>ML778809.1:809590-912385 GCA_009831015.1 Picea engelmannii
ATACAATTGTGTCAAGTGGTTGTAGCTCAATTGGTTGGGGTGGGGAGTTTTCTCCTCCCCACCCAGGTTCGAGTCTCATCTATGCAACATGTTGCTCTTTGTAAGCCAAATATTTTGGAAATACTTGACCCTCCTATGTTCTTCATATTTTTATTTTTTTTTGGGGGGGGGGGTAATTACCGTGGACGTAGTGAGATTCACGGCGTGAACCACAATAGAAAAAACAAATTACATACAATTTCCATGAATATAAAAATCACATTGTTTTAAAAAAATTCAAAATAAATGTACAAATCCCATGATTATGTGGCCTTAACATTTCTTTTGACAATATTATTTTAATATTCACAGATTGGTACGCCTCCAGGTTGACTTTGGTTTACTATATGGTTTACTATGGTAATTATGCATTGTGATATTTATCATGGTTGATTTATGTCAAAGTGATACATTCCTCAATGCTCATCTCACAATGCGACATCCATCAGGGGTTATGTCACATTGCAACATTCCTAAAGGGTTATAGTGGATTGTGATGTTCCCTGATGATTATGTTACATTACGACATTCAATTTCATTATGTTATGTTGAATTTTTGTGTTCCTCAATAGTTAGGCCACATTGAGACATTTGTTAAGGGTTACGTCACCTTACAACATTATTTAAGGGTTATGTTTTAGTGTGATGTTCTTGAATGGTAATGATGCATCACAATATTCGTCTTGGTCAGCTTATATGTCAGATTTCTGATGTTCCTTAATGATTATGTCAGATTTCTGATGTTCCTTAATGGTTATGTCACAATTATGACATTAATGTTTATATCATGTGCAACATTTATGGTTATGTCATATTGTGACGACCAATCAATGTCATCCTATAGAAGACTATGATTGACTATGGTTATGTTGCATTTCAATGTACATCTTGATTCACTTATGTTGAATTGCTATGTTCTTCAGAGTTATGTCACATTGCGACATTCATAAAAGGTTGTGTTGCATTGTGAAATACCTTACTGGTTATGTTGGATTGCGACATTCCTCAATGGGTATGTCACATTGCGACCCTCATCTTGTTTGACTTATGTTGAATTGTTACATTCCTAAATGGTGTTGTTGAATTGCGACATCCATCAAGGGATCTGTCACATTGGTACGGTCATTGGTTTATTGCAATGATTTATTCCAATGTTCATCTTGGTTAACCAATGTCGAATTGTTGCATTCCTCGATAGTTGTGTCATATTGCAACATCCATCAAGGGATATGTCACATTATGATGTCATCAAGAGTTATGTTGGATTGTGATTATGATGTCACATTGCAATGTTCGTCTTTATTATATTATGTCAAATTAAGTTCTCCATATATATTAATATGAAGGGAAATAAATATAAACTTTAATTTTTTTTAATTGATAGAAAACATTCTTAAATTGAAAAATTAAATTTAAATGACACATCCTTTCAAAAAAAAATATCTTTATCATTTTAATATAATCAACTTAAATTTATTTTAAATTTCAAATTATCACTAAGTAAAAGGAAAAATTAAAATTTTATAAGTATACATTTGTATAATATAATAAAATAATTAATATATTAATTAAAAAAAAAATCAACTATACATTTTCTATAATATAATATATAATATTAATATATAATATAAAATTAAATGATTTTTCTATAATATAATATAAAATATTAATATATAATATAAAATTAAATGATTTTTCTATAATATAATATAAAATATTAATATATAATATAAAATTAAATGATTAAAAAAATTTTATATACAGAAATTTATTTATATGAATACCTTCCAACTCTTGATGAAATAACCATATAACCCATTGTTAAATTAATGTCTACATATTCGAGACTTTTTTACATGCTTTATTTTCAATGACATAACACATAACACGTATTATAGATGGAATTAATAAAATATATAAATTGTCTCAAAACAACTACGTTTATTATCATTTGATTAAGCTGGTTTAGGAAAATACTAGTACAGTCGCAAACTCGTCGTGGCTGGTGATAAACGTTGAAAGGTTTTGGTAGGTAAAATTCACAACAGTAAAAATCTGGCATGTAGTTAAAAAAAAAATTTAATGAACATCAGGTTCATGAAAATTCTTGGTTTAGTAAATAATGGATGGACTTTACATTATTTTAGTTAGGAACTAGAATATGAAAAGGTTGGAATTAAATTTGTTAATTATTTGAATGTGGCAATTAGATGATGACACTGTAATTTTTTAATCATATTAAATAAATGTTAAAAAGTAAACAGATTAACCGCCCTAAAAAATACAAGAAAAATATGAACATAAGATTTCATTCATTAATCTGGAAGGACAACAAAAAAATATGATTAAAATTTATGATTAAAAGATGATTAAAAAATATGATTAAAATTTATAATTAAAAGATGATTAAATGTGCCCATTTCCAAAAGGTGAACACCTTTATCCATAAATATTTATTTGAAAGATAAAGAAATGGTCAAACTCTTGGGAAGCGCTGCGGCGTATGCAATTTTGATCATCGTTTGGACTGAGGTATAAATTCTGAAGCTTCTGATAGTATCTGTGCGTCGGACAAACGGAAATTTGAATAGGACATTTTAATTGGGCGCCGAGATTGTATCTGTGCCGGCAACTGCACTTCCTTTTATCAGCTTGGTTTCAATTTTGACGCAATCTTGAATTCAATCACCTCGTAGGACATAGACTGTGATTGAAACAATGGCAGGAGGAACGCCCTTCTTTCCGGATTTGGGAAAGAACTGCAGCGAAGAGTCGTGCCGTCAGCTGGATTTCCTGCCATTCTTCTGTGACGGCTGCAGCAATTTTTTCTGCATGGAACACCGGTCTTACAGCAATCACGAGTGCCCCAACGCCAATATCCACGACCGCGTTGTTCACATCTGTCCCGCCTGTAACTCTTCTGTACTCCAAGTTTTTAATGAGGACGCTTCCCTCACCCTCCGCAGGCACGCCGAGTCGGGCGACTGTAATCCGAAGAATAAGGAGAAGAAGGCACCCTCTTGCCCAGTTAAACGCTGCAAATGAATCTTAACGTTCGCAAATTCATTTGTGTGCAGGTCCTGCGGTCTAAAGAGGTGCTTGAGCCATCGCTTTCCTTCGGATCACTCCTGCCGCAGCGGCACCAGAGGACGAATAATAATTTCAATGCCAAATCCAATTCAATAAATTTGGATCGTGATCGTGCCCAATCCAAGACGGGTTCATATCTATATCGACAGTGGTGAGGACATGTATTTAAGCATTATTTATCTTAGTCTGTTAACTGTTATATATGAAATATATGAAATGGTTTTTTTATTTTAATCTCAAAACATAAATTTATACGAAAAAACCATTATTTTTTTGTTGTTTAAAATCTATTTTTGAATACAGAAATTGGTTCAGCATGATGAAAAATTTCTGTTCTAAGACTTTTGCGATTATTGTTTTGTTCAGAGAGTGCTTTCGGATCCATCGCATAGGTTTTATTTTCTTCGACGTTTCGGACCAAACTAGTGTGGTCCATCATAGGAAAGCGCTTTTTGAAAAATCCCTAAAGCCCTTGAATTATACAGAAATAATTACTAAAATCTGAGAATGTAACAATTTCTTGCAGGATTTAGGGCAATGTCTCAAAAAACAATTGCCAAAAAAAATAATTTGGTAGAATATTTACGTGTACACCTATTGACCATGGGCACATTTAATAGGTTTTTAGTGCTTAATCAATTTTGTATGGACAAGATTAAATATTGATGGAATATTCTTAATAGTCTCAATAAATCAATGGTTGTGATTTCAACCACTAACTTACTCACTATTATAAAGACATCAGTTTACATGTTTATTTTTTTACTTTTACTTAATCATATTTAAAATTTACTATAGTGGCTAGCTGATTAGGGTTTCATTTTCTAAGCCAACCTAAACCTTTGGCCTTCACCTACCAAGTTCTGGACACTTCCAACCAACTCCTTCCGACTCCTTCCGTCCACCTCTGGGCCTTTTCCGGGGGTTTAGATTTTGCAAGCCGTCCTTTAGACGTTCACCAACCACGAATTTGTGGTTGTGCTAGTGTGTCATATATACACACTAAAAAAATTATATTGTTAATTATCTTAATAATTATGTGAAAAACATGCTACAATGGCATGAATTTTTTGTAGTGTATGAAACGAAATTTTATTTAACATATTTTTTATCGAAGTGTTGTAGTCTAGGAGAAATTACAAGAAGGTTGCCAGCAAGTCCTTACATAGAGCATTTCACACTACAACATTATATAGGTCCAAAGAATCTTGTCTTTCCATTACATGATAATGTATATATATATGTGTGTGTGTGTGTGTGTGTGTGTGTGTGTGTGATATATAGTTACAAGTCAGTTACATTTCTTAATTGTTCGATTGGTTGATTCTAACTGTTTGTTTGACTGACTTCCTAACTAATTATTGCAGTTAACTTCGATAGTCGGTTGGCAGATCTAGTCAGCGGGGCCGACTAGCCCCTACAACATCTCCCCCCTCTTCAATTCCTTGCTCGTCCCGAAAAAGATGAGAGTGTGACAAAATACAAATTTTTTCTATTATGTTCTCTTTGAGGTTATTACAAAATGAGAGAGAGAAAAGAAAAATATATAGAGGATGTTGATGTTGGATCTTGTTGTGAATTATCTGCTCCTTTGTTAAAACCTACGACTCCTTGGACTCTTTGAAGATGCTCGAAGTGTCGATCTTGATATGGAATCCTTATACTGTGTTACAGGTGTTATTGTCTTTTAAAACATAGTTTGTTTGACTATTGTTTTCTTCTCTGGTGGTCTGGTGCTCCATCTTTTCGATTGTTTTTATTTGATATTACTATGTAAGAATAATTTTTTTCCATGGAATGATTTGGGTTTACCATGGATGTCTTCATCTCTCGTGGCACCAAATATTTTGTACTTGTCACATTTATTTTATTTTGTCTACATCCACATTTGTCATGGAGTCCATGCTTAATGACATGGACCTCAAATATGTACTCAATCATGGAATGGTTTGGTCTAGCCTAGTTGAAAGAACATCCGACGTCTTCCACCCATCCCCCATCTTTCACTAATGCAGGGTACCGACGAATAGTTTCTTGAATCTCCTGCACCAAGCTGCTGCTCCAACCTGGCCAAATGATATAACTGCACATTATGAATGATTTTCAAATTCCCTTATTTGTTTGAGATTGAATGAATGGTGTCATAAATGGAGATTCCTTCCTTTACGCAATGTTGAACATCTCCTTGTGACGTCTGTATCCAAGATGGCTGATTAACTTTTCTCAAATGGAGGGGAGGCTTAGGTGGATCATTGTTTACAATGCTCATCATCAACATAGACAGTTTTGTAAACTTAATTGTTTGCGAGATGTTTTTCTTTGTTCTATTCGTTGTCTTATAAAGGAGCTTGATATATTTTTGATGATGACGACTGAGGAGGTGAAGAGATTCTCAATCTCCAAAAATCGCATGCTTGTGTGACTATGTGTGTGTAGGAAATGATCACCATTCTTGATAAGTTGTGAATGACGGTGTACATAGATGTAGATGATATGGACATATAAGTCCAATTATCTTATTGTATGTCCCAACCATGTGTTTTCTAATTTCTTTGGTTTGTCTTTTAGCTGACTATCATATAGTAATATCGATTCTCCATTGTTGATGTTCTTTTTTTTGAGATGTTGGTCATGCTAGGATTTTTGTTGGCTCTTTTGGATATTTTTATGTTGTTGTGCCAACATTGTTTCTTCTTCTAATTGAGTTAGTTGATAGAATTGTTGCCGCATGTTAATTCTATGGTCAAACTCCAAGGTGGAGGCTATATCACCTGCATTGGCATTGAAGTGTAGTGGGATTACAAATTCTTGACCATAAACTATTTTGAATGGTGTTTGACTAGTTGATATTTTATATGTTGTTCTATAAGCCCATAGTACCATTGGGACTCTATCATCCCAGTCATCTTCGTTTATTCCACATATTTTAGTTAGCCCAATTGTGTAGTGTTTTGTTGAATGATTCGATTGCTCCATTGGCTTGTGGATGATACACAATCATTTTTCTATGATTGATTAGGAACTTTCTCAGTATCCATTCAATTGTGTTATTGATAAAGTGTGTTCCTTGATCACTGATTATTGTTAGAGGGAAACCAAATATGGTAATTATATTTTCATAAATAAATTTTTCATCTATTTCTTTTGTACAATTCTCAACTAGTTCAGCTTTTGCCCATTTGGTTAGATACTCAGTGGCTATAATTATGTACTTTTCTCCTAACCTCTTGGCTCTTGTTGGGAAGGGTCCGACAAAATCAATAGCCCAAATTTCAAATGGTAAAATTGGGTTTATTGAATGTAGGGGAATTTCATTCTTCCATAATGGTCGTCCCATCCTCTGGCACTTTTCACATTTCTTTATTTTCTCTTGATAGTCTTTTTGTAGTGTCGGCCACCAAAAACCAGCTCGAAGAATTTTTCTAGCTATCACGTCATCTTGAAAGTGCCCTCTTGTTGGACCTACGTGTGCCTTGTAAATGATGTATTCTTGTTCTTGCTCCAGTGAACATCTTCGCAAGATATTATCTGGTCCTAATTTTCAGAGGTGTCCATTTATTAGAGTGAATGGAACAAATTTCATTGTTAGGATCTTGTTCTTGTTGGCTAGGAGATCTGTGGGTGCTTTCCCATATTCTAAAAAAATCACAATTTCTTCTAATTATTTAGGGATTTTTTCCACCCTGAATAAATTCATATATGGTAGATCATTGTCTATTCCAATCTGATGTTCTCTTGTCTCTAGTCAGGATAGGTGATCTAGTCCCACATTTTGCTTCCATGGTCGGACTACTATTTCGATGTTGAATTCTTGGAAAATTAATAGCCAATGACAAATCTTATCGTGATGGACTGGTTTGTTGATTAAATATTTCAAATATTGATGATCAGTGAAAAATAAAAAGGGATTCGCTAAGAGATATTGTCTAAATTTTTGCAGGGAAAAGATCATTGCTAAAGCTTCACTCTTCGTCGTCAAGTAATTTAGTTCTTATTTATTCAGCTTTCGTTTGGCATATGCATTGGGATGGTTGACCATTGCATCATACGGTGTAATTCCCCTCATCCATACCATTTAAATTGTACATATAGGCTGGTGAGCCATTGATACCAATTGTAAATGTAAATGTACATATATCCTTATGAGTTGTTAGCACTAAGTTTTGGTGTTGCGTGCACATGAGTAGTGTGTAGAGAATTGATATCAAATATATGGTACACACATTTCATAGTGTTGCACACACCTGGGTAAGTGCGCACATTTCATTGTGTTTCACGCACTTGGGTAAGTGTGACAGAATGACCTAGGAGTGTGCACATAGTTGAGTTATATATATGTGTATATATATGTCTGAACATGTATTCAGGATGGAGAGCCTTTATTATTTAGAGGATGGTGAGTTAGGACGTAGATAGATCAATGCGTCTATCCATGTTAATATAATCACAATTATTAATATAATATTACATCGTTGCGTAGACATACTCAAATGAAGAGATATGGGGGGCTGACTCTATTGGAAAAAGGGAAAAGGGAGAGAGACTTAATTCTTTTGGGATATTTTATAATATTTCTATAAAAGTCTATGTTGTGGACAATTATTTTATCATGAGTTCTTGAGGGTAGGGAATGGGTCACCAAGTGGCTTAAGCTACTTCTGAAGGTGGAAAATGTCAAGATTAAGGAATGCAATACATATTGTTGGCCTTAGTGTATTTTGGAGAGAATTCGTTAGGGGGAATTATTCATTATTCACTTTCTTGTGAGTAGAAGGGGATCAGAAGGTATGGAAAATATGATTATTACCTTATCTATAGATAAAATCCTGTAAGTGTTTTATGTTTTTTTTAAACCGAGTGTTATGTCGAAGAGGTGGGTTGTCAGGCCCATGAGTAGTCTTTTTAGGTGAGACATTTTTTGTTGAAGAGGTGGTTTGTCAGGCTTGTGAGCATACTCTTAAGGTGAGATTTTTGTTGGGAATTGTTCCCTTGTGCACTGGGCATTAGTTGTAGGGCTCAGAGACTTCATGTACGTCCTATTGTAAGTAACCCTGGAAGGGAAGTGGGGTAGACGAAGGACTGTTAATGTTATGTTAAAGGATAAAGTTAGTATGGTGCGACTCAATTTGAGGTTGAGGGCATTACTTCAAGTTAAACTCTGTGGACTTGTGCATAGAATAGAACTTGCGCAGTGGGTTTTTCAAGTAGCTTTGATCATAAGTATAATGGGTGAGGTTATAGTATGTTTGGTCAAGGTTACAAAATTTTAGATCAAGTGACATGGCCCAGCTTGGGTGGCTAGGGACGTTATAATTTGGTATCAGAGCTATTGGTTCAACACTGGATTGTATGGGCCAAAGATGAACATGAAATAGACTTGTGTGTTAAGTATTGGTGTCGCGTAGTGCAGAGTTTATTGTGCCCAGAAAACCACTGATAGGCTGTGTACATGTTAAAAAAAAACAGACATCGCGCATTGGCATGTGTTGAATACCAATGTGTGCATGGGATTTAGAAGAAAGGATTATGAAAATATGGTGCAATGTTTTCATGAAGTGTCTGATGAATTCATCTAACAAATCTTGTTTTCTTCACATTTTGCAGTATTATCAGGGATTAGAGTAGGATAGAATCAATGCAAAAGGTCAAAATCATCGAAGATGCATAGAGGATTTATAGTCCCGATGATGAATTCAAATATTTTTATGTTGGTTTGGGTGATGATGGTACATAATCCAAGGAAGAGTGCATTAAATTGGTAGAAACCATAAAGGAATTGCAAAAATATGTCCAAAGCTATAAGTTTGATAATGAGAGGCTTATGAAAGCCAAGGAGCAACAAGATGACATCAATGTGAAATTGATGCAAAGATTGGACATAATAGAAAAAAAATGGATAAGGAGACAAACAAAAGTAGGTCAAGAAGTCGTAGGCCTCATGATGAGAAAAGATGAGAAGCAATAAGTGCGAGTAGGCATCGACCTCACTCGCCAAAGAATTATTTTAGGAAAGCGCACAGTAGCTCAAGTCCATCTCTTGTTAGAAATCACAAGAGAAGGACAAGGGTGGAAGAGATACATGGATAAATGAATAAGATCAAGCCTCCTACCTTTGACGGTGAGTACAAGAAGGATGAATATGTAGATACCTAGTTGTTGGGTATGAGGAAGTACTTCCAGCTGCATAATTATTCTGCGCCGGGAGAAGGGATAATTGTTATTTATTAGCTAAAATGGAATGCATCAATGTGGTGGGATGAGTATGTGCTAGTGCAACACATTGATGACTTTAAGGTTACTTGGAGGGAGTTCAAGAGTTATTTCCAAAAGAAATACTTAACAAAGAGGTACTATGAAAGGATAATGAAGGAGTTCTTTGAACTCAAGATGAGGAGTATGACGATAGATGAGTATGAACAAATATTCTTAGAGATGTTGAATTATGTTGCATTCATCAATGATGAGAAAGTTAAAATTTAGAGGTACCTGAGTGGGTTGCCCTCATTTATCAGTGAAAAGATATAGTATGATGATCCTAATACATTGGAGGAAATAATAAGGTATGCTAAGTGTCTTTATGATCATCAAAGGGGAAGACCGACTTTCCAAAAGGCTTGGCAAGACAAGATGAAAAGCAAGGTGGAATAGAGGAAGAAGGGGATTAAGCCATCGTTTCTTTAGAAATACTATTCAAGAACATACAACTCCCAAGGATTCCATAATGATGGAGACAATGGAGAAAAACACAAGGAAAAAACCTATTCAATGTTGGGGTTGTGGTGGAGATCATATGCGTAGAGATTTCCCTCAAAGAGGTGATAAAGAGAGGACTTCATATAGTGTACAACAATATGTGATAGTTGAGGACATGGGTATAAATGTACAAGGTATTTTCACAACCCTCGATAACAAGAAAGTTGAGTTTCAGTCACACATCATTGAAGTGGAAGGTAAGAATAATGACCAACCCATCACTATTTTAATTTATTCAAGAGCTAGTCATAGTTATCTAGATCCTAAAATAGTGGAAAGGTTCCAATTGCCAATAAGCAAGCTTGGAAAACCTTGGTTAGTGTAGTTAGCTATAGGATAAAAAAGGGAAATTAATGAGATGGTTAAGGCATGTCCGATGGAGATGAAGGTACTATGTACAAAGGATGATTTGAATATTATACATTTGGTCTTGTACGATTTCCTCATTGGAATCAATCAATTGGATGAGAACCATGTTGTCTTGGATTGTTACAATAAGGAATTCACTTGCTTGGATGAGGAAGTAAACTTAAGAACAATTCAAGGAATTCCAAGAGCTGTGACTATCAAAGAAATTTCATCCTTGAAATTGAAGAAAAGCTACAGGAAAGGATGTCAAGTATTTGCAGTGCACATGGAAGAGGAACCTAAGGATGAAGTGCCAAATATTGAATACTGTGCAGTCCTAAAAGAGTTTGAGGATGTCTTTAAACATATAGTAGGATTACCTCCGAAAAGAGGTATTGATTTCTCTATAAATATGATTCTCGGAGCAACACTTGTATCCAAGAATTCTTATAGGATGAGTACATCATACTTGAAGGAGTTGTGGATGCAACTTTAAGAGATTTTGAAGAAGGGATATATATCCCTAAGTGTGTCGCCTTGGGGTGCCCCAATAATTTTCATGAATAAAAAGGATGGTACATTAAATCTTTGTATCGACTTCAGGAAGTTGAACAAAGTAAAATTAAAGAACACATATCATTATCTAAGAATAGATGATCTCTTTGATTAGTGGAGGGGCACACATATATTTTCAAATATTGATCTCATATCTAGAAATCACCAAATGAGAATTGAGGAAGAGGACATCAAAAAGACTGCCTTCAGAATGAGGTACGGACATTACAAATTTATAGTGGTGTCCTTTGGATTGTCAAATGCACTAGTTGTCTTCATGTGTCTAATGAATGGAGTTTTCAAAGAGTATTTAGACAAGTTTTCCATTGTATTTATGGATGGCATACTTATTTACTTAAATCCTGAAGAAGAGAATGAGTAGCACTTGAGGATGGTACTGCAAGTTTGAGGGTGAATCAAATTTATGCAAAGTTGAGAAAGTGATCATTTTATCAATGAAAGATTCCTTATTTGTGTCATATTATTTCAAAGGATAGAATATTTGTGGACCCAGGGAAGATAAAATACATTGAGGAATGGTTGACACCAAGAAATGTCGCATAGGTGAGGTCCTTCATGGGACTAGTAGGGTACTATAGAAGGTTTATTGAAGGCTTCTCAACGATTATGCATCCAATTACATCTTTGCAAAATAAAGGTGCACTATTAGAATGGACTATGTATTGTGCAAGGAGTTTTCAACACTTGAAAAGTTTATTGACAAGTGTGCCAATTTTGAGAATTGTTAATCCTAATATAGACTTCATTGTGTGCACGGATGCATGCAAGGAAGGACTCAATGTAGTCTTAAGTCAGAATGGACATGTGGTGTATTATGAATCAATAAAGTAAAAAGAGAACGAAATAATTTATAATACTCATGAATTGGAATTGGCAACCATAGTCCATTCCTTGAAGATGTAGTGGCACTATCTCATGGGTAAAATATTTGAGCTAAGGACAGATCATAATGGTATGAAGTATTTGTTTGGTTAGCCAAGTTTAAATTCCATACAAAGTAGGTGGTTAGAATTCCTCAGTCAGTATGACTTTGATATAAATCATATCAAGCATAAAGAGAATAAAGTGGTTGATGCCCTCACCAGAAGGATGCATGAGATGCCTGTTATAGTTGTTAGCATGTACAAATTGGATTTGTGCGACATAAATTTAGAAGTTTCCAAATAAGATCCGTGCTATGTGGACATAAAGGAGACTTTACAACAAGGTATGTCACAACAAAAGTTTGAAGGTTATGAGTTGAGAGAGTATGGGATCCAAGGATGATTTTAGGGGATAAATTTCGCTCATGGGCTAATTTTCCATGGTTTTTCCCAAAAAAAGATTCACTATTCTAAAAATGATTCGCCCAAATTCTATATGATAAAATTATTTTACCTTAAAAATCGCCAAACTTTTATACAAATTATATAAAATCCTTAGAAATTTGAATATTTTACAAAAAAATCGCCAAACATTTATAGTTTTCATATGAATGATTAGTAAGTTTCACCAAGGTTTCTACATTTTAAAATAAATTTCCATCATTAAAATCATCCCTAATGGGATCATCATTTATAGACACAGAGTCTATGTGCCAAATGATCAAGAGTTAAAAAGTTTGATATTGTCATAAATGCATAAGGTTCCTTATGTAGGACATTCAGGATACCAGAAGACAATTGACGCAGTTAAATAGAAACATTTTTGGCTAGGTATGAAAAAGGAAGTTGTTGATTTTATTGTTAGATGTCTGGAATGTCAAAAGGTCAAGGTTGAGCACAAACATCCAATTGGTTTTCTATAGTCTTTTCCCATTCTTGAGTGGAAGTGGGAAGTTGTAATCATGTATTTAATTACTAATTTTCCTAGGATTGCTAAGCAACATGATTATGTTATGGTAGTGGTGGACAAGCTTACGAAAGTTTCCCATTCTATTCCTGTGAAGTCAATGCACAAGTAAGTCAGCATTGTTGAGATATACATGTGGGAAATTCCTAAGTTGCATGGTGTACCTAAGAAAATATTGTCTGACATAGATTCCAAGTTCACGTCTAAGTTTTGGAAAGGGTGATTCAAAGGATTTGGGACGAATCTAAACTTTAGCACAATATATCACCATGAGATAGATGGTCAAACATAAAGTGTAAATTAGTTGATTTAAGATACAATCATGATGTATGTGATGGATAAACCATCCAAATGAGAAGACTACCTTCATTTGCTAGAATTTAATTACAACAATGGGTATCAAAATATTTAAGGATGAGCCCATTTGTATCACTTTATGGTAGAAATTGAAACAAGTCGGTGAGTTGGGACAACCCAATAGACCTCGCAATGATTGGGCCAGATCTTCTTAGAGAAATGGAATAGAAGATGGAAAAGATAAGGAAGAATTTAAAAGTTGCCTAGGACACGAAGAAAAGTTGTGCAGATAAAGGAAGAACCCACAACGAGTTTAAATTGGGTGACCACGTGTTTTTAAAAGTGAAATCCAGGGGCAGTTCCCTGAAGTTGGGAAAGTTTTCTAAGTTGGCAGCGTGCTATTGTGGGCCATTTGAAATCTTAGAGAGGATTGGTCCTGATACATATATGATTTCATTGTCTACATCCTTGTGTATTCCTAATGTTTTCCATGTGTCATTGCTTAAAAAGTACATACCTAATTCTAATCATATTATTGATTGGAATGTGATTCAAGTGGAGCCAAAAGGCGATTTTTGAGTGCTACCAGTTTGCATATTGGATCAGAAAATCAAATAGCTATGGGATTGAGTCATGGAGATAGTAAAGGTATAATGAACTTGGTACAGTCTTGAGGATGCAACCTGGGAGTGTAAGGATGGTATGTGGATAGAGTATCTACATCTTTTTGAAGGTTTTTGAAATTTTATATGTACATGTGTATATGTTGCACTGAGGATAGTGGATAAATAAGGGGGAGTGGAATGTAATGCCCCTGATTCGTACCCTTTGTAATTGTACATATAGGATGGTGATCCATTGATACCAATTGTAAATGTAAATGTACCATATAGTTTGATAAGCCATTGGCACTAAGTTTTGGTGTTGCACGCACCTGAGTAGTGTGAAAATAATTGCTATCAAAGACAAGGTGCACACATTTCATAGTGTTGCATGCACTTGGGTAAGTGCGCACATTTCATAGTGTTGCACACACTTGGGTAAGTGCACGAGAATGACCTAGGAGTATGCATAGAGTAATGACCTAGGAGTGTGCATAGAGCCAGTGTGATTGTGAGGTTGGTGAGTCGAGATGTAGATAGGCCAGTGCGCCTATCCATGTAAATATAATCACAATTATTAATATAATATTGCATCGTTGTGCACAGATAGACTCAAGCGAAGAGATATGGGGGGATAAATTGATCGAAAAAATGGAAAAGAGGGTGATACTTAAGCCTTAGGGAATATTTTATAATATTTTTGAAAAAGGGTATGCTGTGGATAATTTTTTTATTGTAAGTTCTTGAGGGTAGGGAACGAGTCACCAAGTGGCTTAAGCTACTTCTAAAGGTGACAAGTGTCGAGATTAAGGCATAAGGTATAGATTTTTGGACTTAGTGTATTTTGGAGATAATTTGTTAGGGAAAATGATTCATTATTCACTTTCTTGTGAGCAGAAGGGGGTCATACGATAAAGAAAATCCGACTATTACCTTATATGCAAAGAAAATCCTGTAAGTGTTTTATGTTTTGTAAATTGAGTGTTTTTTTGAAGAGGTGCGTTGTCAGGCCCGTGAGAGTCTCTTTGGGTGAGATATTTATTGTTGAAGAGGTGAGTTGTCAGGCTCATGAGAATACTCTCCAAGTGAGATTTTTTCTAGGAATTGTTCCCTGGTATGCTGGGAATTAGTTACGGGGATAAGAGAATTCCTATCCGACCTGTGGTTGGTAACCCTGCAAGGGAAGTCGAGTAGCCGAAGGACTGCTAAGAAGAGAAGGGGAACACTTCCTTGGGTGTGACAGGTGGGTGGGGAATGAAATATTGTAGACTTGTTGCAATAGTGGCACCTTGGATTGAGAAATTATGTTGAGTATCAGTCATTATCCTATCACTAGGAACCCTTTTTCCATGGTGGATTCAAGCCCCAACTCGGGGGTGACCTGTTGCTGAAATCTTATGAGCAATAGAGTCTATGGCTGGGAGGATATTTTGAGTTATGCGTGTAGTTGGTGACTTTCATAAAAGATAAGTGTTCTTTATGTGCTTGTCTTGTTTAATGTATGCTTATTTAACTATGTTTGACATGGGTTTAATTCTAGTATGTTGTCGCATATAAGTAATTGTTGTTATTCTAGTTAATGTTGCTTGTGTATTTAAGTATGGTGCTTATAGCCTGTATCTTTAGTTGTGCACAAGTATGGAAAATGTTGATATTTTTTCTGTAATATAAGCCTATGATTTTGGTCAGATCCTCTGGGAACGTTAAAAGGCTATGCATGTAAAGAATAATCTATGCGCACCAGAGACTAGATTTGCTTGTGTGCACTACGAAGCAGTTTGTGCGCACAAGGAGAATAGATTTGTTGTGTGATTCCAGGATGGTTGTGCGCATAGTAGTGTTGTGTGATAAATGCTCTAGTGCATTTTTTTTTGAATTAATTCCACTACTTAAGGTTATGTTAAAGGAGAAAGTTAGTATGGTGTGACTCAGTTTGAGGTTGAGCGCATTACTTCAAGTTAAGCTGCGCAGACTTGTGAGTAGAATAAAATCTTCTCAATGGGTTTTTTGAGAAGTTTTGATTAGAAGTATGCTCGATGATGTTACAATATGTTTGGTTAGGGTTATAGAAGTTGAGATCAGGTGGCATGGCCCATCTTGGGTGGCTAGGGATGTTACATATGGTTCGGCTAAGCAACATTAGATGCATCGACATGTACATGGAATTTTTTGGACCAGTCAGGAAACCTTAGTATTGGTTCTTCAACCAACTTTATTTTTAATAGTTAAAAAAAGTTGTTACATTCCTGGCTCCATTGAAATTCCACTTCTATCTTTAGTAGCTCGTCAATTGGAAAAGTAATATCAGAATAACGTCGAATAAACTTACGATAATATCCAGTGTGTCCAAGGAATATTTCTATTTGTTTCTAATTGACTTGCGGTTTTAAATCGAGGATGATTTTTATCTTTCTCATATTGACTTTGATGTCATCTTTACATACAATGTGTCCCAATAGTATGCCTATTGGTTTGGAGAAGACACATTTTTTTATATTCAAATATAAGTGGATCTATCGACATCTTTCCAACATCATTCTTAGTCATTCTATGTGATCCTTTAGGAGGCTGTAGATACTCCAGTCATCGAAGTACACAACCATTGTTTTATAAATGTATTCTTGGAATTCCTTGACCACTATCCTTGAAAATATTTTCAAGGCATTTTTTAGACCAAAGGGCATGACTCTGTATGCAAATGATCCAAACTAAGATACAAATGTATTTTTTTATTGATCTTCTTTTTCTATTGGTACTTGATTGTATCCAAAGAATCCCTTAGTAAAGGAATAACATTCATGCCCTACAAATTCATTGATGATATCGTTATCATATGGTGTTGGAAATGGATCTGTTATTATGAGTTTGTTTAATCCCCGGAAGTTGATGCAGATTCTTAGCTTTATCGGATCATGCTTCTTCGGTTGCACAAACATGGGACTTTCCCATTCAGACTTATCAATTGTATATATGATATTAGAAACTAGCATTTCCTCAATTTCATTTTGGACAATATGCTTGTATTTATGCGTTAATTTACACAACTGTTTTTTTACAGGCTTGGCTCTGGGTATTAGTTAAATTTTCATTTTTCCCATATCTTGTACTAAGCCTTTCAGGTATTTATAATTTATGGCAAAAACATATTGGTATTCTTTTAATAGGTCAACTATTTCTAAGGTTTTATTTTCACTCCAATAGTCACCTATTCTGGCCATTTTTGGTCGATCGTCTATTGAAATGTCGGATTCTTTGGTCTTGATTTTTGCATCCATCCATTCCGGTGCTTTTGATTCATCTAATTGATGCTCTCCTTCGATGACTTTCTAATAATTTGGTGGTAATTCAGGCTTGTATGTATTTTCTTTCTCCTCTTTCTCTTCGTTGGTCATAGAGTAAACTGTTTTGACATGATTTTGTACACTTGGGCGATTTTTCTTCCAACAAAATCTCTTCCTTGGAAAAATTATGTTTTGATATCTATTTGATGAGCTATGACAATATTTTTGTTTTGAGTTGATACAAAATTATAGGTAGAGGTTGAGCCTTCATCGACTTTGTTTTTTCCTTTTTCCTTCATCTCCTTAGAACTTGGTTTTTCTAAAAACATTTTGACTTTTTTTGTTGTTTCTTGCACAAGTGCCTCCTCTAATATGAATAAAATTATTTAAGAAAGCTAATTTTAATTATGTTATAGTCGAATGTATGTCCAGATGCTTATTTGATATTATACCATTTATGTGGTATGTCGAATAATGTATTCGAAAACATGTGTGTCCATACTTGTTCATCATGGTATCCTACTTTTTATCGGTCCTTCTCACATTGTTTAATGTGAGCCACTGGGCCGAACCCATATTTGAAAGTTGGGATGTTCAGGTTTGTAGACAATTCCCCCCCCCCCCAAATCGTTCGACAAAATATGAAGTGGAAATGTTCCATGTCTGTAGTCAAGGTGCATGTATTTCCCACCATCGAGAGGCTTGAACTGTGAAAGGATATACTAGACTTTGAATTCTCCCCCATTCTCTGACCGACTTGGACACTTCCTTGACATGCAGTGACAAAGAGTTCCTTTCACCGAACCATAAGGTTTTCCTTGCATTTGTATGAGTCATAATGAGTGTCATATTTTGTTTTAACTTTCTTTCTACCACAATAGGTATAAATTGTACTAAGAAGCATGATTTGGATCTTGTTATTGGTATGGCTTGTATCGACCATCGTTCTTTTTCTTGCATTTCATAATTCTCCATTTTCCAGTTGCACAATTATGTATCATAATTTTTTCCTATTGATAAGGGAGATCCGACTAGGATTTCTCCTTCGTTGTTTGGCTCAAATTGTCTATTTTCTCATTTATTACTTGATATAGTCGTCGAGCTTCCTGAGCTTCATCCCATGTATTGACCCAAGGTTTTCCTTCCTTTGGATCCAGTGGGTTTATAATTTTTCTTCCACTCCATTTCAATTTGATCCTATCGCTTTCAAGGGATATTGTAGTTTGCATGTTTCTTCCCCAAGGTCTATCGACTAATGCAGGGTAGGTAGGAATGACTTCGACCAAATGATTACTTCGAAATCAACTCTCATGAGTATTCCAATTATAGATGTTATTATTCTTTTAAGGGTACCGATTGGTTCAATGATCCTTTGATATGCTAGATTTAGGAAATTCATGGTTGGTTGTAGTAGTAGTTTTCCGAGTCAAATCCACATTTTCCTTGGGAGTATGTTTATTTGAGATCCAAAATTGACTACAACTTCCTTGATCATGTGTTCGTCGATTCTGAGATTGACTTGTGGATCAAAGTCGGTTGTATTTTGTTCTTGGGATAGTTGACGCAGAATTTTAACAGATCTTTGGTCTTCTTTGTATTCTCTTAGAATACTGAGTAGGTTGGTCAAATGGTCGATCTACTACTTTTCTTTTAATAGTTGTATAAATTCGTCTAATGTCATATCGAAAATGTTTGTATATCCTCCCTTGCTTATTTTATCTTGGTCAACAGTTTTGAATAATTTCATCGCTTCCCGCATACGTTTGTCTTGTTGATCTGGATTGGTGTATATATGTTGGTCTCTCCTTTGTCAACTTGTGCAATACCCATGTTTCCCCCATCTTGTAATTAATCATTACGTATGGTTAGCATGTCATGGCATGTGAACAATGTAAATGTATTATTGTTTAGATTGTCAACAACTAACTATGGGGTTCAAGCCTTGAAGTACTATCCATGATGCCACTATAGGAAAGAGTGAGGAAACCTATCGAGAGGGTTCATCATGCCAAGATGACCCAATCCTCTTTGCTGAAATATTTGATATGGAATAATAAGCCTCATCCTGATCCCAAGGAAAAATCATTTAATGAGAAAAGGACCAGTGTTTGAACAACCAACTACCCCAATGAATGAAAGCATGGAGGGACTGGCTAAGAAGACATAAAACTCTCTGCCCGAAGTACCACAGAGTGCAGTCTCCTGTGGGCCCATATTGACCCAAGTTCCTTCCGGAAGAAGGAATGAGACAAGTCTAGAACCTTCCCGGGAAGGATAAAAACACTCGAGAAGAAGAAGAGACAGACGAATGGGTCTGAGGACCATTCAGAAAATAAGAAGAGCACATGAGGCTCTCGAGTTCAGAAGAAGAAATGAAAAATCAAGTATTTATGGCTATAGGAGAGACTGGACCATGTTTTCTAATCAAGATAATAAACAAAGCTGCTTGATTGAGTGATCGATCATGGTAGGCTCCCTTTCTTGGTGGATAGAAAACTGGACTACTATATTCCTGTGGGAAAAGGAGAGTGGCCTCTAGGATTTTGCAGAAGACTCAAGGAAAAGAGTGAAATCCCTAGTGGTATCATGGCTTGGAATGAGGGTGGCCAGAGTGCTAAGAGTGAATGCATCTAATACTACGATTGAGTGGAAAGGTGAACACCCACAATCAATTGGTCGACTATCGACAGTAATAGATAAGTATTTCATAGACTATGTATAATTTAATTGAAATGCATGATTGAATGCTTGTAGTTGCGCTACACACATACAACCTTGATATATAGGGATGATGGCGTAACATTCTATATTATTTGGATGCTAGACAATTGTGATTTGAACATATTGGCTGACTAGAAACTCGAAGTAAATTTCGAATATCATACCTCGTCAATGGGTTTATGTCTTTAAATTCTATTTAGCCGAGGAGAAATGTTACTAATGGGTTTTAAATGAATTTGGGGAAAATGGAAAGCGACCCATGTCTAAATATATATATGTGCTAATCCTCAAAAATAATATCCAAGGATAAAATCCATGAATATAGATTCGGGATGGACTCTAAAGGACTGTTCTGAACTTGTCCATCCCTCAAAATCACTTTTCTTATTATAGAATTTGATTCTTGTAAATGGAAGGTGTTTCCTTCAGACCATTCTTCCAAGTAACCACAAGTTCGAGTCCACGGACTTAAGAAAATATTGGGTAAGATTTAAGAGTGTAGCCTCTGGGGCTTGTCAAAGTCCCATATGTTCGGGGTTCTGTGACCCTTAGTTATGCTCGAAAAGGAGCTAAGATTTTTGAGCTTTGGAACTTGGGAGGTATGAAGCTCCGGGATGTTAGAACTTCACAACACTCTAATCCTATCGAAGGAAACCTGCTGACATAGTTACCAGAGAGTTTCATTGGCAACTGGAGTTTTTCTTATCCGTTGTTGTGGGATCTGCCTTATCATTAAACCTTGATCAAGTTTTCGACCATGAAGTAATGCAAGCCGTAGATCTAAGAAATTTCAGAATCTTCCCTGACTGTTGCATATACGATATGGTAAAATTTGGCGTTGACCCACTCCGAGAGTAAAAAGGCATTAAATGGTCGAAATCCTCGAATGTCGAAGTTGCAAAGTAGCGTGGGTTGTGTATCTAAGGATCCTTTGGGAACCTTCTCGACCGTTAGGTCGAGTTTAGTGGAAGGATAGAGTAAGTGGTACCATCAACCGACAACAAACCATCATCCCTACTTTATGACCTCTCTGGTAGGTAACCCTTTGGGGAATTATTGGGTTAAGAAATGTAAGGGACGTGAAGCCATGAAATCCTGGAGCGATGAAATATTGTCGATCCTTAGATAGTGGGGAATAATTCAGGAGCATTATGAGCCATTGATCTAAGGATCCATTGGGAACCTTTCTCGATCGTCCGATTAACCGGTGGAAGGACAACGTAAGTACTTTGGTGAAGTCGTACTCAAGGAACGTAGGGCATAAGGGGTGAGAACATCCCAAAGCACTGAAGGTTGAAGTATGTGGAAAGGAATTCTAGGACTTTGGGACTTTGGGGCTCCATGAGATTTGACATGTTGGTGCACAGGCTAAATGTTGAAGCGCCGAAGGCTAGAGTACATGGTTGGAGTTCTAGAACTTCGGAACTTGAGGACTCCGGGAAAAAATCAAGGATGTAGGAAGGTGGTTTAAATGTCGAAGCGTCGAAGTGTTGAAGCACTGACGTTTCCCACGCTGAAGTTTCCAACTCCGATTGGATGAGTCTGCATACGTTATGGTGATGTGATGTGCCTGGATGGTTCCACGTGACATCATGGGATTTGTCATGAGTCAAGTGTGGTATACCCCTTTTCAATTTTAAGTTATGTGTTAAGCATGGATGAATCCTAGTCATCATATCCAAGGGTGGATATAATCTCCACCATAGATTCTAGAGTGGAAAGAGTCTTTTGGACTTCAGAGCTCTCAAGAAGTTTATAGATCTGTACCAGAATATCGAAGGGGTCAAAGGCCTTTTACCCATGAAGGTATGGGATATATCCCTTGTAACCATCCCTCCAGTGGTCATTTCATCACTAGAGGATGACGACCGATTTCGTGTCAGTTCCAGGTAGGATGGTACGAATGAGGTGGAGCCACATGGGTGCTACGTGGCCTTTGACCAAGGATACCCTGAGAAGTTCAAGGAGCCATATCTTTCGACTCAAAACTCAGTTTTGGATGAGTTTATAGTTGCTGGAAAGATCTTGGAGAGAAGAAGGAAATGGTTCCTTTATTCAAGGAACTCAAAGAAGCTGTAGGAAGGAAAAAAAATATACCCCATCCTTTAAAAGGGTAGTTAAGGGGTTGGTTGTATGACAGATTGGTATTAGAGCAGGAAACAACACCTAGCCTACTTGGGCTCAAGAAAGAGTCAACCAACTTTCTTTTCTTAAGAAAACTTTAAGGGGAAGGGAACCCTACCCTACCCTATCTATCAGAACAATATTTAAACAGTAGGCATTGATGGGCCATAATTCAACCACAAGACTAGTATAACAAGGAAAATACAAGCCAGTTAGAAAAGTTCACTTGCATTGGGAAGTTTATCTATTATCTGCACAAGCCCATTGATTGAGGTTTCCTTTTTGGAAAATTCTTACAACAAACAAAAATTTACAGGAGTCATCGATCTGTGAAATATTGACTGGATCAAAGTGGAAGGATCAACCTATTGTGATTGTTGGATCATGGAATAGTGGGAAAGAGTTGTCATATCTAGTTACAAAACCCCAAAGAAATTATGACCATACACTCAATGCCAGATTATGTCCCAGCCATGGATCAAGAGTGGAGAAGAGTTGCATTTCAAGAATATATGGTCATCCGTCAAAAGGAAAAATCAATGGTGGAAAGTCAAAATGAAGAGTAAAGTTGCATGCACATTAATTTTTAGGAGGTAGTGCACCACAGATTAGGACCGTTGGTTGTTTTGGAGATGTGTCGCCTTAGGATCTACACATGCGATGGAAATGGAGTTAAAGAATTGTCATGTTGAAATTCACAATTCAAAGATCTCACGATGAGATTAAATCATGACTGTTGATCTGGATCAATGTTGAATTTATAGTTTAAGTGCCCATTTGTGTAGCGCTTGGTCATAGTATTCATTCATATGGAAAATGTGGTGATTGTGTATTTGAGGAGTACGACCCTTAGGGAAACAATTATTCATGGTTAAAGGAATTGAACATGAAGTGATAGGATCCATGGTAGTAATAAATTTCCACTTTAATAAATGAGACTAAGTCGTGTATGTATAACTCCTCACGACTAGGGGATTGATGGAAATTGTAAGGTCAATTTACTTGACCTATAATGAATGAAATGTTTTGTTGGAATAACCTAGTTAAGCAAGTAAAAAGGAGCCCTGTATATTGATAAAAACCTTCATGAAGGAAGAAGTGAAGTGACATGAGCAAGTTCAAAGGCTCATGGTTGTGTTTAGTGGGTGTATATCCCTATTAACTTAAAGGGTTTCACTATGCATGATAATGCAAGATCCAAGAAAGTGGAATACGTCTGCAATGCAGGCATGGGTAAAATTATTGGTGCATATAGACTTGTTATAGTTTGTCATTAGATGTAAAATATGGTGATGGCATAGCTCATATGGTTAGTGATGTTCTGATTATAAGCAACATAAGCAAAATGTTGATGATATTGATTGTATATTACACTATGAGGATAAAGGTATAATGGTTAATGAAATGTTGATCCAAAAAAGGAAGTGTTGGGGAACTTCTAGATGACCAATGGGTCAGGTTGACATTCAGAGGTGGATGGTATCCATATAATTTATGGCTTCATATGCTCAAGTAGTAGTGAGAGGGAATCTAGAAAATGATTCACTTGATAAAAAGTTATATTAACCAAAAATGGTTCAATTCATGAAAAGGAATCTTGATAAGCTGCCTTGTTTCCTTGGGAACTGTTGGAATTTCCTAGATGGTATTTTTGGGTTGTTGAATAATTTTATAATAACAGAGGCAAGAATTCCTTCTTGTTGGTTGTTGTCATTTGGAAACGGGGACATAGTTATGATTATGTCTGTTAAAAATTGCCATTTGAATATCATGTGAATGACTGCAAGCTCTTAATAAAGAGGGACGCTCAGTGTTGAGTATTTCTATGAGAATTTTCATAAGAATGGCAATAAGATCCTTGGGAGAAGGATCTAGAAGTTTGATATGTCCATGTGTATGAACGACATGGAAAAGGTGCAAGCAATGAACTTGCATGATGAATGTTTAGCTATGTTTTTATATGCTTGAGTGCATGGATTTAATGTGTTAGAATGTGTCCCAATACGAAGACTAATATTAAAACCAACTAGATATGAATGAATGATATTAAATGTGCAAGTGATACACATGTATGATGTATGAGTATATGTATACTAAAGGCACGATGTGACTGCCTACATGAGTGACATGTAAGGCAAGAATTGCACTTGCCAAGATTGAATGAATACCATGGATGCATGGATGACTATATTCTGAAGAGTCATGAAAGTTTTGTTTTGAATGATATCTTGAGGGGAATGTGTTCCATTCCCTCAGGAAAGGCTAGTATAAACTGGTGAAAGAGTAAATGAGCAAGGATGCTCCATTGTCAGAATAAATGGAAACCTGATTAGGATTTTAAAGGATGGATGTAAATGATCATGAACTAACTAAATTTCCATAGATACATAAAAGAAACTATAAGTGTGCCTTTAGTAGACACATAGTATGTTGAAGCATATAGTGAGACTAATCCTGATTATTTTTAGCACGAAATGAGAGCGGAGATATAATAAAGAAATGAACAGAGATATCATAAATATCCAATAATATAACATAAATGTATCAGATATTCAACCATAAACATAGAGATATAGTGTTACACGATTTCTATTAACAAAATAAATGTACAAAGACTGTAAAAATACAGAGTGAAAGACTCGCTAGAATGGTGGCAACTTATCTCTAAAAAATGATGTGATGACTACTTACATTCCCAAGAAAATGATTATTACAATGAGGCTCTAAGGGCCTTTTTTACATAAGTAAAATCCAAAACCCTAACTCCGGAAGATGAAAATCCAAAAGGTTTGCGGGCCTTGATGGGGGAAGTTGATACGTCAACTTCCCGGGGGTGTAACCTTTGCATATGATCTTCGTTTGGGGCACTTGATACATCGTTGGAAAGGTCTAACTGAGAAGAAAGATTTTCAACTGGTCCACGCTAGTTCCTTTGGCGATCGCTTGGACCCCAAATCCCCAAAAAATGTTGTTTAAGGCCTCAAAATGACCCCAGAAGTTTGGAATCCGAAAAACTATCGAAAAACTGCCAAGATGAAAAACTATTTTTCAAGATCGTGGAATAGGTGGGTGGCCAACGATATCCACCTAGATCAATCCTCCCTCCTTAGGAAGCAATGGTATCGATTTCATTGAGTTCCCTGGGGAGAGGGGGAAGCATTTGTTGAATCTGAATCTTGGTGAACTCCCTGCCTTGTTGGAGATGGCGCATTGCTTAGCTTGTGGAAGGCTCTCACGAACCTGTTGTTGGTGGTGTTGAATCTGTTCAACCAGTCGGGCTACATGAGATGTCTGTGTGCATAAGGAATCTTTGCGCTTTGTTGTAGTCTTGTTGACTCGCTTCTGTTGGATTGAAGGTGCTTGGGCCGAAGTTTTAGTGGTTGCAGTATCCTCCTGTTCACCTTTTGAATAGATTGTGAAGAATCTGAATTTTGTAGTATGAGATACTACCTTGCAGCACTATTTAGGTGGGACAATAGTTGGAACTACCTCTGGTATTCTGTAGAGATGAACCTCCAAAGTAACAATGAAAGTACGGGGTCGAGACTCATAAACAACATGGTGCTTCCACATATATGGCTAGCCCAAGAGAAAATCATAGAAATATAGTGGGGAAACATCACATAATACCTCATCCTTGAAGGGATTGATGTCGTATGACAATCGACACTATTGGCTGACATGAAGATCTCATCCTTGGAGAAGCCACCCGATGTTGTATGGTTGCGGGTGTGGTGTTGTCGACAATCCCAACTGTTTGATGACCTCTGTTGAGATGAGGTTCTTCTTGCTTTCGCTATCAACAATAAAATGCAACGGGGCCCCCTTCACCCACATCTGTGAATGAAAAAGGTGCTCCCCCTCTTCAGGATTTGTTGGTTCTTCTGGTTGAATTGTTGTGTTTGCGACAATAACAGTGGGGTCTGCATCGATGATCTATCTTTTACCAGTATTTTCATAATCAGATTCTGAATCAGGGTTCGGCTCCTTGTCTTTGATCTCAGCCATCAATGACTATTTTGAGCGACATTCATTGGTGTTTTGCCAATGGATTTTGTGGAAATCAAACCATTTTCCGATGTCCTTATTTGTCTTCCCGTGACCCTTCTTTTTATGTGTCTTGGACTAGTTTTCAGGAGACTATTTGTTAGGGTCTTCTTTACCATACTTTGGTTGTTGCGGATTTGCATACCCGAACTTTTGTTTATTCTGGTGCTTAAATTTATGCTCGATTTTAACAACATATCGATAAGCAACACCAAGTGATGAGATGTCCAGAAAATCCATTTCAGTTTGGATGTATCTGTGTAGAGCCCCACGGTATTTCAGAACCAAATTCCGTTCGAAGTCTTTGATACCCAGCTTGGTGCACAAGGTATGGAAGGTATTGGTGAACTCCAGAACTTCTTGGCCCCTCTCTTTCCGCAGTGTGGTCCATATCATGTACTGGTCCTCATAGTTGACAACATGGTAATATTGTTTCTTTACTGCATCCACAAAAAAACCCCAAGTGGGATCGACCCCATATATTCTAGACTCCTTTGTGGAACTTTGCTCCTAGTAAGTTGTTGATTAAGGTTGGTTGTCATTGATGTCAACCCTTGAAGAAATCCCGGTAGCACAAAGGTTTGGGTAATGGACCCAAGTTTGTTTGATGTAAACATGACTCATTATTTTCTTGTCATGGTTGATAACAAGTACAAATGTATTAACTCAAAAGTGGTCCCCTTATGGTGAAACCCCTCACAAGAAGACACTTTGGAGATTGAGTTATCCTAGAAGTATGGTTAGAGAACCCATGCTTATTTGTGGAATAATGAGATGAAGGTCAGTGAATTTGTTGGTGAAACTATCCTATATGGATATTTCTTATCATGTCATTTCCCCGTGGTATGTGGAACGTCACATAACTCCTCACAGTTAGAGAGTTATGGCCATGAGAAGTTGGAGAACCTAGGTTTGGGTAATGGACCTGAGTTTGTTTGATGGATAATGGTATGCATTTTGATATATATTTTGGTAATACTATTATATATGCATATTACATTTCATTCCATTTCTGGTGGTATGTGGAACCTCACATAACTCCTCACGGTTTGAGAGTTATGGCCTTACGAAGTTGGAGGACCATCATATGTCATCTAGAAGCCCCAAAAGGTCAAAGTAATCAAAGTGGTTTAAGGGATTTTAGAAGGTAAATAATAAAGTGAAGTGATGAGTGTACTATAATTAAAAGTTAATACAAAATAAATTATTTAAATAATAAATTTAATGGAGAAATTAGAAGTGGGTTAACCCTAAAATACGGAAAGTGGGGAAAGTGACCTAGAAGAAGTTTTTAAGGAAGCTACTTGGAGAGTATAAATAAGAGGAAAGGCTCTCTCATGTTAGATAAAAATTGAGAATATTGAATATCTATAGGTGTATGAGGTAACCAAAGGATATCTAAGATGAATTTCAGAGGGAAGGTGAAGAAAAGAAGGTCGGAATTCAAGGGAGGATAAATTCTTTTGATGATGCTTTCTAAGGTATGTTATTTACAGGTCATCTCACCATTTTCTAAATAACTATTTTTCTAGAATGATTCAGACCATGAAATTGATAGGAAATTGAGGAAACATATCCAAGTATCTGTGGTAAAAAATTCAACTTGTGGGTCGTTGTATTTTTGGAGTTACACTCTGTGGAAAATAGGGTTTGTGGCTAGTCCTAAAACTAGTCTAAAATAGGTGTTTTGAGTAAAAACATCATAACTTCTTCATAAAAGATCCAAATTCAGTACGAAAAAATGTGTTGGTTAGAGTACAGTCTTTTGTATTATGTGTAACAGTTTCATATTTATTCAAAAAATATTCCGTGCGGGGCATGCTCTACAAGGCCGCTCTCTAGAATAAGTGATAATTCAGCAAGGTATGGAATTTTTGCTATAGCTTCTTTTATGGGAGGTTCCAAGTAGTGAAAAATGGAGGAATTGAATAAAACACACTGAAGAATTGTTTTTATCAGTTTCATATATTTATTCATTACAGGTACATATTTATGATTATTTCAAGTTAGGGTTGTTGACTAATCCAAAACTAGTCATGTGAGACTAAAGAAAAGTTTGATGAAAATGCTAGTCTCTTGTTGTTAAATTTAAGGAAGGTTTGCAGGTATGTGATCATATACACCAGGTCTATTGCAGAGTTACAAATCATACTTGGATAATGATATTGATGAGGGATTTTGGTTGAGGTACATGTTGGGTACATGGTTGAGACAAGCAGTTGATGAGTTGGCACATACATGAGGTGTATAGTTGATGATGTTGGTACATATTGATGAGTCATAGTTGATGAGTAGTTGAAACATGATTGGTACATACTTGGTACATGGTTGGATGCACTTTTTTTATGGTATAGGTTGATTATAGGTTGTTTGGTACAGGTTGGTGCATGGTTGATGCACTTGTTTATGGTAGAGTTTGAGGTATAGGTTGATGCATGGTTCATTCATGGTTCAAGTTTATTGGTACAGGTTTGCAGCGGTATATCTCACAGTGATTGTGTGACAGTGGTTCCATCATTCTACTTCTACTTCAAGTTGGTTGGATGGGGCAAGGACAAGTGGTTGTAACCACCTTTCAGTTGTAGCCGGAGAAAATAGGGGGTTGTAGCCTCCTTCTGGTTGTATCCAGATAATTGGGGAGTTGGAGCTTCCCTCAGCTTGAAGCCTGAGAAACTAGGGGGTTGGAGCCTCCTTCCAATTGCAGTTGGAAAACAAAGCAAGTTGGTGCTTCCAATGAATGTAATTCTTCAAGACATATAAGAAAAAGCATTTTGTGGTTTTCTCCCGCTTTGGGTTTCCACGTAAAACACTGGTGTACTGTGTATGTGTATTTTTTTTCATTTGTTCATTGCTCATTATTGGATGATAATTCTACATTGATATAACACTTGGATTATTTGGTTAAAAAGGATTATAATTGTTCTAGTATTGATTCACCCCCCCCTCTCAGTAATCCAACAATTGGAATCAGAGCAGGTTCCTTCAGAAATCATTTTAACCACTGAAAGGTAGATCATGGAGAGAAACAACTTGTATAAAAATGGAATACCACAGTTTGATGGACATAAGTATGATTTTTGGAGCATAAGGATGAAGACATATATACAGACACAGGGATTTGAAATTTGGCAATCAATTGTAGATGGATACACATCACCAGCAGTTCCACCAACAAATGACAAAGCAGTGAAACTCGGTCAGAATAATTCCAAAGCCACAAATGAACTTTTGAATGGTCTCAGTGAAACAATATTCACCAAAGTTGCACATTGTAAATCTGCTAAAGAGATTTGGGACAAGCTTCGAAATATTTATGAAGGAGATTCAAAAGTCAAAGCAACAAAGTTTCAAACTTACAGAGGTCAGTTCTAACAACTAAAGATGAAGGAAGATGAGAATATTGCAGCCTACTTCTTACGAGTCGATTGGGAGAAGAAATTGAAGAATATGTAATTGCTCAAAAGGTACTAAGATCTATTCCTATGATATTTTACCCTAAGATATCAACACTAGAAGAAAGATCAGATCTAAACTCAATAAGCATGGATGAACTGCATGGAATCTTCACAGCATACGAAATGAGAACTGAACAAGAAAATCTAGATGTAAAAGAAGTAGCCTTAGAAGCATCCAAAATATCAAGCAAAAGGAAAAGAAACAAGAATAACATAGCAACAACAATGACATCTCAGAAGATGATGAAAAAGTGGCCAACTTCGTCAAAAGACTGAACAATGGAACCGACAATAGGTATAGAGGTAAGATTCCTTTAATTTGTTTTAATTGTGATGGTATTGGTTATTTTGCTAACAAATGTATTCATAAGAAAAAGAGAAATGATGAAGGTTACTCAAAAGGAAAACAAACATATAAAGGCAAAAGAACTACAAAGAAAGTTTTCAAGAAAAGATTATGCACCAAAGAAGACATCTCATCATCAGATGAAGATGAAGTCAGTGACAGTGAGACAGGAAGAGTTCTATTCATGGTAGTAGAAGACTCTGATAAAGAAGACTCCAAAGAAGAATATGAAGAAGTCGAAGAAGAATATGAAGAATAAATTGAAGAGGTAGAAGTTGACTACTGAGAAAAATTGATGTGTGCCATAGAAGTTATCAGAAGGGAAAAGAAGAAAAACAAGAAACTACAAGCGGAACTAGACAAGAAAGAAGATACTCAAGAACTAGAACAACTTATCACAAATTTGAAGGTTCAAATAGAAGAAGATAAAATAATTGAAGAGCACTCAAAGAACAACTAGAAGAAAAGGACATGAACATTAGAAATTTGGAAGCAGAGATTGTCACATTAAGAAAGAATAATCAAAAGAAAAATATGGAGAATATCTCAAAAGTTTTGGATGACATTATCAACAGTCAAAAATATCATCTTGACAAGTCTGAACTTGGATACAATCAGACAGAAAAGGGATCAAGCACCAAAACAACAGAGCAAGAAACATATCCAAAAATCTATGCAGAAATAATCAAAGGGGATAGGAAGATATACAAGGAATATTACAGGAACACTCCTCCACCGAGAAGATTCAGATTTCAGAATCAACAATACACAGATAGGCCTCAAGAAGAAGAAGGATTCATAAGAGCACTTCCTTTTAGAATATCTTCAACTCCGAGGTTTCAAACTATATTTTTTGGTTTATGTTATGCATGTAATAATTTTGGACATAAAGTTGTGAATTGCAGATCTAACAACAAGAACATAAACAACTGCGAAATTCATACACAAAAGGGTTATCCAATAAGTCCTAGTGAAACGCAGAGAAGAAGTTACAACAGGTTTGAATCTTTGAGCACTGAAGTGGAATGTTACAAATGTAACAAATTTGGACACATGGACAAAGATTGCAGAATGACAGTCCCTCCTAGAGAACCACAACAGAATAACAACAGTCATAGATAGGAACCTCAGAAAAGGACATGGATAAGAAAGCAAAATCAATATAGCAATGAATAATGCACACTCTCTCTACAAGACAAGAAGAATAAATGTGGTTGGTATGTTGACAGTGGCTGTTCAAAACACATAACAGGTGATAGAGACGGGTTTATTACATTAAGAAAGGAAAGAGATGGATCAGTCTCCTTCGAAAATGATGATTCAGCTAAAATCATTGGAAAAGGAACAGTCAGAATTGGGAACAAGAATACAAAGGTAGAAAATGTTCTACTAGTAGAATAAATGAAACATAATATTCTATGTGTGAGTCAAATGTGTGACCAAGGTCATAATTTTACTTTCGATTCAAAAAAGTGTGACATAAGAAAAGAAGGTTCAGGAAAAATGATTGCTACAACTGCAATAACTTCAAGCAACATATATGTGTTAAGTGAAGTTGGAAATGAAAAGTGTTGTCTAGGAAAGGAAGATGAAAGTTGTCTATGGAACAAAAGAATGGGTCACATACATTTTGATAACCTTGTCAAAGTCGGCAAAAGAGAAGCAGTTAGAGAAATGCCCCAGATCACGTAACCAACCAACACTTTATGAAAGCATTGTCAACAAGGAAAGCAAACAAAGACCAAGTTCAAATCAAAGGAATATTCAACGACAAGACGACTGGAAATTGTGCACACTGATCTAGTTGGACCAATTACAACAAAGGGTTTAAAAGTTGAGAAATACTTTATTTTATTAGTTGATGATTATACAACTTTATGTTATTAGTTGATGATTATACAAGAATGACTGTAGTTTTCTTTCTCAAGAATAAGTCAGAAGCTTTTGAAAACTTTAAGATATACAAGGAAATGGTTTTAAATGAAATGTATTCAAAAATAAAATGCTTGAGATCTAGTAATGGAGGAGAGTTCACTTCAAAGGAATTTATGGACTACTACAGTAGTCATGGAATAAAAAGACAATTCTCTGTTGCTGGGACACCTCAACAGAATGGAGTTGTTGAAAGAAAGAACAAGACAATACAAGAAATGGCTCGAAAAATGCTAATGGATTACAAATTGACAGATATATTTTGGACACAAGAAGTGCATACAACAGTTCACATTAAAAATAGAGTAATGCTCAGAAACAACACTGACAAAAATCCCTACGAGCTATGGAAAGGAAGACCATCAAATGTGAAGCACTTCATAGATTTTGGAAGCAAATGCTACATCAAAAGAGAAGATGGCAGAATGGGAATGTTTGAGTCTCGTGTGGACAAAGGAGTACTTGTTGGTTACTCAAGAACAAGGAAATCATACAAGTGTTACAATGTGAGATTAAACAAAGTTGTGGAAAGCATCAACGTAACAATTGATGAAACGGGCAGACCAGAATCAAAGGAAGAATAAAATGAATCAATGGAACAACCTTTCGAAGAAAAAGAAGAAGATGAAAAAGAAGTAGAAGAGGAAGATGAAGAGAATATGATAGAAACAGAAGAGAAAGTTCAACAAGTGTCTCCAAAGACACCTATCAGACAAGTACAGAAGAATCATCCTTCAGATCATATTATCGAAAACAAAGATGCAGGAGTTGAGACTAGAAGAAGAATCTATTCACCAGAACAAACACACTTAGCACTCTTATATGCAATTGAACCAAACTGTTTTGAAGAATCCAACAGGGATGAATTTTGGAATAAGGCCATGGATGAAGAATTGGATCAAATAGAGAAAAATGACACTTGGGAACTGGTTCCAAGAATAAAGAATAAGAATGTGATCGACACAAAATGGGTTTTTAGGAATAAATTGAATGAAGATGGACAGGTTACAAGGAACAAAGCTAGATTGGTATGTAAAGGATATGCAAAGATTGAAGGAATCGAATTTGAAGAGATATTTTCCCCAGTTGCCAGAATGGAAGAAAACTATTTGCTTTTAGCTTATGCATGCTCCAAAAATATTAAAGTGTATCATATGGATGTAAAATCATCTTTTCTGAATGGGGAACTTGAAGAAGAATTCTACATTGAACAACTAGAAATATTTCAGTTGTCAGAGAATGCAGCTTATGTGTGTAAATTAAAGAAGGCCTTGTATGGTCTAAAACAGGCTCCTAGAGCATGGTACTCTAGACTAGATAAGTATCTACAAGATGCAGGGTTTAGAAAAGGAAGTGAAGACAACAACCTCTACATCAAGGTAAGTCAAGGTAATATTTTATTAATTGAATTTTATGTTGATGATATTATTTTTGGTAGTGATGATGACAGGTTAAGCCAGCAATTTGCAAAGGATATGCAGAATGAATTTGAAATGTCATTACTTGGAGAACTATCCTTATTTCTGGGACCTCAGATACGTCAAAGCAACCAAGGAATTTTTATTTCTCAAACCAAGTATATCAGAGAAATGATAAAGAGGTTCAGAATGACAGATTGCAAACCAGTTATCACTCCCATGCAAACCAGTTGTAAGTTGAGAAAATATGATGATTCAAAGTCTACAGATTAGAGGCAATATAGGTCAATGATTGGAAACCCACTATATGTGACAACATCCAAACTAGATGTAATGCAAGCAGTTGGATAGGTGGCCCGATTTCAAGCGGCACCAAAGGAATCACATGTATTAGCAGTGAAGAGGATTTTCAGATATCTCAAAGGAACATAAGAGTTTGTATTATGGTATCTAAAAGGAAAGGATCTATCACTTATTGTCTACATGACAGATGTAGATTGGGCATGTTGTATTTATGACCGACGAAGCACCAATGGAGAAGCGGTCTAGTTGGGTGAGTGTTTAGTATCATGTCTAAGCAAGAAACAATCATCAGTATCTTTATATACTATTGATGCAGAGTATATTATAGCAACATCATGTTGTACATAGGTTCTTTGGATGAAACAAACTTTGATAGATATACAGGTTGAGTATGATGAGCCCATTCCAATATATTGTGATAATACAAGCGCCATCAGCATCTCAAAGAACCCGGTGATGCATTCCAAGAAGAAGCACATTCCAATCAAGTATCACTTTCTACATGAGGAGGTTGCAGAAAATAACATTAGAGTTGAGTATGTGGGCAAACAAGTGGCATACATATTTACAAAACCACTTCCACAAGAATCCTTTGAGTATCTTCACTAGACACTCGGAGTTATTTATACTCCAAAATGAATGCTTTCGAATTCTTACCTTATATGTATTATATGTACATGAGGAAGCACCATAAAGAGGACAATTCAGTCAAGGGGAGCAACCCTGGATGGAAAGATACCTTTTCCATTGATGACAAAGAGGGAGAGATTCATCGGATGCAGAGGAAAGAGGCATGGTTCCAGGGGGAGCAATGGTCATAGAGATGTACAGGATAGAGGCATGTTTCCAGGGGGAGCATGAGTGATATGAATTCAGTATTGCATGACATAATTTAGGTTTTGCATCAGAGTGTTACCATCAATGCCAAAGGGGGAGATTGTTGATTAAGGTTGGTTGTCATTGATGTCAACCCTTGAAGAAAGCCTGATAGCACAAAGTTTTGGGAAATGGAACCAAATTTTTTTGATGTAAATATGAATCATTATTTTCTTATCATGGTTGATAATAAGTACAAATGGATGAATTCCAAAGAGGTCCCCTTATGGTGAAATCCCTCACGGGAAGACGCTTTGCGGATTGAGTTATCCTAGAAGTATGGTTAGAGAAACCATGATTATTGGTGGAATAATGAGATGAAGGTCAGTGAATTTTTCAATGAAACTATCCTATATGGATATTTATTGTCATGACATTTCCAGTGGTATGTGGAACATCACATAACTCCTCACGGTTAGAGAGTTATGGCCATGAGAAGTTGGATAACCCAGGTTTGGGTAATGGACCCAAGTTTGTTTGATGGATAATGGTATGAGTTTTGATATAATTGCAGGTAATACTATTCTATATGGATATTACATTTCATTCCATTTCTAGTGGCATGTGGAATGTCACATAAATCCTCACGGTTTGAGAGTTATGGCCTTACGAAGTTGGAGGACCCTCATATGTCATCTAGAAGTGCCAAAAGGTCAAAGTAGTCAAAGTGGTTTAAGAGATTTTAGAAGGTAAATAATAAAGTGAAGTGATGAGTGTACTATAATTCAAAATTAATACAAAATAAATTATTTAAATAATAAATTTAATGGAGAAATTAGAAGTGGGTTAACCCTAAAATAAGGAAAGTGGACAAAGTGACCTAGAAGATGTTTTTAAGGAAGCTACTTGGAGAGTATAAATAAGAGGCAATGATCTCTCATTTTAGATCACACTTGAGAATGTTGAATATATATAGGTTTCTGAGGTAACCAAAGGATATATAAGCCTAATTTCAGAGGGAAGGTGAAGAAAATAAGGCCGAAATTCAAGGGAGGATAAATTCTTTTGATGATGCTTTCTAATATATGTTATTTACAGGTCATCTCACCATTTTCGCAATAATTTATTTTATATAATGATTCAGACCATGAAATTTATATGACATTGAAGAAACATATCCAAGTATTTGTCATAAAAAAATTCATCTTGTGTGTCGTTGTATTTTTGGAGTTACACTCCGTGGAAAATAGGGTTTGTGGCTAGTCCTGAAACTAGTCTAAAACAGGTGTTTCGGGTAAAAACGTCATAAATTCTTCATAATAGATCCAAGTTCAATAAGAAAAAATGTTTTGGTTAGAATAGAGTCTTTAGTATTATGTGTAACATTTTCATTTCCATTCAAGAAATATTTTGTGCATGGAACACTCTACAAGGTCGTTCTCTAGAATAATCCAGAATTCAGAAAGGTATGCCATTTTTGCTATAAATCCTTTTGTGAAAGATTCCAACTAGTGACATCTGGAGGAATTGCATAAAACACACTGAAGAACATTGTGTATCAGTTTCATGTATTTATTCATTACAGGTACATAATTATGATTATTACAAGTTAGGGTTGTTGACTAATCCAAAACTAGTCATGTGAGACTAAAGAAAAGTTTGATGAAAATGCTAGTCTCTTGTTGTTAAAGTTAAGGAAGGTTTGCAAGTATGTGATAATATACACCAGGTCTATTACAGAGTTACAAATCATATTTGTATGATGATATTGATGAGGGATTTTGGTTGAGGTACATGTTGGGTACATGGTTGAGACAAGTAGTTGATGAGTTGGCACATGCATGAGGTGTATAGTTGATGATGTTGGTACATATTGATGATTCATAGTTGATGAGTACTTGACACATGATTGGTACATACTTGGTACATGGTTGGATGAACTTGTTTATGGTACAGGTTGATTACAGGTTGTTTGGTATAGGTTGGTGCATGGTTGATGCACTTGTTTATGGTACATGTTGATTACAGGTTGAGGTACAGGTTGATGCATGGTTCAGGTTTATTGGTACAGGTTTACAACGATATAACTCACAATGATAGTGTGGCAGTGGTTCCATCATTCTACTTCTACTTCTGGGTAGTTAGATGGGGCAAGGACATGTGGTTGTAGCCACCTTCTGGTTGTAGCCGGAGAAAATAGGGGGTTGTAGCCTCCTTCTGGTTGTAGACATAGAATTGGGGAGTTAGAGCTTCCCTCAGGTTGTAGCCTGAGAAACTAGGGGGTTGGAGCCTCCTTCCAGTTGCAGCTAGAAAACAAAGGAAGTTGGTGCTTCCCATGAATGTAATTCTTCAAGACATATAAGAAAAATCATTATGTGGTTTTATCCCTCTCTGGGTTTCCACGTAAAACACTAGTGTACAATGTATGTGTATGATTGTTCATTTGTTCATTTCTTATTATTGGATGATAATTCTACATTGATATAACACTTGGATTATTTATTTAAAAGGGATTATAATTTCTCTAGTACTGATTCACCCCCCCCCACCCACCCCTCTCAGTAATCCAACATAAGTTTCCCACCAATGTTTGACATGGGGGAGAGCTTTAAGGAGTGTGAAGGTGATTTTTTCCTTGTCGGAAAAATTATGAACAGAGAAATAATCTTCTAACAAATTTAACCATTTGTCTAGGGTATCCACATCTATATGACCTTCAAATACGAGAATATCAAAATTAACCTGTACCTTGAAAGGAGAGTTACTTCCAAAGTGGTAGTTTTATGAATATGCATCTGTTGCTATCATTTTGTCCCTTTGTCACGTGAGAGCTTGCTCAAGCAACAGATTGATAGAATCATCTGCTCCGTCATTTTTCTTTTCTTCCACCATGGAGGGTTTATTGGGCGTGTGAGAGATATTGTCTTCAAGAGAGACAAGATTTATACCCAACTTGCTATACTCGGACCTCGTCGGGGACATGCACTTAAAAAAACGATAAAGAGAAACCTACTTTGATACCATTGATCCTGATTATTTTCGCCATGAAATGAGAGCAGAGATATAATGAAGAAATGCACAGAGATATCGCGGATGTCAAATAATATAACATAAATGTATCAAATATGCAACCATAAACATAGAGATACAATAATACACGATTTCTATTAACGAAAGAAATGTACAGACACTGTAAAAATACATAGTGAAAGACTCGCTAGAATGGTGGCAACTTATCTCTGAGAAGAGATGTGACGGCTACTCCCATTCACAAGAAGATTATTATTACAATGAGGCTCTAAGGGCCTTTTTTACATAAGTAAAATCCAAAACCCTAACCCCGGAAGATGAAAAGCCAAAAGGTTTGTGGGCCCCGATGGGGATAGTTGATACGTCAACTTCCTGGGGGCGTAACTTTTGCATACAATCTATGTTTGAGGCGCTCGATACACCATTGGAAAGGTATAACTGAGAAGAACGATTTTAGATTGATCTAGGATAGTGCGTTTAGTAATTGCATGGACCCTGAATCCCCAAAAAACATCATTTAGGGCCTCAAAACGACCCCATAAGTTTGGAACCCGAAAAAATACCAAGATGGAAAACTATTTTTCGAGCCAGTGGAATAGGTGGGTGGCCACCGATATCCACCTGGATCAGAGAGCACTGTGCATGAAAGAAAAATGGGATAATGTGCATATGTAATCAAGAATGCATCATAAGAATGCAAGTTTATATTTCTTATGGAATATTTGGTAAACAAATGACATGATAAAGATGAAGTTGACTCAAGGTTGAGGCCATCATAGATAGTGATGGATATGCAATACGTAAGTTGAATGCTGAAGGAATTCCATGTGGAGGAATTGTGTAAAAAATATGTCTGGAGAACATAGTCACAACTGTAATGACTGCAAAGAATTGGATAGTGGGTTGCAAGACCATATATGTATATATATAAGAATCATGTATTACATTCTAAAACATAATGCATGGATGGAAGACCAACAAATGAACATTGAACATTCTGATAACTAAATGGTAATGTGCAGGAAGCACATGTTCATAATTCATTGTGAACAAAAGCTTGTTGTTGTAGCATGATGATTTATCCAAGAAGGTTAAGGTGAACCTAACCAATACTGTTCAAGGAAAAGAGCAGGGAGATCCCAACAGGGAGTAGATTGCATAAGAAAAGAAGGAGAAAAGGAGGAATACTTTTCTCACTTTAACATCTGATTTGCTTAACAGAGTTATGAATCTAAAAAAGGAACAATTGTGAAAGAAAAGGAAAATAAATAAATAAGTATGTTTGAATGAATAGGTTTGGTTAAGACGTGTTAAGTAAAGGAAGTGAGGCCTTGGAAAATAACTCAGTTGGACTGAAAGTACAGGGCTGTGTAGAAGTAGTTGGACAAGGGAAGAGTTCCTTGACTCCTTCCTTGTTATTTATTGTATTTCTCTGGTATGAGACTAATTTACTGATGCATGTAAGTGTTTTTGCATAAGGATGTTGATAGTTGTATGATTATAGAATACAATTGAAAATTGGATTGCAATTGCACTAGCTAACACATTAAGGACTGATGTGCTAGAGTGCATAGAGATATGTTGGGGCATATCTAATTTTTTTTTATTGATTTAAATGGTATGATACATGCATTTTTATTTTACATGATGACTAATATATTTGTGATGTATGTCATGTGTAGAAATAAATTGGAGTTGTTGGGAAAGACAGTTACGAGTGATGGAAACCTTAAGCAGAGGATGAATATGAGAAGGTTGTTGTTGAAATTTGTTGAAGGGAATTTAAAAGTATCCATAAAGCACCACTGATGAGGTAATATCAGAGAGGATGTTGGAAGCTAGAACATGTATAAAAGTGTTCATGCCTATGTGGCACAAGGTATGAAGGGATTTGGTAAGAGTTCCTTATGAAGTATTTTATTATCTACATGGTAGAGAGATATTTTTTAGTGGCTGTTGTATTCCATTGATACCCAAGAAAGGTATGATTCAATAAAGAAAATAGAGGTATGAACCTATGGAAATCAAGGATGATTTAGAATACTTACAAGAAATTTCATGAATAAGTAGTGTCATGGGTACATTGACCAATCAAGGGTGATTGGGAATAAAAGTTCTCATAGGTAGCACATTGAATTGAATACTTTCAGGAATTTCATGCTTTCGTAAGAGGGAAGACTATAGATTTCCCATTAAGGAAGGATGGCCTTCCAATACTCTAATTAAATTAAAAAGGTGTTAAAGAAAGGAAGTGGATGGCCATGACTATTGGCACCACTAGTTACCAGTAAATGTTTAGATGCAACCATATGCAACTTGGTTTTCATATTATAGTATGTTAAATTGAGGACATGATCAATTTGTAGCAGGAAGTGTAGTCATGTTGTAATAATGAATGAGAATGAAAAATCCTTATGGTGAAGAGGTTGGTCGAGATCCAACACACCATGTAAAATTTCTTATCATAAAATGTGGAAAAATTGAAATCAATGCAAATGTGTATTGGGTATGAATGTGGCCATGAACATTGGAACATTGATTAAATTCATTTCATATTTGAATTTCATTTGGAAAATTTGGCATGATGAAGTGATGCATGTGTAAATAATGATATTTCCTTTTGATCTGTACCATTGAATAAATGAAAATGATTTCACTATTAGTATGCACAAATTTGAAGAATTAATGTGCATGAGAACTAACAACTTGTTTGGCTATGTGAAGGTGGAGTTGCATGAAGAAGGGTCTTGGATATGGCAACAAAAGTAATCCCATAAGGAAGACCAATCCCTACTAAGTCAAACTTCTATGGGAAGGAAAATATCATACTTGTGAATCTGGTTCCTATGTGGAATAGATATGAAAACAAAAAGTGAAATTTGGAAATCTGTGGGTGACATATTTGCAAGAAAATCCTCAATTGGAATTGATGATAACATCTCATAATTTCTGTATACTTGTGGTACAAGTGAGATGAAAATGATTTGTCTAGGGAGGAAAGATGAAAGTTTTCAAGTCCATAAAGCATGAAAAAGGTTACTGATGAGACATGAGAACCATGTGCTAAGCCATGATTTCCCTAGAATATGTTGTGTTTTGGTAACACAAGCTAGAGGGATTCCTTGAATGTAATACTCGATGAAGTCTCTATAACTCTTCTTGTGTGAGAAAACCTTGTCAAGGAAAGATGAGTCACCTAAGAGATTGTATAGTAGAGAAGGGGATGCATGAGCCTAGGCCTGGAGGGTGAGTGACAACAAGGAAGAGGAGACTTTGATATTTCTTGTAAACTATTGATTGGAATCATGCACACAATGGGTATGTCAAGGAAAATAGAGAGCCAAGTTAACGAGATATCCATATGGATGAAAATCCATAAACTGCATAGATAAGTACTGTGTTGGATTATGAAAATTTCTTCTTAAATTACGAATAGTAATAGAATGGTTATGCACAAAATTGTGAATTTACATGCTTGTTGTTAGAGATGTTGTAGGCATATGATGAATGTTGAGGATCTGGAAAAGGACCAGACTATAAGGGAAAAGAAGAAGGTAATGATGAAGTAGCTGAATGAAAAAGGCATGACATGTGTTACTGAGAAATAACACCAAGAACATTGTTCCTTTAAGGTGGAGGGGATTGTAATACCCATGTTTCCCCAACTTGTAATTAATAATTAATTATGGTTACCATGCCATGGCATGTGAACAATGTAAATGTATTATTTTTTAGATTGTAAACAACTAACTCTGGGGGTGAAGCCTTGAAGTAATGGTTATGATACCACTAGAGGAAAGAGTGAGGAAACCTGTAGAGATATTTCATCTTGCCAAGATGATCCAATCCTCTTTGTTGAAATATTTGATATGGAATAATAAGCCTCATCCTGATCCCAAGGAAAAATCACTTAATGAGAAAAGGATTGGTGGTTGAACAACCAAATACCCAAATGAATGGAAGCATGGATGGCTTGGCCACAAAGTTTAGTCTCCTACAAGCCAAGATTGACCCTAGTTCCTTTTGGAAGAAGGAATAGGACAAGTCCAGAACCTTCCCGGAGAAGGAGAAAAACACCCGAGAAGAAGAAGAGACACATGAATGGGTTTGAGGACCATTCATAAAATAAGAAGAGTGCGTGAGGCTCTCGAGTTCAAAAAAAGAATTGAAAAATTAAGTTTTTGTGGTTACAGGAGATATTGGACTGTGTTTTATAATCAATATGATAAAAGAAGTTGTGTGATTGAGTGAGCAATCACGGAAGGCTCCCTTTCTTAGTGGATATAAAACAACACTGCTAGATTCCTGTGGGAAAATGAGAGGGGACTCCAGGATTTTGTAGAAGAATCGAGGAAAAGAGTGAACTCCCTGGTGGTATCATTAGTTGGAATGGGGGTGGACAGAGTGCTAAGAGTGAATGCATCTGAGCCTATGATTGGCTGGAAAGGTGAACACCCACAGTTAGTTGGCCAGCTATCAACCGTAATAGATAAGTATTTCATAGACTCTATATAATTGAAATGAAATGCATGATTTAATGCTTTTAGTTTCTCTATACACATACGTCCTTGATATATATGGATGATGTTATAACATTGTGTCTTATTTGGATGCTATAAAATTGTGATTTGAACAACCTGGCTGATTGGAAACTCAAAGTAAAGTTCAGATAACATACCTCATCAATGGATTTTTGTTTTAAATCCTATTTAGCCAGGGAGAAACATTACTAATGGGTTTTAAATGAATTTGGGGAAAATGGAAAGTCACCCCTTGTCTAAATCTATATATGTGGTAATCCTCCAAAATATTGTCCAAGGATAAAATCTGTGAATACAGAGTCGGGACATACTCTACAGGACTGTTTTGAACTCGTCCATCCCTCGAAATACATTTTCCTATTATAGAATTTGATTCTTGTAAATGGAAGTATTTTCCTTCAAACCATTATTCCAAGTAACTGTAGGTTCGATTCCAGAGACTTAACCAAGTATTGGGTCATATTTAAGAGTGTAGATTATGGGGCTTGTCAAAGTCCCATATGAACGAGGTTCTTGGACCCTTATTTACGCTCGAAAGGAGCTAAGATTTTCGAGCTTTAGGACTTCGGAGTTCTGGAGCTCTTGGATGTTAGAACTTCAAAACACTCTAATCCTACCGAAGGCAACATGCTGACATAGTTACCAGAGAGTTTGACCAGAAACTATCAGTTTCTTATCTGGTATTGTGGGATATGCCTTATCGTTAAACCTTGACGAAGTTTTTTTCTACAAAGTAATGTGAGTCATCAATCTAAGAAGGTTCAAGATCTTCATTGGCCATTGGATATCCTCTACGGTCAAATTCAACGTTGACCCACTCTAGGAGTAAAAAGGTGTTAAATGACCAAAATCTCTAAATTTTGAAGTCACGAAGCAACGATGACCATAGATATAAGGATCCTTCAGGACCCTTCTCGACCGTTAGATCAAGTATAGTTGAAGGATAGAGTAAGAGGTACCATCAACCGAAAAAAAAAAACATTATCCCTACTTTATGACCTCTCTGATAGGTAACCCTTCGGGGAATTATTGGGTTAAGAAATGTAAGGGACACGAGGCCATGAAATACTATAGTGTCAAAATACCATCGACCATTAGATCGTGGGGAAGAATTCAGGAGCGATATGATATATTGATTTGATGATCTGTCGGGAATCTTTTGTGACCATCTGATTAACTAGTGGAATGGAAATGTAAGTACCTCGACGAAGTATTACTCTGGGAAACATAGGGCTCAAGGGGTGAGAACATCCTGAAGTAGTGAAGGCTGAAGTAAATGGAAAGAAAGTCCAAGGCTTCAAGACTTCAGGGCTCCATGAGATTTGACGTGTTGGTGCAAGGCTAAATGTCGAAGCAATGAAGGCCAAAGTACGTGGTGGGAGTTCTAGAACTTCAAAACTCCAAGACTCTTAGAAAAAATCGAGGATGTAGGAAGGTGGTTTAAACACCGAAGCACCAAAGTGTCAAAGTTTCCCACATTTAAGTGTCCAACTCTTATTGGATGAGCTAGGATACATTATGGTGATGCAACATTCCTGGATGGTTCCACATGGTGTCATCAGATTTATCACGAGTTAAGTGTATGACCCTCCTTGTTAAGTTTAAGTTATGTGTTAAGCATGTATGAATCCTATCCATTAGATCGAAGGGTGGATAGAATATCCACCATAGATTCCAAACTGGAAAGAGTCTTTCAAACTTCATAGCTTTGGGGAAGTTTGTATACCTGTACTAGAATATAGAAGGGGCCAAAGGCCTTTTACCCATGAAGGTATGGGACATATCCCCTGCAATTGTCCCTCCAGTAGACATGTCATCTCTATAGGATGATGATCAAGGTCATGTCAATTCTAGGTAGGATGGTACGAATGAGGTGGATTCACGTGGCCTTTGACCAATGATACCTAAAGAAGTACAGGGAGCCATAAATTTCAACTCAGAACTCAGTTTTGGACAAGTTTATAGTCATTGGAAAGCTATCGGATAGAATAAGGAAATGGTGCCCTTATTTGAGGAACTCAAAGAAGTTGTAGGAAGGAAAAAAAACTATACCCCGTCCCTTAAAAGGTTACTTAAGGGGTTGGGTGTGTGACAACTTGATAGTTCTAGAGGCATATCTTCACTGAATCTTGAACGTGTTAATACATGAAGGTTCTTCAAATTCAAGATGTCTTGTTTTGGTACTTTGTGCAAGAGATTTACATTTATTTTGTTCATAATTTTTTCTAGTACAATCAGAAAATCCTCTAGGGAACGATCTCCTACTCCACAAATGATCAATTTTGTCTTTGATTGGGAAGTCTGGGATAATATGATCATATTTACAAAAATTAAAACAATAGTAGCATCCTCTATCGCATCCTCTACCAAATTTTCCTCATCCTCTGCCTCGACCTTAATAATCCCCTCGACCCCATCCTCTGTATCTATTTCCATTTGCTTGGTCAATATGTTCGTCAGCCACATGTGTATGATATACCGAGTGAATGTTTCATATGTTCTTTTCATTCAATCAACATTCATGGGTGGAATGATTATTTTCTTCGCATATATGAAACCACTTGGGGCGTGCATTCCTTAGATTGTGTGGGAAGTCTCTCATTGCATGATTTGTTGAGGCTTCACAAATATCACAGTATGTTTCAATCTGGATGCATCTTACTATTGGGTCCAACGCATCACTGAACTTGGAGTAATATTTTGTGTGACCATCACTTGAGAAAACTATACACCATAGTTCGTTCCATGAAATCGAGATCGTTTTTATTGATTGTTGTAGCTCTGTGTGCTTGTCTTCCTGTATTTTTTCAACGATTTTCAAAGACAGGGTTCCTTCATCATCCATTTCAATTCACTTTTATTTTTATTTTCAGTATGTCTTCACATGACTAAAGATCGTACATTTAGAAGGGAATTCTGATCTTTTGTAGTAATCATGCTAGATACCCTTGTACCAACAACTTTTCGTCGATTTCATAATGGATTTGGCTTAAAATATATTTAAACCTCTTATCATATTATCATATTGTTTCTCTCGGATTTTTCTTGATTTATTTTAGCTCTTCTGTTGCCAAGTGATTTTTGTCTTGAGTTTTGAAGAACTTGAGGAATTTTTTCCTTATATTTTCCTTCTAGTGTTGTTGATTGTATGTATAATTAATAAACCAAGTAAGAGCTCAGGCTTGAAGGGAATCACCAAACTGTGTCATTTGTTTATCTTCATCAATTATGATAGTTGTATCCCAATATTTCTCACGAATGAACCAATGTCACTTAGGGTCTTCGTCTCCTTTGTAAATCGGGATATGATTTAGACCCATATTTTCTTTCTAGGGTTTCTTAAAAAATGGAACTATTGTAGGAGTTTGTGTTGAGGTTGACTGAGAGGTTGGATTACTTTCATGAGTAGAGCTCTAGATTTCTGAGACGACTAATTCAATTTCTAATTATGTGTGTTATTTTCTTGGGCTTTGAGCATCTATCTGAAAATATTTATCTAAATATTCGACGAATCGTCCTCTACAGGGTTGTGACAGTTTGTTTTCACTATCTGTTGACTTGGGATATTCTAAAAGTAGATTTGGCAGGGGATGGTGTTCATGAGATCTATTACATGAAGAGGTATATCTTTTGGTCAATATTCATTGTTTTCGTGTGCTTCAATTAGCATTGTATCTCTTATTTGACCAGTTTTACCAATTCGACACAACACCCATTGTGATTGTGTATCTATATGAAGTCTTTGTTGGAGAAAGTATGCAATATGCAGGATAAGACTTCTTATAGGAGAAAGTTGAATTGCAGGTCTCGGATCATCGATCTCCATGTCAACTTGGTCAATGGCTTGTTGGGCACCATGGGATACCGCACTCAATTTCAAGCTTACACTCCTCCCAGGATCCGTTAAGGTGCTCTCAAGGGCTACTCCAACGATCTTCCGCACCTGGGTAAGTTTTCTATGAGATTTTATAAGTTCTCTCTCATTTCACAAATGTTCTCATTTATTTTTCCTTTTATCCCATCCTATTTTTTGAATATCTGATTAAGGCTTATGGATCTGTGTTCGATCCACATATTTCTCATTAGAATTAGTTATCTTTCTCTCAACTTCTAGAATTTTCGACTTGGGTGTGGTTCGACTTTCGTTCAACTTTGTATTTAACTTCAAATTATACTTATCTCATACCACAGATCATCCAACCCCCTGATTTTGACCCGACTTACTCACGGTCGATGATTTCCATTGTCATTTTTTGTATGCTCATTTCTTTAAAATGTAATCCCAAGATTCTCTAGTATCTTTACAATTTTCTTCCAAGAAAGCTTCCCACTCTTCTAGTCTCTTCTTCCAATTGGAGTTTGGAGGAGGATCTTTCAAGGGGATTCGATACTCAATAATGTCACCAACTCCTTTGTCTAAGATTAATTTATATAGTAGGGAAGGGATGGTGCAAAGGAATCTGTCGTGCAATTTTATACATAATTTGTTATTGATGGTTTGGACTAACTCTCTATATTCAACTGCTTCATCTTCGATTTAATATTCCACAATCCCCTCAACCCACTTTTTAAAGTTTTTTCTTCCACCATTTATGACCTTTTGCATCAACTACTCATCGAAAGTGGGTCTGCGCAATAGGTTGATTCAGATATGTGAATAATTATTTTGGAATGGCTTCCAGAAATCATTCATGAGTTTATGAGAAGAATTGAGCACGTGCTTCAACAAGAATCATTTGATTTCTTCTTGCATAATTATTTTTGTAATTGATAATATTACACTCCCACCATTAACATAGATATAATCTTCCACAATCCTCTCGACCCACTCATTTAATTTTTTTATTGCACCATTTATGAACTTGTTCATTAACTGCTCATCGGAAGTGGGTTTGCGCATAATTTTGATTGAGATATGTGAATAATGATTCTAGAATGGATTCCATAAATCATTTGTGAGTTTCTGAGAAGAATTTAGCACATGCTTCAGCGAGCATCATTTGATTTCTTCTTGCTTAATTCTTGATGTAATTGATAATCTTACGCTCCCACCATTCATGCATGTCTTCCAAGGTTAGCATCTATGTTTTTTTTTGTGCATTCCCAAGTTCATAACTACCAACAATGGAACCAATGTTGTACTCTAGGATAATGTACGAGAAGGTCTCTAGCAAGTCCTTACATAGAGAATTACACACTACAACATTATATATAAGAACACATAGACATATAGAAGAGAATATACAAGTGGGGGAGAACCATCGATAGCTTTTATTATATATATGTCCAAAGAAACCTCTATCTTTCCATTGCATGATAGTGTGTGTGTGTGTGTGTGTGTGTGTGTGTGTGTGTGTGTGTGTGTGTGTATTTGTGTGTGTGATATATACAATTAGCAGTTGGTTACATTCCTTAACTGTTCGGTCGGTCGACTCTAACTGTCTGTTCGACCGACTTCCTAACCGACTACTACAATCGTCTTGGCTAGAAAAGTGGCAGGTCTAGTCGACGGGGATGACTAGCCCCTACAACATGAAGTGTGTATTTAATTTATTAATTTCAATTGAAATGTAATTTTTTATAAACTTTTCATCATGGAAGGGATGCATGAATATATACCCTTCTAATTGAAATTTATCTAAAACTTGCATATAGTGTTCTATGTTTTCTAAGCTCAATAAACCATGAGAGATAACAACATGGGAGAATAATTTATATAAACTCTAAATTTTATCACATCATTAATTGATATAACAATTATTGAGGAGTTTCTAAAATTCACACCAATGTACTTTAAGAGTAAATTTTCTAATTGATATGTCCATTTCTACAAATCAGTTGTAATCTACCAAATTGACCCTTAGCATATTAAAAAATACCTATAAATACCACAATAAATATGAACTAAAACACGTGTAAAAATATCACTAAACACATGTACAAAATATAAAAAATTATATATTTTAAATATACTTGGATATTAATCAAAAGACATAAGAATAGTAGTTAAAAGTAAAGTTTATAAATTTTACACTTTTGATATTAAATTACATATTTATGGTATTTATATACTAATATTTATTTGATGTTGTTTTCTACATAGAAACAAGCAAGGTGTTTTATAAAATTGGTCATTGATTAACTTGGTCATGTGTGTGTGTGTAATGGCCAACTTCTACTCAAGAAAAATTTGGTTTATTAAACGTTAAGAGAGGTAATGACTTGGTTTTCTTTAAAATTGTATTTGAAGGTTGGTCTTGTAACAACAACATTTGACAAATTATTTCTACCCATGATATTTTAGAAATTTTCCAAGGCCCTATTTCACTATAGAGCTCATGAGAATTTGTTTATATATATATATATATATATATATATATATATATATATATATATATATATATATATATATATATATATATATAGNATAGTTAGTTAGTTAGTTAGTTAGTTTATGTGTGTGTGTATGTAGATCATTTAGAGACTTGAAATCACTTTTCTATACTTCAATAGCTTTTTCATTTGGATCACACTTCTTTGTACAGTGTTATATATTTTATCATCTTGTTTTATGAAAGTTCCTCAGTTGGATTTGAGCATTCTTCCAATCTTATTTCAATTTGGGTTCAATCATGTTGTTCACCAAGACATGCTTGTTGATTTCGTACTTATTTGTGTCTTCGTCTCACTAAATTCAGCAGTGTTCTACCACTTCCTACCTTATCACTAAGTAAGTTTAGCACCTACAACATGCTCATTCAACATTGTCTATAGAAAAATCATTTTCCCTCTCTCTTAGAAGCATTGGAGGCCAATACTTATATTGTTGGGAGGAATGATAGGGATTTTAGTCCTTATCATATTAGGGATTAGCATATGTATTTAATATCTCAAATTATTATTTACATTAAGATATTATTATTGTGATTTGAGAGTGAGAAAACCTTTTTGTTTCGTATTCGCATAGAGTAGTTGAGATCATTTCTCTAACTATCTCTACTATTGTTCTTAGTTGCTAGTTCCTAGAATCTAGTGTAGGTTCTTGTTCTTAGTTGCTAGTTCTTAGAATCTAGTGTAGGTTCTTATTATATAGTGAGCATTTCTCCTCTAACTTGGTTGAGTTAGTTTTTCTTATGTAAAGCTATATAAACTAGTGTTTGGACTAAAAAAATCCAGTTAGAGATTGTATTTCAAACTCTTTTGTGTTGAAATCTACTCATGAGTGGGATTTCCCACATCATTGGGAAATCCCACATCAGTATAATAAAAAAATATGGAGGATATGCATTGTTGAATCAAAACAACTTCTATTGTTTGGAGGAATGATAGGGATTTTAGTCCTTAGAATATTATGGATTAGCATAGTTATTTAGTATCTCAAATTATTATTTGTATTGGGATATTATTATTGTGATTTGAAAGTGACAAAACCTTTTGGTTTCTTATTCCCATGGAGTAGTTGAGCTAATTTCTTTAATGGTCTCTACTATTGTTCTCAGTTGCCAGTTCTTATAATCTAGTTTAGGTTCTTAGTATATAGTGATAATTTCTCTTCTAACTTGTTTGAGTTGGTTTTTCTTATGTAAAGATATATAAACTAGTTTTTGGCTTAATAAAATTCAGTTTGAGATTGTATTTAACACTCTTTTGTGTTGAAATATACTCATGACTGAGATTTCCCACATCATTGGGAAATCCTACATGAATATTGTTCGATAGTTGGTTTAGGTTGATGGATAGTTGGTTTGAATTGTTGGTTGCCATTTATGTCAAACCTTGGAGAGTGATATTGTGATATTGTAGATTGATGTCAACCCTTGGAGAAGTCCAGTAGCAAATTCTGGTAGCACGAAGGTATGGGTAAGGAACCCTAGTTTGTTTAAGGCATAAAGGCATGAAGATAAGTTAATATGAAGGTAAGACTCTTCTAGATGGATAGTACTTTTCATTCATTTTCTATTGATATGTGGAACAACACATAAATCTTCATGGCTAGAGATTTATGCTCTTGTGAAGTTGGAGAACCCTCATGAGTTGTCTAGAGGGTCAAAGAAGTCAAATTATTCTAGAATCTCCTAGAAGAAGTTTACTAGTCAAGTGAGTGAAACTAGGAGTTAATCATGGGTTAAGCTCTTTCATTAAGAAAATAATTAAAAATAAATTAGTTGCAACTAGAAGTGGAGAGTTTACTATTTATGGATATAATGGTTATAAGTGGACAAGTGGTTAGAAGTGGGTTAGACCTAAAAGGAAGTTGGGTTAATTTGGTTAGAAGGTAACCCATTAAGGAAGCTACATGGAAGTATAAATAAGAGAGCAGGGATCTCCTATTATCACCTATTGAGCACACTGAATATCTATTATTGTGCAAGGTTTATTGCAGGTACTCGTTGATACATCTGAATTTACGTAAGTTTGAGGTGGCACGATGGGTTGACGGAAAAAGCTTCGGAATTGCATAAATACTGAAAAAACCTAGTTTTTGAGGTGTACATGGGATGCAATGGAGAAGGGCACATACGTACGCGGGATAACAGTATAACAGGGCACATACATGTGGGAAAAGCCATGAAATCTTGAGTTGTTGAGGGTGTCAGGTTCTCATAGTCTGAAAGCAATCTCCTAGGAAGGTCTACAGTGGTCAGGTATAATAGATCTATCTATAGATTCAAATTGTATGTCACATTCTTATGAGTAGTTGGATAGTTTTATATACTTGAGATATGGTTATGGGAGGTTTAATTTTTTCCTTAGAAAGGTTGTTGGTTGTATGGTACTTATGGTATGAGCTAGATCTACAGGAATACAATACTTGTATGCTTGTTAATATTCATTGGTACACCTTGTTGGTTTAACTATTGAGGGATTACTTGTATTTCGTGGTACATGGTTGAGGATTTTGGTTGTGAAGTGGTTGTGATGTGTTGGTGAAGTTGTTTGTGTGGTTTGACATTGCATATCAGTGAGGGTTTGATGTCTAGTCCATGTGAGGGTTATTACACTTGTTCATGATTGTACACAGATGTATGGCATATGACTAGAGAGACATAGATACACTTGGTTGAGGGATATATAAGATGATGTATGCACAGGGAACAACTACATATAAGACACAATGACATGTTGCAGGTTGATGTGATAGAGGAAACAAAGTGTATGAAGTTTCAGAAAAGGTGAAAACCCTGGTTTTCAGAAGGTGTACACATGTTGCAGTATAGACAAGTTGTGTAAATATGTAGGTTGCAGTATATATAGGTCACATACATACACAATTTGTAGCATAGATAGGTCACGTACCTGTTGGTGCATGATGACTTCTGGTACATGATTGATTACAGGATATTGGTACAGGTTGATTATAGGTTGTTGGCGAAGTTTGGTATAGGTTTATAATGGTATATATCATAGTTACAATGTGGCAGTGGTTTCATTATTTCACACTTATATTTCAGGGTGGTTGGACGGGGAAAGGAAAGGGGGTTGTAGCCTCATTCAAGTTGGTGTTGAACAATTAGGGAGTTGGAGCTTCCTTCAGGTTGGATCCTGAGAACTAGGTGGTTGTAGCCACCTTCTAATTGTAGTCAAAGACATAGGGGGTTGTAGCCTCATTTTGGTTGTAGCTAGAGAAATGGGGAGTTGTAGCTTCCCTAAGGTTGTAGTTTGAGAAACTATGGGGTCGGAGCCTCCTTCCAGTTGGAGCTGGAGAATTGGAAGTTGGTGTTTTCTTGAATGTAATTCTTAAAACATGTAAGAAAACCATTTCATGGTTTTCTCCCGCATTGGGTTTCCACGTAAAATTTTGGTGCATTGTGTATTGTGTGGATGTGATGATTATTGTTTATAATGCACTGATGAATGCTAATGTTATTGATACAATAATATATTGATGATAATTTGATAAACATGAATGGATAAGTTAAAGGAATATACATTGTGGTTAAAAGGATTAATAAGTGATATAAATTTCTCATTAGTGATTCACCNCCCCCCCCCCCCCCACCCTCTTAGTAATCCAACAATTGGTATCAGAGCGGGTTCCTTCAGGAAAACAATTTAACCACTGGAAGGAGATCATGGAACATGCTATATTTTGGATACCATAGTTTAATGGTGATAAATATGCACTCTAGAGAAATAAAATACATACATACAAACAATAGCAAGGATTTGATGTTTGAAAATCAGTGGTGGATGGATACAAAGCACTAGATACTCCTCCAACATACAAGGATGGAAAGAAACTCACAGAAAATAATTCAAGATCCCAAAATGCTATTCAGAATGGTGTAGATCAATCAATATTTACAAAACTTATGCACTGTGAATCTACCAAAGAGATGTGGGTCAAACTAAAGACTATTTATGAAGGAGATGAAAAGGTTAAGGAAGCCAAACTTCAATTTTTCAGAGAAAATTTTGAACAGTTGAAGATGAATGAAGATGAAAACATAGCAACCTACTTTCTACGCATCCATGAGGTAGTAAACAAAATCAAAGGCTTGGGAGATGAGATAAAGGAATCGGTCGTGGTTAAAAAGGCATTAAGATATCCACCAATGCGATTTGGTTTAAAGATCTTAGTCCTAGAAGAAAGAGTGGATTTAAGTTCAATGACTATGGACGAGCTACATGAAATACTCACAACTTATGAGATGAAGACATAACTATTAAGTTTTAATGATTTTATTAAGTTATATCCAAAGTACATGAGCATTTAATACATCAAAAACATATAAGGATCATTGAAAGAAACATAATCACAAGGTACACAACATTTTATCTTGGGAAACCCTCATGGGGAAGAAAACCCAACAAAAACTTCTTTAATATAAATAGACCAAAGACCGAACATAATATCCTCCTCCACTCCTTCACTAGGAAGAGTAGTGCATCAATTAACCAAGAAATACCAAGAGATAGACCAAAACCCTCCTTGACGTCACCCCCAGTTGTAGTAGATTCTCCTCCAAGACTTGTGCACTGTAGAGCTAGGTGTGTGTATTTCCAAATGAGGCATTGGCCTCTCTTATAAATAGTGGTATGGAAAACCTATAATTAGGTCTGGGTCCACCTGTCACTTTACCCTCTTAATTTACATTTAATTGTCAAGGAACAAAAGGGATAAATTTTACAAAGGCACAATAGGGCCTAATTAATAATTATAATATAATAATATTATTCAACATTCCCTCTTAGGTAGAATTATCTTCGAAGTTACAATATTTCAACACTCCTCCTTAACAAGAAGGGTATTCTACTGTCAACATTAATAGAAACTGACTGGACTCAATACATCACCAAGAAGAGGGGACATCATCATCAGTATCAGGAACATTGTCGTTCGTATCTATAAATCATCAAAAAAAATTCTCATCATTAATATGATCATCATTTGCAGCACGAAGATGGAGTAGCATCATCATCATCAACAACATGGATTTTGAGTAACATCATCATTATCATTATCAGTATGAAGATGGAACATCAAAATCAATGGAAAAAGAATGAGACAGGAGAATCAACAGTAGCACAACAACAACAACAACAGTTATGGGCACTCCGATAGACCGTCCATTTAGACCTTACAGGATCTATCTAGGGATAATAAAATACCCTAGGATATAAATCCTAATGAGCTGCCACACTAATGACCACAAAAAGTATATACATACATAGGCACTCTGACAAATCATCCATTCAGACCTTACGGGATGTGTCCAGGGATGATAAATCCCCTAGTATATAAATCCTAACAAGTTGCCACGCTGGTGGTCAGGATACCATAGTATCATTAGCATCAGTCCCCCTTTCAATGTAAGTCCTTTCATATTACACCAAGCTTGTCTTAGAAGTACTAAAACTTCACAAAAGATATAGGTTTATTCAACACATCTACTACCTTCTCATTTGTGCCAACATACCGGAGCTTCACAACTCCCTTCTGTATCAAGTCACGAATGTAGTGGTACCATATCTCAATGTGCTTCGTCTTATCATGGAACACTGTGTACTCTGACATATTTATGCAAATATGGTTATCACAAAATATCACAATAGCATCCATCTCTAGGTCAAATAGACCTGCCAACAACTTTTGAAGCCATATGGATTCACAAATGGTGGAGCATGCTGCAATGTACTCTGCTTATGTCGTACTAAGAAAAATAATGGATTGCTTCCTGCTTTATGATGAAGTCATGGCTAACCCCAAACTAAAACAACATCCTAAAGTGTTTTTTCTGTCTGAATCACTTCCATCCCAATATGAGTTAGTATATCCATACAATCTGAAGTCACAATATCCAGTAAAATAGAGGCCAAAGTCCAATGTACCCTTAGGGTATATCATCACATGCTTTTCAGCTACAAGGTGAACACATTTGGTCTCCACCAGAAACTGACTCAAGGTGTTCACAACAAAGCATATATCCGGTCTGGTATTCATCAGATATATCAACAAACTAATCATCTGGCTATATAGAGTAAAATCAACTATTTTTGATGGAGTATCAACCAATAACTTCAGATTCATTTCCATGGGAGTGGACATAGCTTTGCAGTCCATCATGTCAAATCTCTTTAGAATCTCCACATCATACTTTCCTTGATTAAGAAAAATCTCTTTTGGGATCTGCCATACTTCAAGGCCTAAGAAATAGTGCATCAAGCCTAGATCCTTCATTTCAAATTCAACGCCAATCTTCTTTTTACAATCTGTGATGATATTTTCTTCACCTATCAAGAATAAGTCATCCACATATAGTAGCAATATAACTCGTCCATCATCCACAATCTTGAAGTAAAGGTTGGGATCATCTTTACTCTTGTTAAAGCCCAAACTCATCAGGAAACTATCAATCCTGCCATACCAAGCTCTTGGAGCTTGCTTCGAACCATACAGATCCTTCTTCAACTTCCAGACATGAGTCTTCTTGTCTTATACTTAAAAACCTAGTGTTTTTTCTATATACAGTTCTTCTTGAATAACATCGTTCAAGAAGGTTGTTTTCACATCCATTTGGTGTAACTTCCACTTCATCTTGGCTGCAAGTGCCATGATGGTTCTGATATATGTGTATTTTTCTACTAGACTGAATGTTTCTTCATAATCAATGCCTTCTTTCTAGGAAAATCCACGAGGCACAAATATTGCTTTGCATTTCTCAGTACTTCCATATGCTGCATGTTTTATTTTGAATATCCATTTAGAAGATACTACATATTTGTTTTCTGGTTTGGGAACCACTTCCCACACACCATTCTTCATAATATATTGGTATTATTTAGTCATGACATCCATCCATTCCTTCTTTTGATCATCTTCTTCAAATCAAGTAGGTTCCTTATTAACGATATTGCACATCAAAGCCACATAACTGGAGTATGTCTTAGGATTCATCTTTGTCTCATGGTTCATTTGGACACACCATACTTCTATGCATCTTGATGATCTCACGTGCCCAAGTTGGTTTCCTCTTGTGAGAGATGATATCACGAGGTGGTTCCTGAGGATCCACCATATCATGATCCTCTGATATAACATCATCATGATTATCTACAACTTCCTTGTTAGGTTCTACAACTCTAGGATCTATAGGTTCTTCTTCATAGAATTCTTCTAATTGACATTTCTTCAATCTATTGAAAGTTGCATCTTCATCGAAGATAACATATCGACTGATCTCAATCTAATGGCAACCTGGGATGTATATTATGAAGGTCTTAGAGACCTCATAGTATCTAACAAATACTCCTTTCTTTCCAGAAGGATCTAGCTTGGTTCTCTTCTCTTTCAGAATATATAAATAGACTGGACAACCAAATATTTTGAGATGGCTGACTGCTGGCTTCTTTCTGGTGAACATCTCTTCGGGAGTGTTTAATCCAAGTGCACTATGGGATATTATGTTATGGACATATACTAATGTTCTAGTTGCTTCATCCCATAAGTGCATTTGAAGATCTTGATCATGTATCATGGCTTTCACTGCTTCCATGATTGTTCAATTCTTTATTTCTGCTACACCATTCTGTTGCAGGTTGTAAGGAGTGGTGATATCCCTCTTAATTCAATCATATATACAAAATTATTTGAATTATTTTGAAGTTTAATCTCCTCCATTATCTGAACTATCTTAACCTTCTTCTCGAAGAGGTTTTCTACTAAAGATTTGAACTCTTTGAATTTTTCAAGCACTTCATCTTTTAAATTTAATAAATAAACCCCAAGTCTTATGAGATTAATCATCAATAAATGTGGCATAGTATACATACCCTCTTAATGAAGTTGATGTCATTGGACCACATACATCTGAATGAAAAATATCCCATATTCCATCCGCTTGGTTGTCACTTTTCGGAAAAGGATACTTTGTGATATATCCTTGTGCACATCCTTTACATACACCTTCATGATCAACCTTTAATTCTGGTAAACATGTGACTACCTTTCTCACATAGGGTAGGACTTTGTATTTAATGTGAGCAATCCTTCTATGCCAAAGTTCACATGGACTTGCAGTACTATGTGTTAAAGCTGCATCTGAGTGGCCATTTAATTTGTACAAGTCACCTTCTTCTATTCCAATGACAACTGCATCTTCTATAGTTTTTCCTTTAGACCACATAATAACTTTACCATATACAAATGCAACCTGGAAACCTTTCTTGTCTAAAGTAGAAATAGAAATTAAATATTTCTTCAAACCTAGTACATAAAGCACATCTTTCATCCTTAATGGAGTTCTTGAATCAAGCTTGTAGGTGGCTTCTCCTATTCCTTTGATTGGGTACTGATAGTCATATCCAAGTGATACTTTCTGGGTGGAGTTATTCTCTTCAAGACTGGAGAGATTATTCTTGTTACCTATCATGTTCTTGGAAGCACCATTATCTATGCGCCAAGTATCATTTCCAGGTGTCATAGTCCCATAGAGAGCTAAAAAAAAATCATATTCTTCTATTTCTTCTATAGATGACTTCTTGGGTGGCTCGTCATCTTTGGCTACATGGGCATGATGTATTTTTTTAATTTTTCATCTTGTATTATTTTATCTTGAGAGGACAATTTTTACCAATGTGTCCCATCCTTTCACAATGATAACACTTGCAGGAGGAGAAATCCCTTTTCCTCCTTTGTTCTTTCTGGTACTTCTGAAATATCCTAGGAGAGTGAGGTACCTTACGAGAGTGAGTCTCTTTGTGAAATTGAGTCTCTCTCTTTCCCCTTCCTTCCTTGGCATGAACAGATAGAGATTGATATTCATCTTCTCTTAGAATGGATTCTATGTTTGCAACTCTTGCTTCTTCCTGAACACACTCTTCCCATAAAATATCAAATTGAATTTTTTCTTTTCTGGCACATATGTTTTGGATAAAATCATCTCAAGGTCTTGTGATACCATTGAGATCAGTCATCACGATATCATCTTCATCTATCATGTCTCCAATTTCTTCTCATTGTTCCTTAAACTGAGAAACCCTAGAAAAATAATCTTGAACTATTTCTCCTTTTTGCATTTTAGCATTCTTGAGTTGGGTTCTCAAGTTCATATTTCTATTAATATTTCTTCCTTCATACATCTTGGATAGGGCATCAAACATGGAATCTACAATTATTCTCTTTTCCTTCTGGGATCAGGTGGTCTTTGATGGAATCTACAATTATTCATTTTTCCCTAATCATGTCCTTCTTGTACTTCTCTTTGGCCAGATTTCCTTCTGGATTTGGAACATTATTCTTTATAAATTGCACAAGATCATTCTCTTCGAGAATGAGACCAATTCTGTATTTCCAGGCATGGAAATTTTCCACACATTCTAACTTTTCATCAAGCTTAGTGCTTGAAGGCATTTTGACCAAAATAGAAAGTGCTCAAAACATGAAACAAACTTTAACAAAATATGCGTTGAGCTGAGGTGAGTTGACTAGATTTGGTTGTTTATGAAAATTCCAAGATTTGACCTGTGAAACGTGACCTTCGCAAATATGGACTGGTAATTTCAGATTTTCTGGTTTTCTAGTAATAATTAAACACTAATTTTGACTTTTCAAAAGATTTGACCACTGGAAGTCTTTGTCCAGGATATCAAAAGATGTGTTAGGGTTAGGCGCAACTCCCATTTCTATCCTTGGTACAAAATTATTTCTCTGTAAAAATTCCTAATTTTCTTGTCCCGACAACCAAGAGATTTAAATACCCATTAACAATTCGCTTATTCAATCTAACTTTGATACCATGTTAATTTTTAATGTTTTAATTAAGTTATATCCAAAGTACATGAGCATTTAATACATCGACAAGATAGAAGGATCACTGAAAGAAACACAATCAAAAGGTACACAACATTTTATCCTAAGAAACCCTCATGGGGAAGAAAACCCAACAAAACCTTCCTTAATATAGATAGACCAAAGAATGAACAAAAAATCCTCCTCTACTCCACTAGGAAGAGTAGCACACCACTTAACTAATAAATACCAAGAGATAGACCAAAAATGCTCCTTGATGTCACCCTCAGTTGCAATAGATTATCCTCCAAGACTTGTGCACTACAGAGCTAGGTATGTGTCTGTCCAAATGAGGCGTTGGCCTCTCTTATAAATAGTGGTTTGGCCATCCTATAATTAGGTCTGGGCTGACCTATCCCTTTATCCTCTTAATTTACATTTAACTATTAAAGCACAAATGGGACGAAATTTACAAAGGCACAATAGGGCCTAATTAATAAATATAATATAAAAATAATATTCAGCATTCCCTCTTATGTATAATATTCTTCATAGTTACAATATTTCAATAAGAACAAGAAAATGAGGTTACAATGGAAGTTGCATTCAAGGCATCTAATAAGACAAAGAAAAGTAACAAGCAACAATCAAAATCAGTTAGCAAGAAAAATTCAAAGTTAGAATGTAGTTGCAATGATGATTTAGAACAAGATGAAGAAATGGAAAACTTCATAAGAAAGTTGCAAAAGGGAACAAGTAAATATAAAGGTAAGATTCCGTTGAAATGCTTTAATTGTGGTAGAATTGGTCATTTTGCGAATAAGTGTCCTCATGCTAGACATTCATATAGTGATGAATAGGAAGAGCCAAAGAAAGAAAAGAAATATCAAAAGGGAATCTGGAAAAACAAAAACAAATCCTTCAAGAAAAATCTATACTCAAGAAAAGACAATTCTTCATCTGGTGAAGATTATGAAACCGACAATGACTCAGAAAAGGTACTATTCATGGAGAGGGAAAATAAAAAAAGAAACTATGATAGTTCAGAAGAAGAAGGAAAAGTCGATCTCAGAGCATAATTAATTAGTCCCTTAGAAGATCTAAAAAATGAAAGAAAGAAAAAAAAAGTCACTCAATAAATAACTAAAATAAAAACAATCCCAGGATCTCAGAATCCCGAGATCGTAAGTCATGTAGATAATTACGAAGCTGAAAGTTCAAGTAGAAGAGGATAGAAATATTGAAGACACACTCAAAAGTCAGCTAGCAGAGAAGGAGAAGATTATTGAAAGGTTGGAAGCAGAAGAAATCACTTTAAGAAAACACCTTCAAAAGAATAGCATGCAGCAAGATAGCACCAATACATTGGATAAGATCATCAATAATCAAAATCCATACTATGACAGGTCCGGACTAGGATACAACCAAATGCAGACTAAGAAACATTCAAGCTCCATGACAAAGGAAACATAACAAAAGAGTTATGTAGAAGTTCTAAAAGGAAAGAATCATGGTCAATAAGAATAAAAAAGAAATGAATATAGAAGACCTTCTACATTCAAGCAGCAAGGAAGCTTCAATCATTACTACCAAATATAAGATCTTGATCATCCTAGAAAGAATTACAGAAAGACTACACTACAAGGAAAATCATTCACCCACAAGTATGTAAATCTATTTTATGGTCATTGTTTTTATTGTACTAACTTTGGACATAAGGTTACAGATTGTAGGGTTTATGAAAGAAATAATCATGCAAGAAATGCTTATGTGGCCCCATAAAATATTGAATGCTACAAATGTCACAACTATGGACACACAACTCGAAATTGAAGAAGTGTGATAAGGCCTCCCATGAAAGAAAATATTGATGAGAGACACAAGAAGTATTGGAGAAGAATTTAAAAATAAGAAGAGAAGGTAAATGAAGAATAATTCCAAGGAATTGTATTTTCAGGATTTACAGTAGCACAATATCATGATGAATTTACATGCAAACAAGAAAGTGTCGAAACTCAAGTAGATGATGAAGAAGATGTCCACACTCAGAATGATGACAAAATTCAGGAAGAGGATGAAAAGGAATATGTATTCACAAATGAATAGGAATATTACACTGCATCAGAGAAGGTATTGTTCTAAGCCACTTGGCTTGGAGACTCCCAGGGAATATGAATATCAGACATGGGGAGTCAATGCAGTAGCTGAGACATATGGGTTAGCATTGTGAACAATTGAGTAGCATATTTTTGGATAGTATGGACATAGATGGATTAGCATCTTTGAACGGATATATGATAGTGGATGAGAGCATGGATTCAGAGTTTGGGTTCACATATTTGTTCAGAAAGTGGTTCAGAGATAAAGGAACATTATCATAATGGATGATAATGATATAGGAATATTTGAATGCTCATTATTTTTTAATTATTTTCATATATGTTAGTTGATTACTCAAGGAAGCACCAATGGACAATAACTCCAAAATAAAGTGGGTGCATGAATACCTACATTGATCTACACAAAAACATGCATATAAGTCATCAGAGAGAGAGAGAGAGAGAGAGAGAGAGAGAGAGAGAGAGATTCAAAAAGGAATATTAGCAACATACAGATAGGGAGACACACTCACAGGGGGAGCTATTATTTTAACCATGATTGGTTAGAGTAGGTATAGTGTCAGATCGACAGGGGGAGTTAATCCTTTGTCAAAGGGAGAGAGAGAGTAATAAAAGGATTGAAGACAGGGGGAGAATCCCCAAGGAGAGTTTAGTAATGGGGAGCAGCCCTAATGAGAGATACCCTTTTCCATTGATTTCAAATGGGAAGAGACAAGAACATTGATGAGGAGATATGACATTGTTTCCATGACTAAGTGTTGCCATTAATGTTGGTGTTTCCATCAATGCCAAAGGGTGAGATTTTTGGATAATTGGTTTAGGTTGATGGACAATTGGTTTGGATTGTTGGTTGTCATTGATTTCAACCCTTGGAGAGTGATATTTTGATATTTTATATTGATGTCAACCCTTAGTGATTGATTTCAACCCTTGGAGAAGTTCGACAGTGATTTATGATAGAACAAAGGTATGGGTAAGGGACCTTAGTTTGTTTGAGGCATAAAGGTGTGAATATTAGTGAATATACATGTAAGACTATTCTAGATGGATAGGACTTGTCATTCCATTTCTGGTGATATGTGGAACGTCACATAACTCCTCACGGTTAGAGATTTATGGTCCTGTGAAGTTGGAGAACCCTCATGAGTTGTCTAAAAGGTGAAAGAAGTCAAATTATTCTAGAAGCTCCTAGAAGAAGTTGATTAGTCAAGTGGGTGAAACTAGGAGTTAATCATGGGTTAAGTTGTTGCAATAAGAAAATAATTAAAAATAAATTAGTTTCAACTACAAGTGGAGAGTTTACTATTTATGGATAGAATGGTTATAAGTGGACAAGTGGTTAGAAGTGGGTTAGCCCTAAAATAAGGAAGTTGGGTTAAGTTGGTTAGAAGGTAACCCCTTGAGGAAGCTACATGGTAGTATAAATAAGAGAGAAATGTTATCTTATTATCACATATTGAGCACATTGAATATATATTATTGTGTAAGGCTTATTGCAAGTACTCATTGATACATCTAAAGTTACGCAAGTCTGAGGTAGCACGAAGGGTTGACAGTGAAAGTTTCAGAATTGCAGAAATATTTTAAAAACCCTAGTTTTTGAGGTGTATGGGGGATGCAGTGGAAAAGGGAGTGTACGTACATGGGATAGCAGTATAAAACGGTGCATACATATGGGAAAATCCATGAAATCTTGAGTTGCTAAGGGTGCCAAGTTCTCAGAGTCTGAAAGCAAGCTCCTAGGAAGGTCTATAGTGATCAAGTACAACATATCTATATACAGATTCAAAAGGTATGTCATATTTTTATAAGTAGTTGGATATTGTTGTATACTTGAGATATGGTTATGGGAGGTTGAGGTTTTTACCTAGAAATATTGTTGGTTGTATGGTACTTAGGGTATCATCTAGATCTACATAAATACAATGTTGGTATGCTTGGTATTATTCATTGGTACACCTTGTTGGTTTAAGTGTTGAAGAATTACCTGTATTCCATGGTACATGGTTGAGGGCTTTGGTTGTGAAGTGGTTTTGATGTGTTGGTGAAGTTGTTGGTGTGGTTTGAGGTTGCATATTAGTGACGGTTTGATGTCTAGTCCATGTGATGGTCATTACACTTATTCATGATTCTACACATATGTATGGAATATGACTAGAGAGACATAGATGCACTTGGTTGAGGGATATATAATATGATGTATGCACAGGGAACAACTACATATAAGACATGGTGATAGGTTGCAAGTTGATGTGATAGAGAAATAAAAGTGTTTGAAGTTTCAAAAAAGGTGAAAACCCTAGTTTTCAGAAGGTGTATGTAGGTTGTAGTATAGACAGGCCTCATACATACGCAGACTATAGTATAGACAGGGCGCGTACATATGCGAGTTTTAGAATTGACAGATTGCGTACATGTTGGTATTTCTTGGTACATGATGACTTGTGGTATATGATTAATTACAGGCTATTGGTACAGGTTGTTGGTAGATTTTGGTATAGGTTTACAGTGGTATATCTCACAATTACAGTGTGGCAATGGTTTCATCATTTGACACTTATATTTCAGGGAGATTGGATGGGGAAAGGAAAGGGGGTTGTAGCCTCCTTCTGGTTGGTGTTGGAGAATGAGGGAGTTGGAGCTTCCTTCAAGTTGGAGCTTGAGAACTAGGTGGTTGTATTCAGAGAACATAGGGGGTTATATCCTCCTTCTGGTTGTAGCCAAAGAATTGAGGAGTTGGAGCTTCCTTCAGGTTGTAGCCTGAGAAACTAGGGGTTCATAGCCTCCTTCCAATTGGAGATGGAAAATTGGAAGTTGGTGCTTCCTTGAATGTAATTATTAAAGACATGTAAGAAAAGAATTTCGTGGTTTTCTCTCACATTGGTTTTCCACGTAAAATACTGGTGTACTGTGTATTGTGTGGATGCGTTGATTATTGTTTTATGATGCACTAATTAATGTTAATGTTATTGATACAGTAATATATTTGTTATAATTAGATTAACATGATTGGATAAGTTAAAGGAATTTACATTGTGGTTAAAAGAATTAATAAGTGGTGTAAATTGCTCATTATTGATTCACACCCCTCTTAGTAATCCAACAAATATAAGAAAACAATATAGAGGATATGAATTGGTGAATCAAAACATCCATAGGTTTCTCAATCACAAATCATATTGGGATTAGAGAAGTTATTATTGAATTCTATTATGGATATCACATTCGAATGTTAAAAAAACTAAGTAAACTACAATAAGGTGGAGAACTGGATTTGGAGGATCTCGAGGTTGGTACAAGAAGAACAAACCCATATCAAAAAATTGAAATGGGAGATAACCAAGAAGGTAATGAGTGAAAGGCCAAAATACCAAATCTCGAATCTTAAATTACTCAAATTTCTTTGAATTTGTCACAACTGATAATTAACATGATAGAGATAAGCCTAAGTGTCACCACCTTAGCCACATTAATGGTGAAGAAGAAAAAGGTAAATCTACCTCAGAAATCAAACTCAATTTATAGAGAAGAAAAATAAAAACAAGAGGAGAATCAAAGGAAGGACAAGGGAAGCACTATCCAAGTCCAAGCATCATTTAGAGTCAATGAAAAATTGAGATAAAATCATATGCATGTGAGATTGATGTCCTTAATTTGAATCAATGGTTACAACAACTTGAGGTTTGTTTTATTGTGCATGAAATTGGTCAAGACAAAAAAATGTATTTATCCCATTTGAAGTTCAAAGGCCATGCTTTAACATGGTAAAACAACTATATCAATGTTAGGAGACTCGAACAAGAACCACATGTGACTAGTCTATGGAAAAAATTCAATAATCTCATTAAATAATAGTTGTATCCTATTGGTTATGAGGAAGAGAAAATTTAGTGTCATTTTCATTGACAGAAGGTAGGGTACACCATGAAAGAGTATAGAACTAAGTTTTCAAAATAAGCTACTTAGCTGGTAATTTCTCCCAAACATCTTGATGTGTTCCTTAAATACTTGGGAGGACAACTCACATGTATCCAAATATAGTTTATGATTTTCAAACCCGAGTCCATCAATTATTCCTATGTGTAAACATGGTAAATTGAGGGAAGTCTAAAGAAGGGGTAACCCTATGTGTCAAAGTAGATAAAGTAGGAAGAAAGTAAGGGAGGTGGAAAGAAGGGGCAAAGAAAAGGCAAGAAGATAGTTGTAGTTTGAGAAGAGTGTGAGGCCCCTAATGAACATTGTAAACATTGTGATTTTTATGGCCACATAGGGGAAAATTGATGGATATTACACCCCAAATTTACATTCTAAATGGTCCAAACATCAACAATACAAGAAGAAGGATTTCCTTACTATATATGTTGAACAATGGATTGAAAACAATTTAGACATTAAAGGTAAAGTGACCTACAACTTTTTTTAGAAAGAAGTAACGTTAATTAGTCTCAATAACAAGGAATAAAGAGATGAGTGAACTATTCATGTTACTATCTATTTGAAGTAGACAAAGTTGGATTGTTTCTTTGATCCTAGATCTTTGTCAAATCTAATTTTTGTCCAATTAGTTGAGAAGTTTGGGTTATAAGTGTGTGATATCATCATATATACCCATTGGAATGGGTGAGTCAAGATATGGAAATGAGAGTCACTCAATAGTGCAAGTTTAAATTTCACATTAATGAAAACTTTGACTTGGATGAATGAATGCAAGGTCATTTTGGGAAATCTCATGTGTGCCTATAATATATAAAATATGTTGCATTTAGGAAAAGGGACAACCAATATTTCTTGGTAAGGATGGGAATGTTTTTTTCTACAAATGTACATAAAAGTGGATCTAAAATATCATTGATAAATGCATGCTAAGATAGGGGGTTTGTTAGTGAAAAAAAGTGCTTTGTCTTATTATTTCTAATGGATGATAAAAAGTGTAGAGAAGGAAATATTGAGATTAGAGGATCCATGTAAGGATGCATGGTACAATTTCTTATTTCCTATAAGTTTCAAGTGTTTTAAAATCTAATGGAATGCCACTTAAGAGGGATGTTCATCACGATATTCAATTATTTTGGAATCTCCATTCCCAACATTGGATTATATCACCAACTTTTGACAAAATCAAACAAAGTAAAGAAGAAATTTATACAATTCATTGAATAAGGAGTCATAATACCTAGTACATCACCTTGTGGGTCACCAATTATCATAGTCCCTAAGAAGGATTGAAGCTAGATAATGTTATCAACAACCATTGAGCCTTGAACAAAATAACCATCAAGAATCATTATTGACTAGAAATTATTGAAGACTTGTTTGATTTGATGCTATAGCCCCAATATTTCACAAATATAGACCTAAAATTAGGTTTGTATGAATGATTGGTTATGTCTTTCAGATTATATAATGTGCCTACAACTTTTATGCATTTGATAAATGATGTGTTGCATCCATTTATACATTATTTTGTAACACATATTTGGATAGCATAGTGATATTTATCACTACATAGGAAGATATTATATCACGTGTCATTGGAATCAAATACACTCAAGCAACAACATTAATTGGCTATTTTGATGAAGTGTGAGTTTGGAAAGTAGTACTTGGTTTACCCTACAAAATTGATCCATGGAGGAGAAATTAAGATAGATCCAACAAATATCAAATCCATCAGTAAGTGGTCAAATCCTACAAGCATGACATATGTAATAAGTTTCATGGTAGTAACACAATATTTTTGGAAGTTCATTGCATATTTTTCAAGAATATTCACCACTTCATGTTGCAACAACTAAAGGGAATAGTTTTCATTAGGGAAAACCAAAAGATAGTGACATATGTAATAAGTTTCATGGTAGTAACACAATATTTTTGGAAGTTCATTGCATATTTTTCAAAAATATACACCACTTCATGTTGCAACAACTAAAGGGAATAGTTTTCATTAGGGAAAACCAAAAGATAGTTTTTTTTATTATTTGAAGGATAAAATAGATAGGGACCATTGTTTCCCATGCCCTATTTGTAGAAGTCGTTCAAGATCAAGACTCATGCCAATTAGTATGGCATGGAAGTAGTTATAATGAAATCTAGAATACTTATGTGTTACCATTCCAAACTATTTCATTAAGAAATATTGGACTATCCCACATATCACAAGGAACCATATGCCCTTGTACAAGTAGTGAAGAAATGAAAACATTATCTCTTAGGGAAGGATACAATTATTCGCATTGATCATCAATCACTCTAGTGTTTGCAAAGTCAAGATAATTTGCAATAGATGAGGAATATAAAATGGATGGGTGTTTCACAACAATTCCATTAGCAATAAAATACAAGGGAATATCCAACCACTCTAGTGTTTGCAAAGTCAAGATAATTTACAATAGATGACGAATATAAAATGGATGGGTGTTTCTCAACAATTCCATTAGCAATCAAATACAAGGGAACATCCAACCACTCTAGTGTTTGCAAAGTGAAGCTAATTTGCAATAGATGAGGAATATAAAATGGATGGGTGTTTTGCAACAATTCCACTAGTAATAAAATACAAGATAACATCAAACCAGGTTGCAAAAACGTTTTCAAGACCACCAAGGAAAAACATTGTAGCTGTAGGAACTATAGTATAGCTTGAGCCTTTCACTTATGATGTCTTCAGAAAATACTATGAAGGATATGATGATTTTGGACATGTTTTTCAACAATTGAGAGAGAGAGAAAACTAATTTATTTGGAAGAAAATGAATTTCATTTGCATTATGTGATACTTTATAAATTGGACAACTGTGTATTCCATAGGAAAGGAGAATTCAATTGATAAAGGAAACTCACATTTCAAGAATTACTAGAATTTTTGGCATTAGGAAAAAATGGAAAATTTACAAATGTATTTGTATTAACCTAAAATGAAAGAGAATGTTTATAAGTATGTTTATGAATGTGTTATTTGTAGGAATAGTAAGCCAAGCAATAGGAAACTTGGGTTGTACATGCCATCATTGGTCCCTAACAAACCTCCTGAAAGTATATCTATTGATTTTTTTGGAAGTTTGTGAAAGACCATAAGAGGCCATGACTACTTGTTTATGGTTGTGAACTATTTTAGTAACATGTGTGTCCTCATACCCCTCTGGAAGTCAATCAAGGGTCATCAAGAAATTGGATCATTTTTCTCTAGTGTATGGGTGCATTTTGGATTGTATCAGTCAATTTCATCTAATTGAGATGCAATATTTTGGGGTTTGTTTACAACAACCCTATGGGGTAGAAGTCACACTAATTTGAAGAATTCTCTACAACATTTCATCCCTACATCATTGGACAAACCAAATTTGTTAACATAATTTTGGTGTACTTGTTGAGAGGACATGGCATAAAACATTCAAGTACATAGGATGAACAGTTGTTGTATATTCAAGACTCTTACAACAAATCATTACATCCTTCCACCCAAAATTATTATTTTGAAACTTGTTATGGTATTTTCCACCTTCACCTTCTTCTCATTTATGGGCAGCATAAAAAGAATGACCAAAAAACTCACGAGGAAGTGAATTAGGAAAGAAGGTTCATAGACATGATTAGACACAAACATCTAAAAATGCAAGGGTTGATCTAAAAATGAAGAAGACTTGAAATCTTGAAAATATTTGCAAGTAAAGTTATGTGTTAAAAGCAAATGGATCAACTTTGCAACACATCATTAATAGAATTTACTCATTAAAGATGCAAATAAACATCAGCATAATCAATGAACATAAGCACAAAACACAACAAATGATAAAGGAGTTCACCCCTCTCTTGGACTACATCTCCTGGTCCAGCTTCCAATGGATCATTATTATTAATTGCTAAAAGTGCTCAAAACCATGCTTTACAATGCTCAAATTGACCAACAGACTGCTCCAATGGCTCCATATCATCCAAAAACCTCTAGCTGGGCTTTTTCGGCACCTTGTTTGGCCAAAAAACAAAGAAGTTATGCTTCCTGGAAGTCCCCTCTTCAAGCTTGATGTCTCTGCATATACAAATTGCACCCTTGTTCATTCAACCTAGCACACACGCTATTTAAAGTGTAAAAACTCGGCACTGAACGCAACTGTGCCAACGGTGCGAACTGTAGGACGGTTATGGGTGTGCCAACCCCTAACTGCTAAGCTCTCGGGCACATGGGTCGTCCATACGACCGTGCTCTATAAGAAAAAGGGCTAACCTTTATGAGCCAACAGTTAAGCGCCAAGTGTCGGGTGCATTGAAACCATGCTAACCATTTGAACACTCCCGCGTGCTCTATGGCAAGGTCACATGCCATGGGTCATGTGACCGGAGGCACAACCGTTTGCCATATGTAAAACCCACGCGCTTTGCAATTGTGGTCATATATGGAACCAGAGATGGGCTCCGTGTGTAACACCAACTCCCATGCAAACAATATGGTATGGTCATATGTGTAACATAATAGAACCACGGGTCGGGGCTAAGCACCGGCCCGACCCCCCCGCCAAATCAAATGTTACATTAATTCAAATAGTTTATAATACATATAGTTAAAAACGAACAACGTGTGGCCCATTGGTAGGGTTGACTTTGCAAAGGCTTTGACCGGTGGGGGAGGTTTGGGGTTCGAATCCCACAGACTCCATATAATTTTGAACCAATATAATGATGCCACGTGGCGGCCCATGATTGGGCCACGTGGCATCCAACCACAAACCAAAAACTGCCACGTGTCGAAACATGATTCTCCCAACTGTCATCCAATCAAAAACTGCCACATAACCCCTGCCACGTCAGCGTACGGACTCTTCCACGTCATCCTGTACAAACTGTACGAACTACACAGTTAGTGTCCCTTTTTTTTTGCCTGTTTGACGATTCAAACAGATCGCAATATCTCTTGCTCCTGACGTCCGTTTGAAACGAAATGAGTTGCGTTGGGTTCGCAACGATGAGGCCTACGCTCTCGTTCGATTTGAAGTGATTCCGAGCACTTTGAATTTTTGAGCAAAATTTGATCCCGTGATCAAGGGTAGATTTGGAAGAGTGAAGAGAAGTATGAATTTCATCATGACTGGAATAGGATGGAACATAAATTATTTGTTGGGGGTAGATTCTATCTCTATCTCAATAAATAACACATGCAAGGGCTATCCAAGAAACCAAAGTGTCTGAGATACAAACCTTTTGAAATCAATGAACATGTTAGTAATAAGACATTCAAGATGGATCTACCTCCATACATGTGCATCTATTTGGTAATCAATGTTGTTTGAACCATTCATGTTGGATGGAGAAGAAAAATAATAACTACTACCTATAGTTGAATACTTTACACTCAGTGCACTCAAATATTTATAGGATCATAAAGTGTTGTAGAAGAAGGTTCTAAAAACTCACAAATTAGAACAAGAATTTTGGAAAATTGGACTCAAAGGACTTACCCCAAGTAGATAAAAATGGTATCAGAGGAACAAAATTACAAAACAATTTCCCCATCTCTTCTTAATAGATTTTAGGGACCAAACTTTTCCCAATAGGAAGGTGTCATCCAAATAGATCATCTAAATCAATCAAATAGCTAAGTACTCAACTCAAAAATATCTAAAGATGTAGATTAGGCCCTAGGTTTGTTTTCTAGGTTATGGTCTTGGAAGAAGTTTGTTATTCAAATATCCATTAGAGAATTTTGTGAAAGAATTTGAATGGTGAATATTTTACTCTACGATTTGGAGATATGAATTCATTGGAGGGAATGTTTCACCTCCACACTCTATGATTTAAAACATAGAGTGGGAAAATTATTGAATTGTCTAAGGAAAATAATAACATGGATATTTTAGGCATGTGATGAAGGTTTTGAGGAGTTAAATGGACGTATCACCTCAACAATATGCACTCAAAATCAAATGATAATGTATATGTAGGGCTTAACATTGACATGAAATGTGATGTAGAGAAACAAGGAAAGGAGATTGAAAGGTATACCCTCCACCCTTTGCATAATTATTAATGTGGAGTGTGAGATAGTAAAATATTGGGGCTAAAATGTGGGGTTATGAGTCGTGAGAATGAGGTAGTAAAGGCACAATTCTATGCGCAGAGATCAACATTCAAATGGAATATGTGGCAGGAGTCTTGGGACCAAAATTTCTTAGTTGAGAATTGAGTTCAGGACCAATGTGTGGAAGAGACCACCACTTATATATTCAAGCTCAAATAATGGAATAGAAAATCAAGGCCTTTATGCAGTTGTGTATGAGGAAATATCTAGAGCTTGAGTCAAAAAATAATTCTCTTTATTCCTTGGTCACCATAATTTTTTTCTATCTTAATATCGTGGGGAAGTGATATTGTCCCCCCACCCACTTTGGTATCTAAATAACTATCTTTATTCCTTGGTCATCAGAAATGTTTTCTATCTTAATATTGTGGGGAAGTGATATTGTCCCCGCCCACTTTGGTCTCCACTTTTGTTGGGGATTTCTCTCATTATGGCTCTTCCTAGGTCAAGGATAAATCCATGGACACTCAATGCTCTCATATAGAATTGGTGGATGTTTTAGGTGAAGCTCAATCTATGGATCAATCTGATGTAGATATGTGCTCTATAAAGAACATTCAATGGATTTAGGTGGGCCTAGCAGTTGTATCCCCCCAAGGGCCAAAATTATAAGTTATTTGATGTAATTGTCATGTTTCATCAAGTATACTTTTTATTGTGTCAATTTATATGGTAGTATACATGCCATGTTTATCATTTTAGGATTTGGGTAAGCATGTTTAAGTTTTTTTCAAAGGACTTTGTGTTTTTGTTAGTAGGCTATGACCAATATTTTAAATTTTTTTTATCATAGTGTTGTGTCATATCTTTTTTGAATTCAAAGATATCCATTACTATTGAAAAAAGTACAATACAACATGGATGTTCCCTATTCATGAATCTCAACAACCATAGATTCCTTGATTATGAATTTCGCAATATGGCTTCTCTCAAAAAATCAATTGTCTTTTTTTGTACTACTATTGATATGGAGAACATAAATGTTATAGAGAACTCTCCAAAATTTGTTACAAAAGTGTATCACTAGACAATGACCTCCTCTTCATATAGAATTCTCCAATTCTAAACATGTTTGTGTATGCAATTCATCATCATGGAAATAAATGTTACATTTTTGTAAAATCCTGATCTTACGACAACAAGCGTCATACATCAAACAATTTTTTTTTTCTTTTTCTTTGCGTTAGGAAATACACATCACACTTTAATGGAAATATCATCATCACATCATTCACATATATACCATATTAAATCCAAGGTGCAAGTGTTTTGAGTTATTCGAGGCGCAAGAAGTCTAAGATCTAAACCATCATACATTACACTACAATTCTTATCGTGCAATCAATTTATCAACTAAATCATTCATCGATATGAAGAATCAATGTGCTAGAGAGACTATCTAGATTCATGGTGCAACAAATTGCGAACACTTATCATACATTAATATCCGACCTTATGGCCCAACTTTAAATTATTATGCTAAACAACAGTGTACTTGGTCAACAAACTATCAACAACATATTTTGTTAAATATTAATTTTGTTAAAAAGAAGGACCATCTACATTAGGTTGTAAGGGTGGATTTACCATAAGACACATAGAATTAAGAATTGATTAAAGCACAAATACAATTACAATAATTTGAATTCAATCCCATAGTCCTAAATTCGAGCAAATAAGAATAAAAATTTTCATTGGGCTCAAGCATGTTTAAAATATGCCACATAAAAAATATATTTATTACCTAATATAATAAATTGGGTACAAACAATTCTTGTTATTTAATGGATATCAAACTTTAATAACATGTAAGCATGCGCACCAAATTAGTTGGTATAACCAATTTTGGTAATTAAATAATAACAACACTTTATTAGCATGTTAGCATGAGCCCAACCAATGCATTGGATTATCAATTATACACTTCATCAATTTTAGCATCAATCAATTATAATATTAGCTGCGAACATTCATAAAAATTTAGATATCTTACCTAAGGTGTACAAGGTAGAACTTACAAGGTCCCATGGGATAGCACAATTGGTTAAGACATGCGCACACTCTTCCAGATTGGGGAGAGGTCATGAGTTCGAAACCTGTGTCCCTTGGGGCTGCGAAGCTTTATCACTCCCATACCAGCCACTATGTGGGGAAGTATCTGGGGTGGGTTTCCAGCGCGGAATCTCCAACGTGGAAAAAAAAAAGGTAGAACTTACAATCAACTAGGAACCGGTCACATCTATAAACAAGGCTAAGCGAGGAAGCTCGAGAAGAGTGAAAAAGAGAGACCAAGGCTATGGGTGAGATTGGGTGAGATTGGCACATCAGATATCACATGCCGACCACTGAGACCTGGAAAAGAAAAAGGGGAAGGGATAGTGTACCCATACTAGGCACTTAGTGAACTGAAAGAAAAATGTTGGGCATGCGCAGTAAAATCGCTGAGTGGAGATATTAAAAGTTGAGTCTTGAGCATTAAAAATCATTGGTGATATTATGCCAAACTCCGAGCTCTAAGAGGCACGTAATTTCTGAGTAAAGGAAAAGCTGAGAGGGGATCTCTGAAGAAAATTTGTTAAGGGAGGAGGCAATAAAAGCGAGGTAAACCTGCCAATGACAGTCATTTGGTAGGTTCTTACACGGACCCAAGGGATGAAGGCGCACTGACAACGAGATCAGTCAAGGGAAGAGAAGTAGTAGGGCGCATTGAGGCGTAGGAGCCCGTGGAGTCTGTGTGAGAGTACGTGTTTTCCCAGCGGAAAAGGAACTGGCCTGGGTATGGGTGACTGTGCGAAGATGAGAGGAGTTCGGTTCCTAAAACACAAGGGATAACCACCATCGTTCAAACCTATGGATAAGAATCAACGAGCCCCATTCACCCTGATCCTCGGATGGAGAATGAGCATGCCAGCTGGGTCACAAAGGTCGAATTCTAGACCACGCTCGCTCCGTTTGGAACTTCTATCCCGATCTGGAACAAAATTAAACGAAGGGCGAGTGCGATAGGTGTGGGGATAGTTTAGGGCCCAGTCGATCGCCGGGTGAAATCCAACACAGAAAATCCACAATTAAATCGCAGTGTAATTAAGAATAAAAAAAAAATCCATAACTAATTCGTTGTGTACCATAACTAAATCCTTATACATAACAGAAATAATCTCTGCCTAACAATGGCATCGTTGTCCAACAATAAATCGTTGTTTCACTGATAAATCGTTGTCCAACAATGAAATGCTATCTAACCAAGATATTGCTTGGGGTCTCCATGCTAATACTCAGAGAAACAAGGGAATTAAATCTCCGAGTGTGGGAATTAGGACACTGGTCGTTAGGATAGGAAAACCTTGGGCACAAACGGACAAAAACGAAGAGACAATCATTCCAACACGCAGAGATTAATCATTCAAAAAACAGATATTTATCATTCAAAAACGCAAAGAATTATCATTAAAAAAAAACGCAGATAATTATAATTCAGAAACGCAGATAGTTATCATTCAAAAAAAAAGCAGAGAATTATCATTCAAAAACGCAAAGAATTATCATTCAGAAACGCAGAGATGAACCATTCAATAGCAAAGATTTATCATTCAAGAAAACACAAAGATTTATCATTCAAGAAAACACAGATATGTAATTCTAGGAAAGACACATGGATTATGCATAAAAGAAAAATGCAGAGATCAAAGATTAATCATAAGAGAAAAACGAAGAGATAAGTAAGGGATAGATAGTTGGGTGAAAATTTATCCTTCACTTATTATCCATGCACAGGAAAGCAGGGCATTTGAATCTAAATCTTTAACACCGGAGTGAAAGACAGTCGATTCGGATCGTGGTCAACTGCTCAGGCACGAACTAATAACTTAAAGGATAAGGGACAGAAGATAAAAATACGATTTTTCTTCGTATTAAATCAATAAAACAAACGCAGATAAGTCATTGCAATCAGAGTTTGGGTTCACCATGGGAAATCAATTCAAAATACTTTAATGATTTTAAGTTCTTTGATCATTAAACGTTGGGCTCATCAAGACAATTTGCTGAAAGATAAAAATGAAATCTCTACATAGTGTTACATTGAATAAAACATAAACTTTAACACAGTAGAAGTACATTACTGAAGGCGCAGGAACAATATTTAAACTATCATTCAATACAAATATACACATGCGTACCGTAGAAAAATGCGAAAACTTTGAAGTCGTTGTCCCACGTGCACTCCATCCAACTCTCGTTTGCCAAACAATGTGACCTCACCGGTACCTCCCAGCCAACCCTAGGGGTACTCTTCTTCACCCTGAGCCCCCCGAGCCGCAAAGGGGCCACGCACACAATACCAGATAATGATTGCACCTAACTCATCTCGCAAGGTAGAGCTACCACTCGTTAACTAAGTTGGGTATCCCAACTCCCACAAGAGAAAGTTCAGTCAAGATAAAATTTCAGCAGTGTAACGTTATGCAAGCTAGATGTGATCCATACTCCTCGTCCGCCATCTCTTTTATAGAGTTTCTTAGTCATCAGTTTCCCAAAATTCTCATTATATTCATTTTTCATTAATTTAATTAGGAAAAACCTCCCCCGTACACATGTCGCCCGATCCCTTAGTTGCACCGAAAAATCAATTTTATTGATTAATTAAATATTCTTATTTCTCTCACCCCACCTAAAAGCATTCCTAAAAATGCTCCTCGGTGTCCTAGTATTCCCTTACCATTCTTGAATGACTTACGCCTTACTTAATTCCTAGTTGAGTTCATAAATAGAAAGTTTCAATGGCTAGATTCCTTACTAAGTTGGACATTCCCCTTTTTTCTTCAAGTTTCCCTTTTTCTTTAAGTTTCATTTTCTTTTAAGTTTCCCCCTTTTTCTCTTTTAACTAAAATCAAATTAGCAAGTGTAGATAAAAACGACCATTTACCCTTTTTCCTTTTTAACCAAAAATCAATTTAGCAATTATAGATGAAAACAACCATTTACCCTTTTTAATAAATTTAATCCTCCATTATAATTTTTACTTTAATAATTAAGTTTGAATTTCTTACCCGCCCTTCGTGTTACATGTTTATTTATTTTTTTCTTTAGCCACATGTTCTACTTAGATCTAGGTTTTAATTTCCCTAGGTTGGGCGACAATTTTTAAGGGAACTTTTGGTTATTTAACTTTACTCATACCATCATCTATTTTAGGGTCGACCAGGTTCTAAGGAGGTATAGTTTCCGAGGCACTAGGTTTATTAACTTACCAGTTAAAATCATGGCTTTCCCTTTAGGATGCACTATGTGCTCCAAGGGTGCCACTTGCCTCCTTCCATTTTTTTGGTGCGACGTGCCCTTCAAGACGCACTACGTGCGCCAAGGGTGCCACTCGCCTCTTTCTATTTTCTTTGTGTGACATTCCCTTCAAGATGCACTACGTGCTCCAAGGGTGCCACTCGCCTCTTGACTAAATTTGGTAGACATCAAACCCCTGGAGTCAATACTCTACCAAGTGATCTTATGGAAAACTAAGGGCCTCTAAGGAATAAGGCCCCTGCATTATTGCGCACCCCTTAGAATCATCGTGAGCGACTTTCACAGTCTACCCTCATAGCATCGTGGGTCTTCTCGAACTAGGTAATCATTAACCTACAGTTCGAGCCACGACGACAGTGCTAGTAGGTTGTGGCAGGTCTGCTTCCACACCTCTCCCTCAATGTCTCTGGTTGTCGTGGATGACCCCTCTACTCCAAATGTGAGTTTGGTCGGCAAGCTATCGATAGCCTGCATCCATCAATGAATCATGTCAGCAATAATAATCAATCATCATAACATATAATCATATGTACATATGTCACATCAACAACATTCAAACCCTAACATTCCACTCCCTGACTTGATCCAGAGTCCAAGAGGTTTCATCGATGCCTCTGCATCCTCAATTGTCTAGAGTCCTGCACACTCAGGAGAACCCAGTCAATAGCATATGTCTATGTAAATACAACAAATAAACATATCATCAAATCCACAATATCTCATAATCATAATCAAAACAACCAATAGTATAATAACCTGGGTCACTTGCATGCAAGTGTCCTCAAAGATGTCCCCTCACCTAATGCCTGGTGTCCCTGTTCTTGTTCCTCACCTGATGTTTGGTGTCATCACTATGACTTTCTGAATAGACCTCAATATAATAAGCCTTATTGGTCTTGTCTTTCTCGACACACTTGTTTCGTGGTACCACGACTCCTAACAACTAAAGAACAATCTCTTCCTCCTTAGATACTTTCTTTTTTCTTCATCCATCTTGGGTTTCCCATCCCAATCCCTTTGAAATGGTTTGGTTTCCTTGCTCTTCTGTGGGAAATTGGGTTTCAAAGGAAACATGCTCTTAGGAATAGCATTCTACATGTCCCTAGTACGACTGACTGGATCTTGCAAAGTGGTGGGTTTGTAGGCCTTCACCCATCCACGTAATGGCTTTGATATCCCCTCAACGAAAAAAATCACCAAGCGCTCCTTAGATATGTCTATCACCATCACTGCTAATATCTGGAATTCAAAGATAAATGCCTCTGGGCTACCTGTCTTCTTGAGTTGAGTCAGCTCTCGAAAATGAATCTCTGGGTCTTTCCTATAAAACCTCTCAATGATCCTCTGTGTGAAATCAAAGTATAAAATGATTCCTGAATGATCTAGTGTCACTAACCCATGGTACCACCACTCATGGGCATCTCCATCCAAATGTAGGGTGGAAAACTTAATAGCATAAACTTTAACCATTTTTTTGAGCTGGAAATAAGTGTTCAACTTTTGCACCCATGCTCTAGCAGTGCATTTTGATGACCCATCAAAGTTTGGAATAGTCACTTTTCCCAATGTGTGAACTGTAACTCTATGTTTTGGGACATCGTCCCCTTGGCGCCCCTAGGCATTTTCTTTCTTTTTAAGTGAACAAAATCATGAAAGGACATGGCAGCCTAAAAATGATCTCCCAATCTTCAGTACTCCTCCAAATAAGTTCCAAAGGGTATATCCTGATCAATATGATCCATTCGCCCTGATGCATCATTATCAAGGAATTGAGGCATGGTAGACCTAGGTTTCCTAGTGTATAAATGGGGGTGGCTCTGCATGGTGGTGCGAGAATGGATTTCTTCCTCATTATTAGAATTCCTTTCACCATTATGATTTTTCTTGTCTTGAGTCCCCATGGTGTTAATTGCCATTTGCCCCATCAAATCCATTATTTATTACTAGCCCCTGGCCAAATAATTCAATGCGTTGAGAATACTATTGAAATCTTGTTCCTCTCTTTCACTCATGATGTCTTCACCCTTATCTACCTTATTTACCTCAGGCTGAGCTTCTAATTCCTGAACTGGTTCTTCCCTATCCAATGGAGATTCTAGACTCTAGTATATCTTTCTTTTGTGGGTGATGTTCTATCTATCCTCCCTATTCATTTACTTCCCAATTCTTTTAACTTTCAGATCGCCATGGTTGAGCGAGGAACATGCTCTGATACCACTGTAATATTCCAACTTACAATTTTGGTGTTGTTTTTAGGTTTTTGGGTTGCATATTTTCTCAAACAGCTTGTTGGTTTATAATTTCTAATTGAACATGCATTGCAGAAACATGGATTTGATGAAAAATAAGATGGGTAACACAAATAGCATCAAACTTGGATTTTCAAATAGTAATTATATTGGATACTTCCCATCAACAAACATATCAGAGATGTAATTGAACCATACATTGTTCTTAAGAAACCTTATATAGATGATTTCATGGGTTGTCTCTAAACTTCCTAGGAGTGTTAATGTTGTAGCAGGATGAAAATAAGTCTGATGTTCCCTCTATGAAATGATATACAACACCCAACAATAAGGAGATACACCCAACAATAATAAAATGCACCCAGAATTCACATCCAATAGATAAATAAGGGGCCCACAAGAAATATAAGCATCCAACAATAAGAATAAGCGCCCATCACAGGTAATATGCACCCAACAATACTTTCAACAGGGAAAAAATGGCTTCCACAATGAAAAATAATGCCCAAAAATGAGAATCAATGCATAGTAACATAAGAGATAACCCTCTTCTCATCAATGAAGTGATTTGACCCCTCCTTAATATCAATGCATCTTTCCCTGCAACAAATAAAACTCACCCAGCTAGGAAGGAATGTCAACCATCATACAAACTAACCCAACATCAAGATGAAATGCACCCCACCTTGTTATTACAGTGCCCAGCACACTGTAACTCGTCCCCACTAAATAAATTGACCCCTACCAATGACAATACTTCCTAGCCTCTCAAGAGTGTGCCTAGAATGAAAGAACTCGACCACCAAGGAAAAATCAACCTCCCCACTTCCAAACTCAATCTGGTTGAAGCACAATGATAAATATGCAGTGATCTCTCCCTTAACTGACTAGGGTGTATAGTTGCAACACTGAAACCAATAGATGAACAAGGATTTTTTTTTTAAAACTAGACTCTCTTCTCAAGAGCTCTCAAAGAATTTTTTTCTCAAATGAGTGAATGCAAAAATGATGATAGACTCCTCCTATCCCCTATCTTTTTATACTTCTAATTTGAGCTTTTTTTTCCTTCTCTTATGAATGTGGGATAATAACCTCACTTGACGTTTTTGTCATTCTTCATGTTCCCTTGATTATTTTCCTCCCTAGCCCATGGGAACTCAATTAGGCTAGCATAATTCTCTCTTAGAGAGATTAGGAATATGGGGACATTACAAAATTAGTTCTATATATATGAGAAACTTAGGATAAGCAACAAGATAGTGGGAAGATGGGGTTTTTATGATCCATAAAATTCCCTCATGGGTGATTTTTCGGTGTCGTTACTAGAGCAATAAATATTCCTCTTAATGTAATCAAGACCAAATTGATGGTTCAAGGGAAATCCAAACAATAGAAGGGTGTATGTGATTGTGTTCATAATATTGTGTGGAAAGAATCATCCTTTGTTTAGATAAGGGTGTTGATCCACGAATATTATGGATTGGTATAGGAGGTTCAATTTTCTTTGTTTTACTAGAAAGGATGAAGAAAATTCTATTGGAAAGAAAAAGGAACAACATAAGTATTATGCAACGCCAAAGGTAGTGAAATAAGAACACTATAAGAGTTACTAAAGTTGTGCTTCTTTTGTAATATCGATGAATGCATTATGCAGTAACTCCTATTTCTTCATTGCATCGGAAGTTGCCTTAATATTTGCAGTTGTGCAAATCAGAAACATCTAATTGGTTTGATAATCATAATTATTCTTTTGAAAGAATTTTGATAGATCTTAAGTATAGTGAATTTTGAACTTGGGGATCTATTTTAAGAAAGTCGTCAATTAAATCTCACCATCAAAAACTCAAGTTCATTTGTTTCTAGTCTAATTGTGATTTAGCATTGGCTACATGATAGTTTTGTTGAAAGAGAATGGAAGGGTCTTATTAGGTAATGAAGAATCTATGAAGGACCAATCGACTCTTATGGTTGTTATTGCATAGCAAGGTGTAGCAATTTTGGAAAGTGACACTACAATTGCAGAGAAGAAAGTTAAACACTCATATAAAAAGTTGTAGGTCAAGAATATGAGTATTGAATTGTAATTTGAAAATGAGTCAAAAATTCAAGTATGTAATCTAAGTCATAAAATATTTTGGGAGGTTATAAGAACATGGCATACTGAAGTTGAAGACTTTATGCATGAGGTCTAAAGTCAAGGTCATGGTGAGTCAAGTCAAAAGTTGAATTTAAGGTGTCAATTTTCAAGTCAAGTATGTAAAGTCATTAATTATGTAGAAAGTTTGTGAGTTGATAAGTTTAGCCAAAATGAGAGTTAAAATAAAATTTGGTTATATAACGAAATCTTTCTTAGGGAATAAATTCAAGTCAAGTTTGAAGGAAATCAAAGTTAAGTAAAAAAAAAGTCATGAATAAGTTATTCATGTGTAAAAAGAGTGCATAATCAATGTTACTTGACACCCAAGGCTTAAATTTAAGGTGAGTCATTACACAAGAATTTGTTGACAAGGTGTGAGTCTTGACTCAAAGTAAAGTAAAGTTAAAGTCATTAGAATTTCCAAAGTCAAAAGTAAAGTCAAGTTTAAGTTATATAAATCATGGAATTGGCATGTCAATTACATTTTTCAAACAAAGGTCATATGTTTCCTTGTTGGACATTGTACAATCCAACAAGAAAAATATTTTGTAAGCATGTAACTGCAGATGAATGAAAAGGATTGCAAGTGTCTTGTTGGATGGAGGCGCCCCTCCTACAAGAAACAATTTTATGCAGGTATTGCAGTGGATGATTCAAACAAAGAATTATGTAAGAATATGATTGATGACAAAACAAGATGACAACAAAACGAATATTAATAAAGAGAGAATATGATGTTGACTCCATGGAAAAATAAAATGACAAGTAGGTGAAAGTAAGAATAAGAGGAATCGGTAGCAAGAAGAAATCCCTAAATTTATTGAAGCTTGAACAATGAAGAGTGAGGAGTAGGAAAAAAAATTGAGAGAGAAGGTCCAAGGAGAATAAGAACCATGAATACTGAAAGGTTGGGTTCAAAGAAAGAGACAACCTAGGTGAGGTATCTAGCAAGGTAAGAAAGAATTTTTGAGGAATAAGGTGACTACATTGAAGCTCAAAATAGTCTTAGTAGAAGGAAAATGCCACAGAAAAGTGAAAGAAGATACAAACTTCGTGATAGAATGCAAACTCCTAGACATTAAAAAGAAAGATCCAAGCGCATATTGAAGAGGAAAGGATGGTGAAAGATGAAGCAACAAGGAGAATGGAACAAGAAGGAAAATGAATGAGGTAGAAAAATATACGCACATGAAAAGGGAGATGAAGACACAAAATAGAAGAAAGTAGTGTTAAGTTTTTTACTGTTGTTATTAGATGAATTCCAAATCACATGAGCATTCAATGCATTTCCAAAAAAACAACATAAAGAGGATCACTTAAAGAAACACAATCACAAGATACACAACATTTTATCCCGGGAAACCCTCATGGGGAAGAAAACCCAACAAAAACTTCCTCAATAATAGATTGCCAATACAATGCCAAGACTAAGACCAAAACACCAAAGATAAACCAATACTAAGCATGTTCCTCTCTTCTCCTTCCTCCTGCAACTACAACTACCTTCAAGATATGCACACTAGATGAGTGAGTGTGTGAGTGAAGAAGTGAGGCACCATCCTCACATATAAATACTAGTTGAGGAAGCACTAGGGCTATGTCTCTTCACTTAGTAGGGCCGACTTCTTCCAAGAGTGGTTAAAACCACTTTATAAACACTAGGGGAAGAATTTACAAATACCACCATATAAATATGGTTTGACCAATCCACAAAAGGGGATTTGATCTATAAGATAATAAATCAAATATAATTAGAATATTCTTTGAAGTTACAATATTTCAACACTCCCCCTTAACAATAAGGGTATTCTACTAGCATGACCCAATACAACATTATCAAGAGAAGGAGATGGAAACACCATCATCAACATCTGGAACACTAAGTGGCCCATCTACAAATTATCAAATTTTTTTCTCATCAGCAATATCATCATAGTTCACAGCATGGAATTGGAGTAGCATCATCATCATCATCATCAACATGAAGTTGAAACATCAACATCAATAGCATGAAGATATAACAACAATATCACCAACACAAGTCCGATACAACATCATCAACAAAACGAGGCTGAATCAACATCATCAACATCACAAGGCTGAAACAACAACATCATCAACACGAGGCTGAAACAACATCATCATCAACACGAGGTTGAAACAACATCATCATCAACATATGGAAACAGAATGAGGTAGGTGAAACAACAACATTTTTTGGTACTCTGATAGACCATCCTTACTGGACCTTCAGGATCTTCCCAGGAATCATAAGATTCCCTAGGATATAAAATCCTAACAAGATACCACATGGTACTCTAACAGACCATCCTTACTGGACCTTCGGGATCTTCCCAGAAATCAAAATATTCCCTAGGATATAAAATCCTAATGGAGCTACCACTGCTGACCACAACTGGAATATACATGCACAGGTACTCTGACAGACCATCCTTAATGGACCTTCACGATCTTCCCAGGGATGATCAATCCCCTAGGATATAAAACTCTAATGGAGCTACTCGTTGTTGGTGAGGATACCATAGTAGCATTAGAATCACTCCCCCTTTCTAGGGAGGTCCTTTCAGATAGCACCAAGCCTTTCTCGAAAGTACTCAAACTTCACACGAGACAGAGGCTTGGTCAACACAACTGCAACCTACTCATATGTGCCAACATATTGAAGCTTTACAACTCCCCTCTGCACCATATCAAGAATGTAGCGATATCGGATCTCTATGTGCTTCAAATTATCATGGAACACTGGGTTCTCCATCATCTTTATACAACTTTGGTTATCACATATAATCACAGTGGATTCCATCTCCAAATCGAACAGACATGTCAACAACTTCCGAAGCCATATGGATTCACAACTGGTGGAACATGTTGAAATGTATTTTTCTTCTGTCGTGCTAAGAGAAATACCGGCTTGTTTCCTGCTTTGCCATGAATTCATGGCTGACCCCAAGATAAAATAACATCTTGAAGTGCTCTTTCTCTCAGAAGCACTTCCAGCCCAATCTGAATCAGCATAACCATATAGTCTGAAGTCATGATCTCCAGTATAACAGAGACCATAATCCAACGTACCCTTAAAGTATCTCATCACATGCTTTGCAGCTACAAGGTGAACACGTCTGGGCTCTACCCGATATTGACTCAAGGTAACTCAAGGTGTTCACATCAAAGCATATATATGGCCTAGTATTCGTCAGATACATTAACGAACCAATAATATGTCTGTATATAGTAGCATCAACCAACTCTGACGAAGTATCAACCAAGAGCTTCGAATTTGTTTCCATGGGTGTGTTCATGGATTTACATTCCAACATGTCAAATCTCTTCAGTGTTTGAACTGCATACTTCCCTTGGTTAAGTAAGAACTTCTATGGGCTCTGCCAAACTTCAATACATAAGAAATAATGCATTGGGCCTAGGTCTTTCATCTCAAACTCTGCAACGAGCTTCTTTTTGCAATCTGTGATGAGATTTTATTCTCCTGTTAAGAATAATTCATCTACATAGAGTAACAATATAACTGGATCATCATTCATAACCTTGAAGTAAAGGTTAGAATCAACTTTACTCTTTGTAAATCCCAAGCTCGTCAGGAAACTGTCAATTCTTCCATACCAAGCTCTAGGAGCTTGCTTCATCCTGTATAGATCTTTCTTCAAACTGCAGACATGAGTCTTTTTATATTCAACTTCAATCCTTTATGGTTGTTCTATATACACTTATTCTTCAATAACACCATTTAAGAAAGTTGTTTTCACATCCATCTGGTGTAACTTCCGCTTCCTTTTGGCTACAAGAGCTATGATGGTTCTGATAGAAGTATATCTAGCTATAGGAGAAAATGTCTCTTCATAATCAATACCTTCCTTTTGAGAAAAACCACGAGCCACAAATCTTTCCTTATGTTTTTCAATACTTATGTATGTTTCATGTTTTATCTTGTATATCCACTTGGAAGATACCACATCTTTGTTCTTTGGTCTAGTAACTATTTCCCAGACATCATTCTTTATAATGGATCGGTATTCTTTTGTCATGGCGTCCATCCATTCTTTCTTTTGAACAACTTCTTCAAAGCAAGTAGTCTTCTTTTCTATGAGATCACACATCAAGGCCATATAGCTGGAGAATGGATTAGGTTTGTTTCTTTATCGCATGGTTCCTTCTAGGGCACCATACTTCTTTGCATCTTGAATTCCCTTGCACAAGATGGCTTTCTCTTGTGATAGATCATCATTAGGAGAGGTTCTTGAGATTTTATCATATCATGATCTTCTGGAATCTCATCATCAGGGGTAACTGTAACTTTCTTCATGGGTTATGCAACTCTGGGAGCTACAGGTTCTTCTTCATATACTTCTTCAAGCTCTCATTTCCTTGATCTTTTGAGTGATGCATCTTCATCAAAAGTTACAAATCTGTCGATAAAAATATGATGGTAACCTAGTATGTAGATTCTGAAGTCCTTAGAGGCCTAACAGTATCCAACAAATATTCCATTCTTTCTTGAAGGATCCAACTTAGTTCTCTTTTCTTTTGGAATGTGTACAAATACTAGACAACCAAATATTTTGAGATGGCTTAATTCTGGCTTCTTTCCGAAGAAAATTTCTTCAGGATTTTTGAATCCAAGTGCACTATGGGATAATCTGTTTTGGACATAAACTATTATTCTTGTTTCTTCATCCCATAAGTGCATTAGAATATCTTGATCATGAATCATAGTCTTTACCGCTTCCATAATTATTCTATTCTTTCTTTCTGCTACACCATTTTGTTGAGGATTATAGGGAGTGGTGAGCTCCATCTTAATCCCGACATCTCTGCAAAATATTCCAAATTCATTTGAGGTGTACTCTCCTCCATTATCTATCCTGAGTATCTTAATTTTTCTTTCAAAGAGGTTTTCTACCAAGGCTTTGAATTCCTTGAAATTTTTTAGTACTTCATCTTTTGACTTCAAGAAATAAACCCAAGTATTACGAGAGTAATCATCAACAAAGGATGCATAGTATACATACCCTCTTAGATATGTTGATGGCATTGGACCGCATACATATGAGTGGACAAGTTCTAAGATTCCTTTTGCTTTACTGTTTCTCTTTGGGAAATGATTCTTTATGGTCTTTCCTTGTGCACATCCCTTGCATACACCTTCATGATCAACCTTTAATTCTAGTAAACCTATAACTACCTTGCTTACATATGGTAAGGCTTTTTAGTTGATGTGAGGTAGTCTTCAATCCCAAAGTTCACAAGGAATTTCAGTAGAGTGAGTCAAGGCTACATCTGAGTGACCTTTTAACTTGTACAAACCACCTTCTTATGTTCCAATAACAACTTCATCTTCTATATTTTTTCCTTTAGGAAAGATAAGAACTTCACCATCTCTGAATGCAACCTTGCAACCTTTGTTATCTAGGGTTTAAATAGAAAGTAAGTTCTTTGTCAAACCTGGTACATAGAGTACATCATTCATTCTCATCGTTGTTCCTAAGTCAATTTTGTAGGTGGATTCTCGCATTCCTTTGATAGGGTACTAATAATCATCTCCAAGTGAAACTTTTTGGGTGCAGTTAGTTTTTGTAAGTCTAGAGAGAATGTATTTCTAACATTTCATGTGCTTAGAGGCACCACTATCTATGAGCCAAGTATCCTCTCTAGGTATCATAGATCCTGAGAGGGCGGAAAACAAAACATAATATTCAATCTCTTCTTTAGTTAACTTCTTGGGTGGCTCATCATACTTAGTTGCATGGGCACAATGTCTTTTGTTATTTCTCTTCTTGTATTTTTCTCTTCTGGAAGGATAGTTCTTAGCAATGTGTCCCATCTTATCACAATGATAACATTGATAAGAGAATAAATATTTTCCCTTTCTTTGACCCTTATGATATTTCTGGAATCTCTTTGGAGGGTGAGATTCTTTATGAAGGTGGGTCTCCTTTTGAAAATGAGACCTTTTCTTACCTACTTTATCATGAGCAGCTAGGGCTTGATCTTCATCTCTTAATAGGACGGCTTCTCAGTTGGCCACTCTTGCTTCTTATTGAACACATTCTTCCCATAAACTATCAAATTGGAGTTTCTCTTTTCTTGCACAAATAGTTTAGATGAAGGCATCCCAAGGTCTTGTGAGACCATTAAGAGTTTTCATTATGAGTTCATATTCATCTAAGTTGTCTCCAATTTCTCTAACTATTCCTTCAATTGATAAACCCTAGAGAAATAGTCTTGAATTGTTTCTCCTTTCTGCATCTTTGTATTCATGAGTTGGGTTCTCAAATTCATTTTCCAGTTGATGTTCTTTCCTTCATACATTCTGGTTAGGGAATCAAACATATATTTTGGAGTATTCTTAGAAGACACTTGAGGGATCAAGTGGTCTTTAATGGAATTTGCATTTTTTATTTTTTCCTTAATCATATCCTTCTTGTACTTCTCTTTATTTGCTTCTTCTTCGACTTATGGTACATTTTATTTTATAAATTTTGCAAGGTCATTCTCTTCAAGAATAATTCCAATTATGTACATCTAGGCACATAAATTTTCCACACCTTCTAACTTGTCAACAAGTTTGGTTCTTGCAGACATCTTGACTTGGAGCTAAGAAAATGACCAGAAAATGAAAATGATCAAAAGTTGAAACTGAGCTTACCAGGAGATGCATTGGGATGAGGAAAGTTTGATGGAGCTGACTGTTTCAGAAAATTCCAAGTTTTACCTCTTGAAACTTGACCTACGCAAATTTGGACTGGTACTTCTGGTACTGGTTATGGTTTCCTGGTTTTCTGGTACCAGTCAAAACTAGGGTTTGACTTTTCAAATAATCTAGCCACTGGAAAAGTTCGCTCAAGATGAAAAAATATGCACTAGGGTAGGGCACACTTCCCTAGATAGTTTTTGGTCATAAATTCCTCTTCAGTAAAAATCCTTAAATTTCTTGTACGACAATAGTGACATTTTTAGATACTTGGTGAAATATGCTATATTTAGTGAAGATCTGATTCCATGCTAAGTTTTTTATTGTTTTTATTAGATTAATTCCAAATTACAGGAGCATTCAATGCATTTCCAAAACAACAACATAAAGAGGATCACTGAAAGAAACACAATCACAAGGTACAAATTTTTTTATCCTGGGAAACCCTCATGGGGGAGAAAACCTAGCAAAAAATTCCTCAATAATATATTTCCAATACAATTCCAAGACTAAGACCAAAAAAACAAAGATAAACCAAGACTGAGCATGTGCCTCTCTTCTCCTTCCTCCTGCAACTACAGCTGCCTTCAAGATATGCGCACTAGATGAGTGAATGTGTGAGTGAACAAGTGAGTCACCATCCTCACATATAAATACTAGTTGAGGAGGTGCTAGGGTTATGTCTCTTCACTTAGTAGGGTCGACTTCTTCCAGGAATGGTTAAAAATACTTTATAAAATTTAGGGGCCAACTTTACAAATACCACCATCTAAATATGATTTGACCAATCCAAAAAAAGGGATTTGGTCTTATACAAGACTCGACATGATGAATCCACAAAAGGGAATTTGATCTATGATATAACAACTCAAATATAATTAGAATATTCTTCGAAGTTACAATATTTCAACAAGAAGTAAGGAAGAAAAGCAAGGTAAGGAATAAATAGTACCTTGTGTTGATGTATATGTAGTAAATCCATGAAAGAGACATCCCTAAGAAGTTAATGTTCCTTGAATAATAGGTCGAAAATGTCTTGTTCTTATGTTTGTATAGAGGCTGGATTATCCTAAAATGAAATTGTATGTACTACTTGATATAAGCCCGATGAAGCATGTATCCCCCATCATCTGATGTAATGAATGGTTCATGAAACGACTTGTTATAAGAGAGAACTTTCTAAAGGAAAATAAGAGTGGGAAGTTAGGAGGAAAAGATCAACTGTGGGGAGAACCATCTTTTGAGGTTGTCCACAACTAGCAGAATATTTGAGGCAGCCAAAGAGATTTCAATTCATGAAAACGGGGCTTGAGTAGTTGAGCATGAAAGGGAAACTACAAGTTATGAAAAAGGAACTTGTGTGGAGTGAACTGTGAAACAAAAGTTTGTGAGATGATAGGGAACTCATGGAAATGAGTCCATGAAGAATATTTTGTTCCTTGGGACTCTGATGTAGGAGCATCAAGATCATGGTTATTGGTAAGTTAAAAAACTAGGATGAGGATGATAATGATGATGATGCAAGGGGAGTAACAGGGAAAAACATGCAAACTCATGATGGAAGAATGGTTGATGAACCATGTACGAGAAAGTGTTTCCTAGAGAACCAACATATACAATGGTTGGTGACCCATGTATTATGATGGATGGATACTCTTTTATATGGACTTCAACATTGTTTATGTTTTGCAGGTACAAGAAGAATATTGAGGATGAAGAAGACAAAATATTTTAGAAGACGGAAGATGTGAGAAGAGATGAAGACAAAGGAATCAGTTCAAAGGGCCAATGAAAAAGATAAAGGGAGAGTATGAGAAATAACTCATACTTAATGAATACTTGTACTTTTCATGTTTAAATGAATAAATTATATGCTTTATAATGAGGTAGACTAAATTCTAGAAGTATATGTATGAATGAAAGATGTTGACAAGGATAGATATTAGGGATGGAGATCAATTGATAGATTCATGAAAATATTTGAGGAGATATTGTGGAGAGGTCATAATACATTGTTATGGAGATATTTATGCATTTAGTTGAACTAATTATCTAATTATGAAATAGTTATTATGGTCACCTATTATTATAAAGGGACCATTTGTAGAATAGTTGTGACACACAGGATTGATGATTTAATATCCCTTCGTAGGATTATGAGCAACATAGGTCTTAGTGTCCCTTGCTTTGCTTTGAGTTTTCACAGTGTAGTGTGTTTATAGTTTATATTTTGGTAGTTGCATCAGAATGATACATGGTACTTGCTATCATCACTCAATGGACAGAAACCCATTGGATGTAAATGGGTGTTCAAAAGGAGAATTAGTTTATATGGCAATGTTGAAAAGCGCAAGGAAAGTTTGATTTCAAAAGGATATTCCTAGGTTAAGGAGATAGAATTTAGTGAATTCTTTTCCCCAGTTTCTAAGTTAACATCTATTAGGTTCCTATTATATATAGTGGCAACCTTTAATTTAGAGATAGAACAATTGGATGTGAAAAAAACATTCCTACATGGTTATTTGGAGGACGATATCTATGTGACACAATCAGAGCACTACATTTAAAAATGTAAAGAGTCATTGGTTTGCAAATTAAAAAAAAAATCATATGGTCTCAAACAGTCTCCTAGAATTTGGTACCAAAAGTTTGATTCTTTTGTGTTGGGATTGGGATTTTTGAGATCCAAATCAAATCACCCTATGTATTATAAACAATATGGTGGTCATTTCCTTGTTATGATTCTATATATAGGTGATATGTTATTCTTTGGTAACAGTAAGGATGTTATTTTTTATTTGAAGTCTCAACTTTCAACACAACTTGATATGAAGGACTTGGGGGACACACAATATATCTTTTGAATAGACATTGGGTGAGATAGAGTGAATAAAAGGATTCGGTTGAGCTATATCAAGTATGTAAAGTCGCCCAAAGGGGTTGTATCCAATGGTGGAAAGCGATGAGTTTTTCATCGTTGGGCAAGGTTCAATTCCTGTGAGGGCCTTACCTAGAGCCATGGGGGCACCTTGAGGTAGTGTTCGAACGTGTGGTTGCACCCAAATATACTATATTAAATGGTATCATGACCCGTGCACATATAAGTGGATCAAATCCCACCCCCATGTCCTTCAAATTTAAATTGGTCCCCGAGGTGTAGGATAGACAGTGATGGAGTGTGTTGTTAAGGCAGTCCTTGATGTTAAACTCATCGGTTCGAAACCTACGAGGACAAAAAATCCAATCATGTTAAGGGTTGGTGTGGCTCAGGCCGGGTGTGATCCCTAGGTGATTTTGATGGCTTAGATGCCCTTGAGTCGTGGTTTCTCAACCACTGGTTAGTCCTGCAGGTCACAGACAAACTAGCAAACAAAAAAATGTATGTAAAGTCTATGTTGTAGTGTTTTCACATGGAAAATCGTAAACCTTTGAGTGTTCTAATTTCTGTCGGAACTAAGCTTTCCATTGAGTAGTGTCCTACAACACCCATAGAGATCAGGGACATGGTAGAGGATGGAAAGGTGATACTATAGAAAGTTGACACATTGCATAACGTTGTAGATTCATTAATGAAACTAGTGAGCCTGGGTAAATTCAAGTGGTGTTGTGAGTCTATGAGGCTTATGCCCCCTAGTAATTAGCTCAAATTTTGACACATTATGCCTTATAGTCTTGCAAGGTATATGATAAGTGGCAGAATTTTGGGAGAGTTGTGTCATACACCTTTCATTCTTGTAGTGGAGCAAGAAATGAATGTTGATCAGTAACGTGAAATAAATGCAAGGCAATGGAAAGGAATAAATGCAGAGTAATAGAAGGGAATAAATGTTGACCTAGTGATAGGGAATAAATGCAAAGCACTAGCAAGCAATGAATGTTAAGCAACAACAATTGACCAATTACTTGTTGGTGGTTTCCATCATGTAGAATTGGAAAACCATAAATGGTTTATCGTTTTGTTATGCCTATTTATTCAGTATTATGGTTGGAGGAAAATAGAGAATAATTCTTAACTTATTGTTAAGTTGCTAAAATTTCTCCAAAAGCCTTATGCTACTACTGAACACAGTTGTTGAAATCACAGACACTTTGTATTGTAACCATTTAGTCTAGTTGTTGAATAATACATTGAGTATTCTTTAGAGTGTGGGGTTTTTCTCCCAAAAGGATTTTCCCTAGTAAATCATGTTGTTAATGATTTGTTTTTTATTTCATTCATTTGCAACTGTTTAGTTCTAAATTTCTCCACATTTTTCTATTATGGATTAGTGTAAGAAGCATATTGTGCACTTCTTCTTTCTTTCAGGCTTCAACTTTATATTTGTATTGCATTGCCAAACAATTAGTCCATTTCTTTTTTTAATAAAAAAAAATTCTATTACTTAAAAATATATATATATAATTAAATTATATTAATGTAATGCAAATATCCACTTTAACATTAAGGAAATGCAATCAAACCATATACCTTACCCAATTAAAAAGTTTTTTATTTGATCACATTAATTTTACCAAAAATTTTAATATACTATTTTTAGGGTATTTCCTAAAATCATCAACATTAGAAAAGTGAATTTCAATATTTAAAAAATTGTTTAAGATATTAAAATTTTAAAATAATATATAAAAAAGTAATATTATCATGATAATTATATACGTTGTTCAAGTTTGCTTATTAGTGAAGCTAAAGATTGATGTTGTGTAAAATGGATTAACACAGCTAAAGCTTAATAATGCGCAAGGCTTCTTAGCAAAGGAAAGGGTGGACTCTTCACTCAAACTAGAGTTGAATTGGAGCCAACTCGATTGATGTAGGACCACCCATATTCAAGACAAAGTTGTCAACTCGATATGCATTGTATTAGGTTTAACCATTGCCACTAATGACAAGGGCCCAATGTATGGAGCCACATGCTAAGGTGGGTAAATTAAATAATAAAACCATCAACTAACCACTTACAATGAGGTAGGTTCCAAAGGGTATCTCATGATGTTTAGTATAAAAGCATATAAGTGCAACTCAAAGACAAATATAATATATATGTTAGATAATTAAAAAATAGCATTTTTATATAATAACATTATGTTTTTTATTTGTTAAATTCAATTAATTTTTAATTCATGGCTATTAATATTGTCAATCACAACTGCTAAAAACTTTAAGAACACGTTAATGTTTCCTTTTTCTTAAAGGTGGAATTTTATAAGGATGGAAACTTAAAAGTTTATGGTGAGGTGAGTAATAGAGATAAAGTTTCTGAATTATATTAATGAAGATGATGTGAATGTATATTTAAATAATTTGATTAATTATAAATGATGTTTATATGTCAGAATTATATTAATGAAGATGATGTGATGTATTTAAATAATTTGATTAATTATAAATAATATTTATATATTAAAATAATTAGGTAGGATGGTTTTAATCACTATCATTTATATTGTTAAAAAAATTAATGGTAATGAAATTTTGATTATATATAGAATTAACCTTTATAATGATGTTGAAATTTGATATTTAATTAAATTAATACTAAAAATTATTATTATCCATTTTAATATTTAAATATTAATGACCGCTTTTAGTAATAAACACTGTTAAAAAGCATCATAACTAACTTCACAATCAAGGATCATAACTAACTCCATTATCAAATCCGTCTCCAAAATAATTATAAACATTTGTTTCACCACATTTATCAAAACAAATATTTTAACATTTATATAAAATTTTGAAAAATACATTTTATTTATTTTTAATAATTTCATTAATATTATACTCAAAATTTAACTTTGAATAAACTAATTTAAAGTTTGAAAATCACAAAATTAAAGTTGTTCATGATGGTTGAAATAAATGATTTAAAAAATGGATACAAGACTTTTGTTAATTGTATAATCAACGGAATGTCATATATGTGGGGATTTGTAAAATAAATTTAAATTAAAAAAAAAATAGTTTATTTATTCAATTATATTAATTATAAAAAATAAATTAATAAAAACCAATCAAATTGAATATCATCTTTAACCAAGTCCCCATTTAACTCATGGGATAAATCCAACCTACTGGCCTAAACAAGGGTGGATTCCTGAATGGGAAAAACAAAATCCCCACGCATCAACACGAGTTGCATGTGCATTGTTCTATGTGAACAACTTGCCATTTATGTTGAGATGATATCCATTATATAATTATGTCAAAACGTTTACGTTTATTTATGGTTTATATGTTATAACATGTTATAATTTTATTTTAGTGTGATATGTTTTATATTTTGGTTTTTTATAGAGATATTATTAAGTTAATTTTGTCTAAAATTTAATTAGTTATTATTAAATTTGTAGATTTAAATTGTTGAATCTATATAATAAGAATGTTTTAAAGATTTTTCAATTTATTGAATCAATTTATACATTTAAAAATCTAATTTAAATAATAAAAATTTGTAATTTCCTTTAAATTTATATGATCAAATTTCTAAAAAAATTAAAAAACATAAAACATTTAAACATCATATTTATTATTTTTTTTTTAATATATTAAAGTATCACAAATTTTTAGAATTCCGTTCGAAGAGATCAAATTTTGGAGTAAATTATAATTTATTTTTTTAATGTATTAAAGTATGACAAATTTTTAGAATTCCCTTCGAAGAGATCAAATTTTGGAGTAAATTATTATTATTATTTTTAAAATATTAAAGTATGACAAATTTTTAGAATTCCCTTCGATTAGACCAAATTTTGGAGTAAAATGATAATTTACTATGGAAAAGTTATGAGAAGATCGTGTTCTTTTTTAATGATAGCTTTTTCAAAATCTAATATGATAATCTTAAACAAAGCTTTTTGTGATGGGAATATTAAAACCCAACACTTCATGAAAATATATTTAATTTAACCGACAGTTTCTAAAAATAATATTTATTGTGCACTGTTTTAAGATCTGATCTAATGTTTTTGAAAAATTAAAGTTTATAAACGTTTTGTGATAGAAAATATAAAAACTTAAAATAGGGAAAAAAAAAATAGTTTATCAGCATTTCTTAAAAAAACATTTTTCCATGTATATAGATGGTGCCATGGATCATGTACTAGTTTGTCATGTTTTTTAAAGTATTATATGGTTTATTTAAAATAAATTCAATTTAATGAAGAAAAAATTTAGGGAGAAAATAGCTTTAAATAATTTTAGGGTTTTTTTTATTATTTTGAATTGGTTAAATTTTGGACAGGACAATATAAATTTATAAGTTTCAAACAATTTATTTATTTAAAAAATATTTCTATATCTATTATTATGAACAATATAAATTTATAGGTTTCAAACAATTTATTTATTTAAAAAATAGTTTACAACAATTATAACTAATTATGAAAACATACACACTCAAATTTTTATTCTTCTATTTTTCAATTCAAAATCCATTGTATCAAATACTACTCTATCTAAATATAAATATAAATATATATATATATATATATATATATATATATATATATATATATATATATATTCTCTCAATTGTAAATCCAATTTTTTTAATAAGAGGACCTCCCGTAAAGTCATTCATGCCTTATTTTTTTCCTTTTTCAAAGTAAACCCAAGCACTGGAAAAAGTATGGAATAGTCCCTTTGCTATGGATCCCACCCTGTATTTGACCATGACAGGCAACTCTGCAGTCCATGGAATCCCTTTGCCTGTTGGTAAAATTCTCAGTTAGAGTCATAAACGTGCGCCGAAAATTGAAAAAGGTAAATTGTGGTAAAATCCCTCCCGTACAGACATGATTATTACTATTGAAAGTTTACAGGCCTTAAAGTGGAACACAGTATTTTTCAATGTTAAAGTGCAGTCAAATGTTCTGAAACTTATTATAGATGTTTGGAGGTTTCATTTGTATGGGTTATTTGGATATTTTGACGTACTCCTACGGTACTACTCGGTGAGGATTGAACTCAAGACATCGAGAGGTCATGAGCCCACCACCCATGTTCTCCTCGAAGCTTTAAGGCTTGCGCTGGCTTATCATTTCAATAAAACTACACGTCTCCGTGGAATGAAATGGGAGTTTCTGACAGAGAAAGGGAGGCTATATTTGCAGGGTAAAGAGTGGAATTTAAACATAATTTTGGTTTTGGGTATTATTTTCAGTTCTCTGGTTTTATCCTTCACCGGCATCTTGGTAGTAACGAAAATGAAGCTGGAGTCTGTGCTGCTGCTGTCTTTATTGTATTGGGCGTTCGCTGATGCAGAATGCCCGATGGATCTCCACTATGTCCGTCAATGGCAGTGGGACAAGTCTTCCTGTAAATCACAGATTAGCGGCGGCAGTGATAGCCCATGCTGCCAGACATTGCTGAGCTTGTTGGGCGTAGGATTAGCTCAGTATTTGAGAGAAGCATCTATGTTCGAGCTTCCCAGTAATGCCTCTGCCGTTGCCTGCCTCGGGCTCTTTCAGCAGCAGCTCGAATCTCTGTCTCTGTCGCCAGACTTGGTGTCAATCTGTTGGAAGAATAATACGTCTGGGTTTGTATCGAACCCGCACCTCTGCCCCGGCATACAAACCAAGGAGGACTGGATGAGTAAAGTGGGGATTACTACCCTGGATTCTGCCTGCAAAGGCGACCTCTCAGATCTGTCCGCCTGTCAGGCATGCAAGAGCAGTGGAGACCTTGTTCAGAAAGATCTGGTACACATGTACCCAAACTTGACAAGCGAGGCAACCAGCAAGGTATGCTACTATTTCACGGTTCTGTATGCAGCTGGAGTGGCTAATGACTTCGGCCCCAAGAGCAGAAGTACTGCTGAATGTGTCCTCCGTCTGCCCTTCGTCCAAACCGCGTCGCATTCCCGAGTTTTGGCCTATGGTTTCATGGCCGCTGCCGCAGTTCTCTTGATATGCGCTCTCGGGCTTCTCTACCGTCTGTGGGTGAGGACGAGGAATCGTAAGGCTGTGCACAGGGGATTCGTGAGGCGCAACGAGGAACTTCTGAAGGCAGCCGTGAGACCCAACACGGGGGCCGTTTGGTTCGGCATTCAAGAAATCAAGACCGCTACCGCTAATTTCAGCGACGCCAATGTCATCGGTCAAGGGGGCTTCGCTACTGTGTACAGGGGAACGCTTCCGGACGGTCGGCGGATCGCGGTAAAAAGAATCAGAAACTGCACTCCGGAAGGCGATCCCGAATTCCTGAACGAAGTGGAGGTCATCAACAATATCAGGCACAGGAATCTGGTCGTTTTGAGAGGCTGCTGCGTGGCCAGTGACGAGAAAGAAGGGCACCAGCGGTTTCTGATATATGATTATATGCCCAATGGAAGTCTGGATGAGCATATTTTTGGAGGAAAGTCCAAGGCCCGGCCTTTGAGCTGGCAACAGCGCCGAAATATCATCCTGGGCACTGCGAAGGGGCTGGCTTATCTGCATAACGGTATTGAGCCCGCGATTTATCACAGAGACATCAAAGCGACTAACATTCTGCTTGATGACGATATGAATGCCCGTGTCGCCGATTTTGGGTTGGCGAGGATCACGACTAAAGAAGGACAATCCCATATCACGACCAGAGTAGCAGGGACGCACGGCTACTTGGCCCCAGAATATGCTCTCTACGGACAACTGACAGACAAGAGCGATGTGTACAGTTTCGGCGTTGTGGTGTTGGAGATCATGAGCGGCAGAAAGGCTCTGGATACCACTTCGTATTCGGACTCCCATTATCTCATCACGGATTGGGCATGGACGCTCGTGAAGGAAGGCAGAACCAGTGAAATAATAGACGAGAGAATCCGGCATAGCGGGGCGGAGAGCGTGATGAAGAGGTTTGTTTTAGTGGGTATTCTGTGCGCACATGTTATGGTGGCATTCAGACCTCGAATGGTGGAAGCTGTGAGGATGCTGGAGGGCGAGGGCGACATTCCTGAAATTCCAGACAGGCCTTTGCCGCTTATGTTGCACGGTCCGTCTCTCTTAGACCAATTAAACGATTCTTTCCTTTTTTCTGGTAGCATTTCTGGGCCTTCCTTCAGCGGATGTAGGTGACCGCTTTTCTTCCATTAAAGCACTGGCCGACGTGCGGCGGTATTGTAAAGCATTTGATAGCAGTCAGTTGATTTCTGTGGAGTAATTGGTATTATAATAATGTCCAGGAAACCAGTTTGAATTTAAGTTTTTAGTTGAAGTTGTACCAGTCCGGGGTGCTCTAAATGAACGTGATGTAATATTGCGCTTGTTGAAAAATGAATGTCGATCGAATCTATCGCTTTACATTCTTCCCTGTCTCTGATACATTGATAAAATATATTGTTGTCGCCAATATTGATGTAGATTTAGCAGTGGATCGAATTTGAGCATCAAATTCTTCTTTACTGGATAACTAACGGCTTTACATTTCCAATTGACTTGACGGCGTACATGTTCATGCTTACCACCGACGCTTAGTACACGGCGTTTCAAAATTTGCACTGTAAATGCCTCTCATTTTTTAAGGAGTGGAATATGGCCTACATGTTCTTCCTTGCCACTTACACTTAGTACGAGGCGTTTCATAATGAGCATTTTAGAGGCCTCATTTTTCAAGGAGTGGGATTATGGCCTACATGTTCATGCTTTCCACTTACACTTGTACCAGGCGTTTCATGATTTGCATTTTAAACATTTTAAATGTCTATTTTTTTTTATCGCGTTACATAATTTGATTTGGAGTGTCTTTTTTAAATAAATTAATAAGTGTGTTGTTTAATTGTTCTACTAAATGCCGAAAGGTTTCACCAGCTCGGGTTCCAATTTCTGTTCGGGTTCCAATTTCTGTTCATAAAATGACAGTAGCTCGGGTTCCAATTTATGCTCAGGTTCCAATTTCTGTTCATAAAATGACAGTAGCTCGGGTTCCAATTTATGTTCATAAAATGACAGAAATTCATTTAAATTCTTAATGGAACAGTGTAAACTGTAAAATTTCTCTGATATAACATTAAAGAAGAATTGTACAGTGATTCATGTAAAAATAAAATAATGAATCCCAGCTTCGTGAAAACTTAAACAAATGAACATTACAGAAATGTTCCAGTCGCTTGGTGCTGCGCTACTGTATGACTCTGATTGATCAACGGATTGAGGAGCAATTCCGGAGACAATCATAGGACATGTTCTAGCTTTTACTGGAAGTACCTGCTTCTCGCTTCTACTAGAAGTACCTATCGCGTCTGTAATCTGGGCTGGGGACTGTCTGAGCCTATTATCATCGCTAGGGCTACATCGGCTTCTCCTTCTATCACCTGGAGAAGGACGCAAGTCTTAATATGGCCCAGAAAATGAAACGATCCAAGTTTCCATCTCCATATGGCACAGAAAATGAAACCCATGTGGTCATAAAATGAAAGAATTAGGTAAATTGGTAAATATTAAATGGTAGGTAATCAGTTAGCCACTATAGTAAATTTTAAATATGATCAAGTAAAAGTAAAAAAAATAAAAAATAAACATGTAAAGTGATGGCTTTATAATAGTGAGGAAGTTAGTAGTTGAAATCACAACCATTGATTTATTGAGACGACTAAGAATATTCCATCAATATTTAATCTTGTCCATACAAAACTGATTACTTTAAAAGTTTTGTTTTTTTGCTAGCATATTTCTTACCTTTATAGTTTAAGAAAATGTGAACTAATGTATCTAAGTCTTAGATTTTTTTCTAGTATTTCCTCGAGACTACCAAGAATTTCACCTTTATAGTTTAAGAAAATGTGAACTAAGGTATCTAAGTCTTAGATTTTTTTAATATTTCTTGCAGACTACCACAAATTTCACCTCACAGAACAAAACCCTTAAAATCCAATAGCAAAATTTGACAAAGCCCTGAATTTTAAAATAATTGGATAAATTTTATTATTATTATTATTATTATTATATATATATATATATATATATATAACTTACATTTTCAATTAGTTTTATGTTTTTGTTTATCACTTATACTTAATAAAACTTATTTTACATTTTCAATTAGTTTTATGTTTTGGTTTATCATTTATAATTAATAAAACTTGTTTTATAATTTATATTTTAAAAGTAAGTATAAATTAATAATTAAATAAATTTAATGTTTTATTTAATTTGTTAAAAATTATAATTTTGATAGAAATAAAAATTTAAGTGTGTGGGATTTTATAATTAGTTATAATGTTGTTTGAATTTTTTTTGGAAATAAATTTTCTATAAAATTTTGAAACATTTAACATTTAGAGTGGACATATATTTCAACTTGTCTCTAATAATGGATGAACACATATTTCAACTTTATTTGACACATATTTCAACTTTATTTGACACATATTTCAACTTTATTTGTGTTTAATAATAAGTAAAGTGTTCATTCAAATTGGACGTTTCAAAATTATATACAAACTTTATGTTAAAAAAAGTCATTTTTTTTTTTTTAAGTTTTGTACTATTTTAATGATCTAAATTATTAAAATAATAATAATTACACAAACTTTTAATGAACATTTTTTATTATATGGATAAGATGCAATAAAATGGGAATATTCTTCATTCCATCTTTAAATGAAGGCCTCATATTTAATACCTAACATCTTTGAAAATTAGAAAATTGGCATTAATCGTTAGTGAGTGGGATTCCAATGCATGGTTTTTTCCATTCTAGTAGTTGGTTATTTTCATTCTCCATTAATTATTAGATATTTTGAGGAATGGTGGATTGGTCTCATAGTTATACACGATATAATTATCAATTATAGTACACCAATTGATGTATATCTTATTTTCATTCTCCATTAACTATTAGATATTTTGAGGAATGGTGTAATAGTTATATAGATATAATTATCAATTATAGTACACCAATTGATGTGTATCAACTACAAAACCATTATAATTTTTAATCAATTAAATTATAATTATGATCAATTAAATTATAATTTAATTTAATTATAATTACAATGATTATTTATAATGGTTATGTTGCATTTTAATTTTCATAAAGGGTTTTTTTTATAATGCAACATTAATCATGGTTAAACAACTATATAATAGTTAATCCAATGTTGACTTTGAGGAAAGTTAATCATTGAATACTCTTCAAAAACATTGCAATTCAACTTAAGTTCACTGAGATAAATGTTGCAATGCAACATAATCATTAAGGCACATTACAAATGTGACATAGCCCTTAATGAATGTGCATGCACCAATACTAATTAGGAACATATCAGTTCCATATAAGCCAACCAATATGAACATCGCAATGCATTATGACCATTCAAGAACATCGCATTGAAACATAACCCTTAATGAATGTCACAAGGTGTCATAACCCTTTATGAACTTCACAATGTGAGATAACCATTGAGGAACATAACAATTTCACATTACATAGTGAAGAAGAACATCACAATGCGACATAATCATTAGGGAACATCACAATCCAACATAGCCCTTAAGGGATGTCGCATTATGACAGTACCCTTGATGGACGTGACATTATGACCAATTGATGGATGTCACATTAGGGAACATATGAATTTAACATAAGTCCACCATGATGTACATCACAATGTGACATTACCATAGTAAATCATGGTTAAACATATTCAACATGGTCAACCATGGTCAACCATGTTGACCATGTCCAAACCTGGTCAACCAAAGTGAATGATAGTGAATCGAAGTCAACCATAGTAAACCAAACTCAACAAAGGTGAACCATAAGTTGACCATAGTAAACCAAACATAAAACAAAGTCAACCAAAAGTTGACCATAGTTAACCGTAGTAAATCAAAGTCAGCAAAGGTCAACCAAAGTTAGCCATGGTCAACCATATTAAAGCCAAAGTCAACTACAAACAACCATGGTCAACCAAAGATAATCATAATAAAACATGGTCAACTATGGTCATCCATAACCAACCACAATAAACATGGTCACCCATAGTCAACCTTAGTCAACCATAATCAACCATGGTCGACCAAATTCAACCATGGCTAATAATAGTTCAATATAGTCAACCATAGTCAATTGTTGTTAACCAAATTCAAATAGTTTACCAAAGTCAATCACAGTTAAACATAGTCACACATAAGTAACCATGGCCAACCAAAGTCAATTATGGTCAAACATAGTCAAACATAATCAAACATGGCCAACCATAGTAAATCATGCCAAACTATAGTCTAACATGGTCCCCCATGCTCAAACATAACCAAACATGGTCAACCATAATCAACCATGGTCAAACATAGTTAACCATGGTTAACTATAACACATATTCAGGAGATTCTATGAAATAACATCTCTTAATTTAAAAATCATATGCAATAAGGGAATTGATGTAAACAAAAATTTGCTCCGAATGTAAGACATCTCCATTATATGCTATGAAATAATATTTAATAATTGAAATACATATGCATTAATATTGTAAGCAATATTTTACTACTCTTTTAAATTGAATAGAAGAAACATAAAAAAGTTCTAAGAAAATACCTCCACCTTGGTTTGTTGATGTTTATCCAATGTTGGGTAGTCCAACTAGTAGATATGTTGATGCTTCCAAGCGTCTTTTTCCTCTTTGCCACTTGCCACTTGTCTAGAGTGAATGAAACATAATTAAAAACCTCCATCCAACTAGGAGCTTAATTGGCTTCCTAGCTCCAAGGAACGTTCAGTCTCTTGGCCCTCCATACCTGTGACTCCAAGAACAACAATTCACATATTTTTCAATTGACTCTCGTGACTCCAAGATTGTTAGAAACTAAGATTTTAACAAGAAATAATTTTTCCAAGGATAATCCAACCTCTCAACACTCTCCCACCTCTCAACCTCCTCATTTTCCCTTGATCCTCACCCTACTTATCAAGTTTTCACACCCCTTCTCTAAGTTTCCCCCACCACTAGCCATCCACAACCCTTATCTAGATTGTTTTTTGGAAAAATTTAAGAAAAACATGAAAATACAAAAAAATATTCATAAAATAATAATAAATAGAATGCAAAGTCATGCAACTTGAAAATTGTCCCTAAAATTTAGGACAACTCAGAATATCATACCAACCACACTCTAATTCAAGGAAAGTATCTAATGCTAGATATTTGTTAAATATGACATATTAGTGAAATAATCAATGGAGGTATATAATGCTAGATATTTATGAAATATGAAATTTCTATGAAATAGTCAATAGAGATATATAATGTTACTAGATATTTATGTATGAGATATAAGTTATATAATCATTAACCGAATAGTTAATAATCAAATTTAGTCAGTAAGACATACATTAACTAATTGTACTAGTGTACATTTGCAAGGTATGTATGCGTAACTAGGAGACACATAGCTTGCGCACGTACTAACAATAAACAAGAAATGCCTCTAGTGCATAGTTCCTATATGATCATAATAAGGCATGTAGGACAAAAAATGCATCATTCAGCAATCATAACTAACAAGAATACAATAATTCATCAAGAATTGATCATCACACTTAGAATATCAAAAAGCAAATCATAATGAGTGTTTTAGAACCAAGTGAGAAAACAAGAGTGGCACATCTAATCCCATGGAAGTTTTCTCATCTAACATCGAATCATACTTCCTTCCTAACCTAATTCCATCTTCCATCTTATCCTTTCCTCTATTGGACTAAGTTGGAGAGTCAACTATATATAGAACCTGTAAGAGGAAGTGTCATACATCTCTACCAAGCTTCCCCAACAGGCAACTGACAGTCGCCATCACACATCTAGGGGAGTGTGGCTTAACACAACCCTCCCACAACTCCAGGTTTTGGAGGATAAATAGTGGGCAAGGCCTCCACCCCTCATGATAGAACTGGGGTCAACACCCTATATCGAGCCATACTATGTAACTATTGTTCTTAGATTCATGTCATCAAAAAATTACTCTGGGAAAGTTATATGTCCTGTCAAAACCACACTTACCACAAATCATAGCAATATTTGAAATCATAAGTAAAACTTATAGTATACAGGGGAGTGCACAAATTTGATGGATGAAAAAGTGGCAATGGTGTGTGAAGGAACGCATGTGCATTCCTAGAAACATGCATGCATTCTTAATCCTACAGCCTCATTACTCACCGAACCACCACACAGACTTTCCAACTTGGATTGTTTAGGAATGTGCACGTGTTCCTGAGAAACATGTGTTCAAGAACGCACGCATTCCTAAAAAAAATTGAAATTAAAATAACATGTGCACATGCTATTAGGAACAGGAATGTGCACGTGTTCCTGAGAAACATGTGTTCAGGAATGCACGCATTCCTAAAAAAAATTGAAATTAAAATAACATGTGCACATGCTATTAGGAACAGGAATGTGCATATGTTCCTGCTAACATAAAATATCCCCCCAACTCTC
>ML778809.1:912513-933406 GCA_009831015.1 Picea engelmannii
CCCTCTATCTTCATCTATCTCTCCAATTGCTCTCCCTTTCTCTCGCTTGTTATCTCCCCCTCTCTCTCTCTCCCTCCTTTTCTCTCTTCCCCCTCTTCCTGTCTCTCTCTCCCCATGTAACAAACCCCATATTTAAAATATAAAAATATTGATGCAAAAGACACTTTTGATTGCCATTTGTTTTAAGAGTAGATGGAATATATAAAGTAAAACAAATGTTTAGTCCAATAAGAGGGAAGCTAATTAAAAAAATTCTCCTAATATTTCATCTTCAAATTGGCATGTTATTTGTCTAAACACTTTTCTGAATTTGTTTTACACAATCTCGTGTATAAGACCTAGTAAACTCCACATATGGAAAGTTTCTCCAGGAATTTAGAAGAGGTATTTACCAAGAAGCCAATACAAGTATTCCTATTACATTCAATTTCCTTCTAAAATACATCAAACCTTCTATAAGGATCACATAGATAACCCTTATCCAAAATCATTTAATTAAAGCTCATCTGAGGTATGTGGCTTTTCATTTCACTTACAAAATCATCTACAAACTTGAAAGGAAAAGACTCTAGTTTGATATATCTCCATAACACCATTTTTTTGTTTTCTAAGTGGTAAAACAAGGGTGTATTATTAAAGTCCCATCCCTAACAATGGTAACCACAGAGACTAGCCAAAGTTTACTACACCTATTACCATGGCATTAGTTGTGATTGCTGAAAAGTTGAAAGAATTTATTCAACTTGACCCAAGAATATAAACAGTTACAATTTTAACCCATGTACTAAGTCTTCAATCATTTAGTACCTTTCAACTTCTAGATACAAGAAGGGTCAACCTTCATTTGAATTACAATGTATTATTTCTATAACTATTGTTTTGTTTCTGAATAAAATATTCAATTGAAACTAATATGTTCATATGTTACGTTGTAAACCCTTTTCTGTTGATCAAAATATTTTGCAACATGTAACAAAAATGCATGGATAACATAACTGATTGATAATAATGTTTTTAGAATTTGGAATATTTTTCTATGTGTAATACCTTTCATGGCTCTTTTGATCTTTGGTTTCTATGAGAGTAACTTGCTCTAAACAGAGTTCTAAAATGCTCAAATGATTATGAAATAACTCATTTCTTTCTATTTTGAAATTTGCATTTTGGAATGAACTACATGCAATCATTGGATCATTATCTTAAAGGTCACGAACTTCCCATATTTATACACAGGTTTACATGCTATAAGTGATGGTAAACTCATAATCTTAAAATGACATAAACATATGTGATCACCACAAGTTTTTTGTTCTCACTGTAAAACATAACAACAGTAAGTTTGTGGTCTTATAACTTTATCTTGACATGGCACTCAATAATATTATGCTCTAACTCCTCATCTCATTATCCTAAATACCATAATTGCATCCTCAATTTTATCTTTCACTCTACTAATTCAAGAAACGTGCTTATAATATATTTACACCGAAGATGTTCTCTAGGGGAGGTTCCTCTCTCGACCTTCGTCGTCTGTCCAAAACCAATATAAAATTTCCATTTACTATTTAGTAACCGACGAATATGCCATCGCCACATTTTTTTCTCACCGACACAAAATTGCGACTGTTCAAATAGGCATCCCTCCACTCGAAGGAACAAATACAATGTTTCCATATGTTAATTAACAACCGACCAATTTGTTATGGCCATATTTTTTTCTCTTCACCGACTCGAAATTGGATTGTTCAAATAGGCGGCCTTCCACTGGAAGGAACAAAGACAATTCATGGCATATCAGTTCCTCCTCGCCCTCTCTCCGTCAATGGAGTAGTTCCTCCTCGTTTAGATACAATGAGGAAGGTAGATGAAATTTTATGTAGTTCAAGGTCCATATCAAGCGCGATTCGTCACTATTGTTGAATCACTCAGGGAAAATCTCTGAAGGGGATTTCTTAGGATCAATATTAAAAGCACCTTTCTGGTTTTGAACTTCGTCATCAAGTGTCCAGTGAGCCGTTCTTGGGATGGATATTGAAAACATTTTGAAATTCAGGTTTCTTCCTCTGAGCAATCTTCTCCCACATAGTATCTGAAATTTCCTTCAAGTTTGGGGACAATGGGTCTATGATGAAAATGATATTGTTTCAGAAAGCACTTGCATACATAAAGAACAATTACTTATTATGGAAATTCAATAATCTGAACCAAAAATAAATTAATGAAGAGAAAATGTGTTTCCTTTCAGAAGATTAAAATGGTTTGAATAAATGGAAACCCCAATTACCTTTAATTTCTTGATCATTGCAAAGGGTCATTTCCATAGTTGTTTTTCCAATGCCCCCAATACGTTGTATCCCAAACATACACACCTCTCTTTGGAGCAGAATTGGTTTCAAATTAAAAATATTTTTCTTGAACCCAACTACAAAATCAGGGTTACCTAACCCACTATAATTACAAGTAGGGGCCTCATCAAAAGATACATCAAATATATCATTTGAACCCATTTCTTGCTGCATCATGGAAATCTCACAAGGATCAAAATCTACATCAAACATATCACCTGAACAAATTTGTTGTCCCATCATGGCAATCTCACAGGGATCATTGGTCAGCTTGGGCACGATTGTTTCATTCACCTTTCTCTCATCCACTCCCCCCAAGTTGTACAAGTGGCTAAGACTCTTGAACTCTGATATGAGATTCTTCAACTTAAGAGATAACTCGATAGGCATTTGATACTGAATGAAGTCACAGATCGCAATCTTCAGCTGGTGGGTTTTAATTTATGGATGATTGCAGAGGGCTATTTCCATAGTTATTTTTCCAACACACCCCATACCTTGAATCCCAAACACAAACACCTCTCTCTCTTGAGTAGAATCTTCTTCAAATAAAAAATATTTTTCTCCAACCCAACTACAAAATCAGGCTTACCTGACCCATTATATTTACAAGTAGGAGCTTCATCAAAAGCTTCAAAAATACCATATGGACCCATTTGTTGTAGCATCATGGCCATATCATGGGAATCATTGTTCATCTTGTCCATGATTGTTTCGTTCGGGCTTCTCTCATTTACTGCCCCCTATTAAGCACCCAACACACCCTAAAAAGGTCTATGTCAAATTTTCACTTTTTGGGTACCACTTGATCTTTTGCACTATCTGATTTCACTTCAGTATGAAACGGTTGCCTGTGTTTATCATTATGTTTTCATGTTGAGTCGTTTAAAGTCTTCTGGAGCATGTGAAAATCATCTTAACTTTAAAAAGGACTAACATTTACTTAATGAATCGATAGTCTAAAGTTTTCCCCAACGCGCTTAGGAAATTCGACATCGGGAAAGATTAAAAGTGACGAAAATTGCTTAAGAAAACCAAAATAGCCGAGTGTCGAATGTCAGCGGCGTCGGAAGAAGGAGGTTTCTCGTCTCCACGAATAAGCTTCATTTAAGATATCATCAAAGACCGATCCGTTCGGCATCGACAAAAGATCAAAAGAATAAGCATTGCGCGAAGTTAAGGTGATATCACTGATCGTCGATTCCCGAAATGTTTTCGGCGTCGGATATTTACGAAGGTGATAACCCATGAATAAAACTATGCGTTAACTTTACTCTTGATCATCTATCCCCGGCACCATCTCGGCATCGGTAGTCGCAATATCTATCCCTTCTAGCGCGTTCAACGTGAACAAAGCCCAAGTGCATTCCTTATCCACAAGCCGAGTTCTGGATTTTATTTTTAATAACCCCCAAGTTAGTAATGCCACATTAGCATAAATCGGTATCGGAAGTTTCTAAAGGAAAATATCAACAAACTTACAAAGAAACCCAGAACAACGATAATTATAAAGTCACATAATTTACGAGGAGCTTAGATAAAAAAAACACGGTAGATTTACATATAAAGAGGGAACGCGATACTTTCAACTGCAAAACATTTCGAAATCTCATATATTAAGGCTCCCCACCAAGCTGAGGTTACATACAAATAAACACCACCAACGCCTTGATTAACCGTCCCGGTTACATTGAGAACGTGAAAACCCTCATAACAAACAAAGAAAACTATCAAACGTCACTTCGGAGAATGAAAAACAAGAGTTTTCCCATCATATATCTCATGCACATGGACCTTCTCCCAGACTACTCCCCGTGTCTTGCAGTGTTTTCATTTTTTCCTTCCCCGTCATCCTCTACGCTTCGCGCAACTGCACAATCGTATCTTGCGCTTCTCGAAGATTTCTCTTGAGCCAATTTGTGCTTCCTTCATGACCCTATGGTGTCGATACCTCATGGTTCTTTGCTGCCAATTGTCTCTGCAATTCTCTATTTTCTTAATAAATCTCAGCTATGGCGAATCATGCCCACTCTAGCTACTGGACAGGATTTCCAATGGGAGAACCCAATGTCTTTTCCCTCCCCTTTTGTCTCCCACTTCCTCGACTAGTAGTCCCGACAGGCTCCAGCCAGGTAGGGTGCATTGTAAAATCATTAACGACCAGGTGTGCACTCAACTCATTTTGGAGGTGGCCTTCTCCTCCTTGTTTCTTATTTCTATGCCTTCCCCTCCTTCGCAGTGTCTTCTTCTGAGAGGGCATGACATCCAACATATGTCCTTCAGAAGTATTTTTCTCCACTCCCACCTCCGCTTGAGACATTAACACTGTTTCCGAGCAAAGATAGGTACCTCCTATTGAAGCTTCAGGGACTCTTGATGCCAATAAAAAAGATTCCCAGGCACGTTAGGGCTCGGACCTGGCTCTCTGGATACCTCACAAACCTCGTCTTTTATTTAAAGGGGGACCCATAGTGAGACAACGTATTGGCTTATATGTCTGCGAATGAATAAAAGACATCGACACAGAGTTTTCCTGGGATCAAACTCACAAGACCAACACTACCGATGAATAAACTCGGTTGATGCATAGAATCCCCACAGAGCCTCTAGAACTTATAGTAGAACAAGGAAGAAAAATAGAACATGCCAAAAGAACACTCACACCTCACGACAAGATGTCTTGAATATTTAACACGTCACAGCTACTCGACGGATGAAATCTAGAACGCATGAAATGTCGTCGATCGGAGTTGCAGGGAATATACAGTACTATCATTCCAATATCTTCAATCTCCCCAACTTCCATTATTAGCGAATGATAGTTAACACACTGGTGATACAGATTCCCAAGGAACAACTTGCCTCAACCTGAGGCATTTAACGACTTTTTTATTACGGTATCCGAACTTTTGGGAGAATACGTGCAATTTCGACACACGTTCAGCTTTGGCATCCTTTTCCAACCCCAAGGGTCAATTAACCACTGTGACGGTTTCGACGCTCATATCTGTCATACCCAATTCACCACACTATGGTGCACGGATGTAACTCATTCAAACTGAAGAGGAGTGACGGTGTGGGCAAGGACATTACAGGTTATTCAAAAGGACAACTGGGATCACGTAAGTATTAAATGATCGAGACTAACGAGCTCTACAGGTACGCATTGGTCTATTCTATTTATGTTTGCATCTTATTATCTGTTGCTTGATAAGTGATTTCTAAACTACCTCAACCCCGATTGCAAGAAAGATCATCTTGACTAACGAACAATTTTTTCTCCATGACCTCACCGAGGAACTCAAAAGAAACATCGAAGCAAAATCAACAAAGTAATGAATAATATTAGACTCTCTGAGTTCGTCACCCCTGACAACTTCGTCAACCTAAGCAACGTAGTTGAGTCACAAGACAAACAAGATTCGCTATGAACTGAAGAGCTTGCAAGGATGACCGATGCGAGTTCAGGGCAAGTGTGACAATTTGCAGAGCATCTAATCAGATCTCGAACCGTGATACAGCAGTTGAACTCCAGTCTAGTGAATTATTAGATGCATGCGATGGACATCAAAGGAATACATGTGGCTCCAATGGAACAACACAAATTTCCATGGGCCCAAACTTGGGAAGAGTTGTTTATCACTTGGTCTGAGTACGAGCGAAATAACCCTTTTCAAGAGATAGCTTGGGCTGACTATTAAAGAAACTGTTAGTATAGGACGCCACGTGGCGAATTTTTGTTTTGCTTAAAACACACTTAGCGGTTAATTTCAGTTAAAATTTACATTATAAATAAAGGCATCGACTAATTAGTAAAGGGTCGATGGTTGTTGTAAGAACTCTTTCTTTTTTGGTTGTTAAGAATTATTTTGAAGCTGCTATGAATTGAGAAGTCCTTCTGGACCAAAGATAAGTCATTATTCATCAAATGCATGTGATTGGACGTGGAGAAGAACTATTTCCCTTTTCGTTTCATGAATGATGTTGTAATGAGTAAGAGTTGTTTAATCTATTGTCAAGTTATCTGGTGCAGTATTTTGTTGTTCTTTACTTTAAATGATCAAGATGAGTCGTTGTGTTAACATGTAATGGATGATTATGGTAGATGAATTATTTTGTATGCCATTATCTAATTTTGCATATGTTTTTTTCTTTCTGATAGTTAGTTTCTCAGACAGTAATTGGATGTTCATGAGGTTAATGTATTAGTACTAGGCCTGTGGTATAGAATCATTGTTTGCATGCTTGAGCAGTGGGTTATCCCAAGTTCAACCTCTTCCCTAGTAGTTAGAATTTAATCCTATTTGTCAGCAAGTTGGTTTATGTCGTCTTACATCTCACATCAGTCTCACCCAAGAGAAAATACAAAAAAGAGATAGTCTAAACTGAAGGAAGAGCCTTCAAAAGAAAACATAAAGCCCATCAATAAATTGGTTGGATCGCAAGATCTAGAGAACCATTCCACCATTAAACGCCGCAGAGTCTAATTGGGCCTCGGTGGTGGGTTTGGTTCCTATTGTTGAATCATGGATTTAGGACCCATCAACATAATTGGTGCTAGAAGGAGGGCATGATAATGCATGGCTGAGTATGTATTTTATATAGCATTTCAAACAACCAACATATTCGTAACCGCCCACATGCATGGCTAGTCATTCCCAAGACAACCCACACACGTTGAGTACTCCTGGAATGAGTAACTCACCCCCACCCGAGGAAGAACCTTTTCACCCTGAATTACCTTACGCTCTTCCTCACGGGGAAGTAAATCAATTTAGAAGAATCATAAGAGCCTACGCCCAATAGATCGGTACGTTGTCCTTAGTTCCTATACTCCCTCGAAGAAAACAACAAAGTAGACCAGTGGTTAGTACTCTCGACGAGGTTTTCGTACACTCGGTAGAAGACTTAATAGATTTTGCAATTACCAAAATCCAAGGACCTCTTGATTTGATACCCAAAACACCAACCAATGATATCTCTGAACCAGACTATTTCTCAGAAGAAGAGGAGTTTAACTCGGATTCTGAAGATATGGAAGGAAACAACGACCATAATGATGAAAGGGTGAACCCTCCTCTGAACAATCAACCCTGGTTAGCCAAAGATGTGTTGGCCCTCCTGGGACCAATCCATAACCTTCATCGGCATCTAGAAAAGTTGTTGCCTAAGTTCGATCCTAAAACCTATGGTTTGCTTGAAGATCATATCAAGAAATTTATACTAGCAATCAATCTTATGAACATCCAACATGAAGACATAGTTTGCAGGTTTTTCCCCTACACGTTTGAAAATTCAACTTCCACGTGGTATTTTAATCTGCAAGTAGGATCTATAACTAGCTAGACCAAGTTCCATAAAGACTTTCTAGATAAATTTGCAGAGGAAACTACTACGGGAGCTCTGATGGCGGAGTTATTCACCACCACCATGATTTTGAAAGAGAGAGTCAAAGATTTCAATCAAAGATTCATGACCATCTTAAACAAGTTTCAGCCCGAAGAAAAACCAACCTAGGAATTGAAAATCGAGGTTTACGCTAACGCGCTCCCAGCTTCTATTTCTATGTTTGTAAAAAGAGTTGCCAAGTGAACCCTGGCTGAAAATTTTGAAGAAACAAAAATTATAGAATTCCAAATGAAAGGGTGTAAAGAGGGCAAGGTCTCTCTAGTTAAGAAAGAAGCTCATCCTCCTCCCAGGAGAGGAGTCCTTTTGGCTAGACCCCTAGGGAAATAGACAGAGCAGATTCCCGACAAGGGTAGCGGAGACATAAAATACCTACAACACATGGTTAAGAAATTATCAAACATGATAATAGACATGAAGAGGAATGCAGGGGAGGGAAACCAAGGCCAAAGGCCCTAAAAACATTTATTTAAGAAGAACCCACCATTCAAGGCAATTGAACCTCCCCCAACTAACTTAAATATTGATCGATGGAATGTTGCATTTGATTCTTTCTGTACTTATCACCAGGAAAACCACTCTAAAAGAGACTGCCCTCAATGGGTGCATTCCATGAATTTGATGGCCAATCGGTTTCTAGACGAAGTCTCCCTGACCGAACAACCAAGCAGTTCAGCTATGAATATTGTTGACCAAGAAGATATTGACCCACCACAAGATACAACCATGCTGATATGGGATCCTGACCTGATTATGCCTTCCAACGACCTATTTGAGTCTCAGGAACAACCCGTGGAAGTCTCGGTCAGGATCCCAGTAAGGGTTCACGTGGCTCGATAGATACTGCTGCCACCCAGACCTCGAGAAGTAAGGAAACTCTTGATCGCCCAAAACCACCTTTCACTCTTGGAAAAAACCCTATAAGCATCCATACCTAAGAATCACCCAAATTGGATTACAACGTGGTCGAAGATTTGAAGAACTTAAAGGCTAATATATCAGTTATGGACATATGCGGGATTCCTTAGCAAAAGTACATTCTGTTACAAGCTTTGAAATTAGTAGAAAACCCAACCACGGGAAGTGGTCAAGAAAGAACTCTATCTCCCACAGATCTGTTGAGCAAACCAATTGTGAACACCTGCTCAGAAGATAGAAAGGAAAAACCTTTTGTCCCATCGTTACTCTTAACGTTTGAAGTCTTCAATAGAAACCTTCACAATTGTTTGGTAGATTCTGGGACGTCTTCCAACGTTATGCCTTTGTCTATTTGCAAAAAGTTAAATGGTATTCCTATCAAGAGTGATAAACATGTCATACAACTAGACAAAACCCAGGTCAAGGTCATGGGAGAACTCAAATATGTAATGATCAGAATAGCTACACACCCCAAGTTTGTGCAAGTGATCAACATCATTGTGGTAGATATTCCAGAGGCCTATGGGTTATTATTGAGTCGAGATTGGTCTGAAAAGATAAACAGATATTTTAGTATAGACTGGGAACACCTTTGGCTACCACTGAAGGGATGCAATAACATGATCAGAATCGATAGGGAGATATATCTGAAACACACGGTCACGGATCTAGAAACCCCGAACGAACCCTCGTCCATGAAATTCCCCATTTTGGGCAATTATTCCTATGAATCCCACTTCAAAAACTTTTCTCCTCTCTTGTCCAATGTTCCCCTCACTCAAAACTATGAAATGGTTTTTCAGAAAAAATTGCCAATACCGGTAGAAGACACCCTTTTTTGTCAAGACCCTGCACTAGAGATTACATAACAAAAGATAGGAGAACAGAAATTAACAAGGAAAGTGAAAAGGGGGATTTTCGTTCAGAAATTTGGACTTTATATTTTGATGGATCTAAATTGCAAGAAGGGTCAGGAATAGGGTTCATCCTCATTGATCCTAAAGGTAAACGTCATTTTTTATCTTGTAGGCTAGAATTTGAATGTACAAACAACACTACCGAATATGAATATCTAGTACAAGGATTTTGGAAGGCTATAGAATTGAATATCAAAGAATTGAAGGTTTTTGGAGATTCTGAAATCATCATTAGAAAAGTAAGAAATAATATACATTGCAATTCTCCTCACCTAAAGAACTACCAATAGGAGGTGCATAGGTTAATAGAGAATTTTGAAGCCTTCAATATTATAGTGGTCCCCAGAGCAAAGAATATTATTGTTGACTCCTTGGCCACAACTGCTTCTAGGCTGTTGCCTCTAGAGGATTATGAAGCCTCCCGATTCACTGTGGAGCTACTTTACAAACCGTCGGTGCCTAAAAAAATTTCTAATTGGAAAGTATTTGAAGGTGATGAACAAATCATAAACTTCTTGACTAACCAAGAAAATTTCAAATATTTGTCTATTGACAGTGAAGTATTCCAAGGGAAATCAACAGAGACCGATCTCAGGACAGGACAACCTATTCGTAAATCAAAGTCTCACACAATCCCGAAAGGTATAGCTAATCTAGAAAATCTGTTTATCTAAAAGAGCTATTTAAGGGGCCTAAAAATGCAAAGACTGGTAGCTCTTGTCCCCTGCATGAAACTATAAATCTCAGAACCTCAGAAAACCCAAAGAATGTGAATCTCGACAAGTCTATATCCAAAGAGGAAAGGAAATCCTATCTCAAATTGTTCAAACAATACCAAGATGTATTTGTGTGGTCCTATTGAGATCTGAAAACATATGATAACCGCATCATTCAACACACTATCTCATTAAAAACTGAAGTAAAACCTTTCCAACAAAAGCTCCAAAAGTATCACCCATCCCTAGAACCTCTCATGTATCAGAAATTAAAAAAAAAATTAGATGCCAAGATCATTTTCCAGGTTAGGCATTCCGCATGGCTAGAAAATCTTGTCCCGGTGAGGAAAAAGTCAGGAGAGATCCGCCTATGCGTAGATTTTAGGAACCTCAACAAAGCTTCATAAAAGGACAATTACCCAATCCCACCGATGGAACAACTCCTACAGACCATGTCTGGCTCGGATATTTTCTCTCTACTAGACGGTTTCTCAGGTTACAACCAAGTTTTGGTTTCGGAGGAAGACCATTTAAAAAACACCCTTTCAAACCAAGTGGGGAACCTTCGCTTATAAACGAATTCCTTTCGGGTTAATTAACGCAGGAGCGACCTTCCAAATTTCCATGGACGTAGCTTTCCGGGGACTAATCAATAAATGTGTGGTAGTATATCTAGACGACGTAACGGTGTATTCAAAGAATAGAGAAGAGCACATCCAACAATTAACTCGGATTTTCGAAAGGTGTAGGAAATACAGTATATCCTTAAAACCTAAGAAAACCATATTCGGTGTCGAGGAAGGTAAGTTGTTAGGTCACATTATATGTCAAGCAGGAATCTACATAGACCCAGAAAGTATTAAGGCCATAGCTCAACTCCCCTTTCCACATAACAAGAAAGCCATGCAGTCCTTCTTCGGGCTAATCAATTTCATGAGGAAATTCACTCCCGATTTCGTAGAGATCATCAAACCTTTAGAAAATATGATTCACAAGGACATCTATTTTAAGTGGGATGATGAGAGAAAAGGTGATTTCGGAAATATCAAATCTGCTATATCTCGAACCCCAGTGTTGTGAAGTCTCGATTTCAATAGAGACTTTTCTCTCTATACTTTTTCCTCCGATCAATCGTTAGCTGTAGTTTTGACTCAGAAGGATGATGACAACAAGGATGCCCTAGTGTCATTCATGAGTACTAATCTTCAAGGATCTGAGCTCAATTATCCTGCTATAGACAAACAAGCCTATGTGGTATATAAGGCAGTAAAACATTTCAGGTCTTACATCCTCAAGAACCACACTAAAGTGATTGTGCCGCACCTTGCAGTCCGATCATTGTTTACATCTCCCTAGGACAAGAGTCTTGGTATAAGTATTTAACTTATCTCCTCCACCATGGGACTTGCCTAGAAAATCTCAACCCTAGGGAAAGGAGAGCTCTCAGGTTAAAATCTGCACAATACTGCTTTATAAGTTCAGTACTCTTCTAGATCAATTATGATGGGGTACTATTAAGATGTCTTGAACGTTAAGACGCATACAAAGTGCTGAAGGAGCTCCATGATGGCCCTGTCGGGGGACATTTCACAGAAAACACCACCACTCATAAGATTCTAAGAGACAACTATTATTGGCCCACTTTGTTCAAGGACACTCATACCTATGCTAGAAACTGTAAAACCTGTTAAATAAGCATAGGGAAGGAAAAGAGAGCAGCAGTCCCACTCCAACCTGCGACTGTCTTGAGGCCTTTTGAACAATGGGGGTTGGATATCATAGGAGAAATTACACCCAGCTCTTCAAGACAACATAAGTACATTCTTACTGCTACCGATTATTTCACGAAATGGGCATAGTATATCCCTTTGACGCATGTAAACGAAAAGGTAGTGATCCAATTCATAGAACAATAGCTGATCACAAGGTTTGGTGTCCCTTATGTCCTTGTTTTTTATAATGTTGCTTATGTTTCTTCCACCCTTTTGATGAAGTTTTCTTTGGACAAAGGAATCATAAGTAGGTATTCAACAAATTATTATCCACGGGGAAACGGTGTAGCAGAATCAACTAACAAGAACCTAATGAGGATATAAAAAAAGACGGATGCAGATAACTAAAGGAATTGGCATAATCTACTCCATAACGTCTTATGGGCCGATAGAGTCACACCCAAAGAAGCTATAGGAAATTCCCCGTACTTTCTGGTCTATGGGCAAGAAGCCATCTTCCCAAATGGGCTCTATCTTCCATCTCTTCAACTAGCCCAAGATTCTAGTGAGGATCCTTCATCAGCCATACAACGAAGAATCAACACTCTGCTCATGATGGAGGAAGAAAGAGAAAAGGCTAAGTCAAAATTCCTAGCTCACCAACAGATAGTGAAAAGATGGTTCGACAAGCATACGGCTAAAGGGAAGAACTTCAAAGTAGGAGACCTAGTCCTAAAGTGGGACAGAGCAAATGAACCGAAAGGGAAGCATTCTAAGTTTCAAAATCTATGTCTTGGACCTTTCCAAGTGGCTAAAAAGATTGGGACAGGCACGTATCGGTTGCATAATCTAAGGGGGGAAACTGATGCCCTTCCAGTGAATGGTCATACCCTAAAAATATATTTCCAATAAGAAATTGAATAAAAAAATAAAAAAAGGTAATAATAATAATAATCTCTTTTGTTTGTATGTTGTTTTTATGATTTTGGTTCTGGTTAGATCTTTGCGATTTTTCTTTATTTTCTTGTTTTTTCAGTTTTGTTTTATGCACTTTTGAAGGTTGTGTATTAGCTAGACAATGGTCGACCTCAAATCATGCGACATAGAAAACTTTGTTGCTAACTCATCGCTCAAACACAAGAATCATAGGAGGATCTGCGACCGCTCTAAGGAGTCCTCTATCTAAAACTTGCCAAATGAAGAACTCTAGAGGAATGTCAAAAGTGTCTGTTGGGTGGTTTGGTAAGACCTTAAGGGAAAGAAAGAAATATGGAAAGGAATACACACACCTAGAAAACAAATATAGCAAAGGATCTACCTTGATCATCCCACCTTCCGAAATAAACAGACATCATCCTCTCCCACTCACTCAGGGTGTCATGCTGAAATAAAGTTGGTATTATCAAAAGAGTGAAAAAGATGGAGAGGGTATGCAGGTATCTCTGTCGAGGCTATGGACACTCACTGGTAGCGGAGAAAGGTCTATGATTTCGGGGTGACTCCGTCGGGGATTTGGATGCTCGCTGGGAGCGGAGAGACACCGAGGCAAGTGAGTAATTATAACTGAAGGCTTCATATTGGTAAGTTTTTTGCTAACCTTTCGTAAAAATGGGGTGTGAATCAGGGTCAAAGGAAAAGAAGGAGTAAAATGGTTAAAACCCCACGGGTAGATCCAGAAGCACCAACTGGAGAACTTCAAATGAAAAGGTAAAGAAGTTATGATTGTCAAACCAATCAAGGTTCTCTATCAGCTTTCGTATCAGTCGAGCCTTGGAGAAGGAACAAATATTTTGATTTCTCCCAATGAATCACCATTTGTTGAGCACCCAACACACCCTAAAAAGGTCTATGTCAAATTTTCACTTTTTGGGTACCACTTGATTTTTTTCACTATTTGATTATGCTTCAGTATGAAACGACTGCCTGTGCTTATCATTATGTTTTCATGTTGAGTCGTTTAAATTCTGCTTGAGCATGTGAAAATCATCTTAAGTTTAAAAAGGACTAACATTTACTTAAGTGACCGATAGTCTAAAGTTTTCCCCAACGTGCTTAGGAAATTCGACATCGGGAAAGATTAAAAGTGACGAAAATCACAAAAGAAAACCAAAATAGTTGAGCGTTGAATTTCACCAGCGTCGACAGAAGGAGGTTTCTCATCTTTGTGAATAAGCTTCACTTAAGATATCACCGAAGACCGATTTGTTCGGCATCAACAAAATATCAAAAGAATAAGAATCACGTGAAGTTAAGGTGATATCATTGATCACGATTCTCAAATTGGTTTCGGCGTCAGAGATTTGCGAAGGTGATAAACCACAAAGAAAACTACGTGTTAACTTTACTCTTGATCACCGATCCCCGATGCCATCTCGGCATCGATAGTCACAATATCTATCCCTTCTAGCGCGTTCAACGTGAACGAAGCCCAAGTGCAGTCCTTACCCACAAGCCAAGTTTTGGATTTTATTTTTAATAACCCCCGAGTCAATAACGCCACGTTAGCATCAATCGGTATTGGAAGTTTCTAAATGAAAATATTAACAAACTTACAAAGCAACCCAGAACAATGATAATTATAAAGTCACATAATTTACGGGGAGCTTAGATAAAAAAAACACGGTAGATTTACATACAAAGAGGGAACATGATACTTTCAACTGCAAAACATTTCGAAATCTCATATATTAAGGCTCCCCACCAAGCTCAGGTTACATACAAATAAACACCATCGATGCCTTGACTAACCGGCCTGATTACATTGAGAACGTGAAAACCCTCACAACAAACAGATAAAACTATCAAACGTTACTTCGTAGAATTCAAAACAAGACTCTGCCCATCATATATCCCCTGCACACAAACCTTCTCCCAGACTACTCCTCGCGTCTTGTAGTGTTTTCATTTTTTCCTTCCCCATCATCCTCTACGCTTTGCACAACTGCACAATTGTATCTTACGCTTCCCAAAGTTGTCTCTTGAGCCAATTTGTGCTTCGTTCATGAACCTGCGGTGTCGATACCTCCTGGTTCTTCACCGCCAACTGTCTTTGCAATTCTCTATTTTCTTGATAAATCTCGGCTATGGAAAATCGAGCCCACTCTAGTTGTTGGACGAGATTTCCAACGAGAGAACATGATGTCTTTTCCCTCCCCTTTTGTCTCTCACTTCCTTGATTGGTAGTCCCGGTAGGCTTTGGCTAGGTAGGGTGCATTGTAAACTCCTCAGCGTCCAGGCGTGCACTCAACTCAGTTTGGAGGTGGCCTTCTCCTCCTTGTTCCTTATTTTTTCTAGGCCTTCCCCTCCTCCGCGGTGTCTGCTTCTGAGAGGGCATGACCTCCAACATATTCCCTTCAAAAGTATTTTTCTCCACTCCCACCTCCGCTTGAGACGCTGACACCGTTTCCGAGCGAAGATAGGTACCTCCTATTGAAGCTTCAGGGGACCTTGATGCCAATAAGAAAGAGTCCCAGGCACATTGGGTATCGGACCTGGCACTCCAGCTACCTCACAAACCCCGTCCCTTATTTAAACGGGATCCCATAGTGCCACAGTGTATTGGCTTAAACGTTTGTGAATGAATAAAAGACAGTGACATAGAGTTTCGCTGGAATCGAACTCGCAAGACCAGTGCTACCGATGAATAAACTCGATTGATGCATAGAATCCCCACATAGCCTCTATAATTTATAGGAGAATGAGGAAGTAAAATAGAACGTGCCAAAAGAACACTCACACCTTGCGACAGGATGTCTTGAAGATTTAACGCGTCACAACTTCTCGATGGATGCAATCCAGAATGCATGAAATGTCGTTGATCGGAGTTATAGGGAATATACGGTATGATCATTCCAATATATTTAATATCCCCATCTTCCATTATTAGCTAATGATTGTTAATACACTTGGTGATACGGCTTCCCGAGGAACAACTTGCCTCGACCTGAGGCATTTAACGACTTCCTTATTACGGTATCCGACCTTTTGGGAGCGTACGTGCACTTTCGACACACATTCAGCTCTGGCATCATTTTCCAACCCCAAGGGTCAATCAACCACTGATACGGTTTCGACACTTGTATCTGCCATACCCGATTTACGACGCTATGGCACACAGATGTAACTCATTCAAACTGAAGAGGAGCGGTGGCGTGGGCAAGGACATTACAGGTTATTCAAAAGGATGACTGGGATCACGTAAGTATTAAACGATCGAGACTAACGAGCTCTACAGGTACACATTGGTTTATTCTATTTATGTTTGCATCGTATTATGCATTGCCTGATAAGTGATTTCTAAACTACCTCAACCTCGATTGCAAGAAAGATCCTCCCAATAACGAACAAATTTTTCTCTGTGACCTCACTGAGGAACTCGAAAGAAATATCGAATAAAAATCCGCAAAGTAATGAATAATATCAGACTCCCCGAGTTCGACACCCCCAACAACTTCGTCAACCTAAGAGACGTAGTTGAGTCACAAGCCAAATAAGATTCGCTATGAACCGAAGAGCTCGCAAGGATGATCGACGCGTGGCCAAGGAAAGTGTGACGATTTACAGAGCATCCAGTCAGAGCTCGAACCGTGCTACCACAGTTGAACTTCATTCTAGTAAAGTACCAGATGCATGCGATGGACATCAGAGGAATACATGCGGCTCCGATGGAACGACACAAATTTCCATGGGCCCAAACTTGTGAAGAGTGGTTTATCAGTTGGTCTGAGTATGAGAGAAATCACCCTTTTCAAGAGATATCTCTGGCTGACTGTTAAAGAAACTATTAGTATAGGACGCCACGTGGCGAATTTTGTTTTTCTTAAACTTCACTTAGCCATTAATTTCAGTTAAATTTTACATTATAAATAAAGGCATTGACCAGTTATTAAAGGGTCGATGGTTGTTGTAAGAACTCTTGATTTTTTGTTTGATAACAATTATTTTGAAGCTGTTATGAATTGAGTAGTCCTTATGCACCAAAGACAAGTCATTTTTTATCAAATACATGTGATTGGACATGGAGAAGAACTATTTCCCATCTCGTTTCATGAATGTTGTTGTAATGAGTAAGAGTTGTTTAATCTATTGTCAAGTTATCTGGTGCAATATTTTGTTGTTCTTTACTTTAAATGATGAAGATGAATCGTTGTGTTAACATGTAATGAATGATTATGGTAGATGAATTATTTTGCTTGCCATTAACTAATTTTTCATATGTGTTTTCTTTATGATAGTTAGTTTCTCAGACACTAATTGGATGCTCACGAGGTTAATGTATTAGTACTAGGCCTGTGATATAGAATCATTGTTTGCATGCTTGAGCAGAGGGTTATCCCAAGTTCAGTATCTTCCCCAGTAGTTACAATTTAATCTTGTTTTTCACTAAGTTGGTTTATGCCAGCTTACATCTCCCATCGGTCTCACACAAGAGAAAATATAAAAAAAAAGATAGTCTAAACTGAAAGAAGAGCCTTCACAAGAAAACATAAAGCCCATCGATAAATTGGCCATATTGCAAGATCTGGAGAACCATTCCACCATTAAACACTGCAGAGTCTAATTGGGCAGAGAACCATTCCTACTATTGAATCAGGGATTTGGGACCCATCAACACCCCCAAATCGTACATATGGAAAAGACTCTTGAACTTTGATATGATATTGTTCAACTTAAGAGATAACTGGGCAGGGATCTAGTACTGAATGATGTCACGAATCGCCTTCTCGAGCTGGTGGATTTCAAAAGAATATATGAGCTTTTGGAAATTCGTTTTTGCTATCACTGTTGTTGAATCGTTCAGGGAAAGCGAAAATATTCGATGGGGTTTTCTTGGGTCAGATATTAAAAGCACCTTTCTGCTTTTCAGCTTCTCCATTGTAGTTGTTGAATCGCTCATGGAAAGTCTCCTTTGAACCCTTCTTGGGATGTATATTGAAAACATCCTTCCATTGCTATTGTTGAATTGCTCGTAATTCCCACACAAAGTAGATATTCTCTTTGAAAGTCTCTTGGGGTTTTCAAGACTATTGGAGCCCATGGAGACCTTTTTGAAGCACATAATAGATGGCACCAATCACAAAAGAACAACTAAACCCACCTCCAATGTAAATCAATAGCTTGAATTTCACTCATTTTACGTGAAATTAAAACTAAGAATGCCATTTTGAGAGCAAACACGAGCGTTAATGCACCCTTTTACTCATTTTTTACACCAAAGGTGTTGTTTAGGGGGAGGTTCCTCTCCTGACCTTTGTCGTCTATCCAAAACCTGTTGGATTACTGAGAGGGGGGGTGAATCAATAATAGAGAAATTTAATCCTTTTTAACACTATTACATATAGGCTAAAAAATCGATGAACTATTATGATGATTGTGATAAAATCAATTTTTTTTGTCGAAAAAAAATTTAAAAAATGAAATTTTACTGTTTTTTTTTTAAATTAGTCTCGATAACGTCGCAATTATGACGTGTTCTAAGGTTGTTAGAAGTACAACGCCAAGTTATGACACTTTAATATAGTTGTTTGTAGGTCAACATAACCGTCATTGACTTCGAAATGGTTAACCTTAGTTTAGGGTTATAGTCGTTGGAATTCCGATGATGACGAATCTATAAATTAGTTAATTCGAACCGAATTTCGACTAATTTGTTATTGTTGTGACATATTTTATGTGTTATAGCTCTGATAATATTCATTTTTATGTCAAGGTTTGCTTGTTGATTAAAACATCGAACTGATCTTTGATCTACAGATCTTAGTTTCGTGATCATTGTTCAAGGCGTGCAAGAGGATTTTAGACTTTGAAGGTTAGTTAAATATTTTTTTTCTTTTGTCTCCTTTAATATTTTATAACCTTATACGTTTATGTAGATTTTATGTCATCTCTGAACATGCTAATTTTTCCATGCTTATATGTGACTTTATCTCTTTCCCTAGTTCTATTATGTCGTTTGATTATGTTACTTGGTTATGGTGAAGATTTGAAGCTTATGTGGTAAAATATATTGTATGGTTTGGTCTATTGCATTTCGAGAATCGAATAGATCTAGCACATCATCATTGAACTTTATAGCATAATTGTCTCAATATTTTGGTTGTGGTAAAGAATGTGGAGATATTATGGACAAGGTGACGAGAGATGTTATTTCCCTTGCGCTAAATGCGAGAGCACAAAATTCAGAAGAATTTTAATACAAACAACTGTAAGACATTGCAGAACCCATGGGCACATTGAAGGTGGACCGAACGAATATCGTCCCTTGGTAAACTATATATTCATTAGTATATCTTTATATTGATTTTATTTATAAAATTTTATATTGTTTAAACATTTCTTATGTAGTACACTAATTTTGCATGACTGTTTTTAATTATAAAGTCAGCCTGGCCCCCTAAGCATCTGAATGCGCCAAGTACTAGCAGAAATGATGTACTACAAGGTGCCGAGGAATTTGGAGTGTCGAATATTGAAGATCAAGTTAATTATCCTATGGAAGAACATGACAATAATAACAATATAGTTGAAGACGATGGGACAAATGAATTGATCCAAGACTTGTTCACTTGACCGGACGAGGATGATGATGAGGACATTGGTGATATTGACGTACCTCTGCTAGAGAAGGCAGAAAAACCACTTTATGAAGGTTCAAAAGAAAATCTTCTTTTTGCTACATTATTGTTGGTAAACTTAAAGGTTTTGAATGGTTTTTCAAACAGTTGTATGACACAGATCCTAAGGTATGTAATATGGTTCATCATCACGTATACATAAAGGTTGATTTTTTTTTTCTTTTTTTTAGTTTTAATTAATGTTTGAAATACGAATTAAATATTTACAAATTATAACATTCTTTACACTAATTACTTATTTTTTATGTTGTAGATTGTTAGGTGAATTTTTGTTACCATCGTCAAATATTTTACCTCACACATACCGAAATTTAAATGCCATTATGAAAGAAATTGGAATGGAGTATCAAGCTATATATGCATGTCCCAATTATCATATTATATAATATGGACAACATCCGTCGAAAACAGAATGCCCGCAATGTCAGACCAGTAGATATAAAACGATCAACTAACAAAAAAGGTGCCTCATAAGGTTCTTCTTCATATTCCCATAATTCCACATTTGCAACGACTGTTCCGGTGTGAAAGCATAGCACAGTTTATGGATTACCATGCATGTAATAGAAGTGGATATGGTGTTCTTCGAATGCCTACAGATGGTTATGCATTTAAGGAAATTGAGGAAAAATGGCCAGTTTTTAAAGATGAACCTCATAATGTTAGGCTTTCATTGGCCACTGACGATGTTAATCCATTTGGGGAGCTCAGGTCTATTTACTTAGTGTGGCCAATTTTTGTTATCAACAATAACATTCCTCCTTGGATGTCAATAAAGAGGGAGCACATAATGTTGACAATGATTGTTCCAGGTATGTAATGTTATCATTAATTTTCTGAATGTAAGATTTCATTTGTATTTATTGTTGCATAATATCTTGTATTTATTTATTTACTTATATATGCACATCACGTTAGTAATTATGTGTAATTTCAAACAATTAGGTAAGTACCAGGTTAAAGATATGAATGTATATATCGAGCGTCTCATCGATGAGTTGCTAAAGTTATGGGTCGGCATCACTATGTATGACGTTTATAAACCAATAAGGCAGAAGGAATTTCAATTCCGTGGAATACTTGTATGGACAATTCATGATGTCCCAGGACTAACACATTTTTGTGGTATGTAACGATCCATTGCACTTTAATTATAGTATATAATTATTTGAAGATACCATGTTGCATGTTTTTTTAAATAATCCCCTTCGTATAATTGACATAATTATTAATCCAACTTTTGCA
>ML778809.1:945655-958071 GCA_009831015.1 Picea engelmannii
ATGTCTCCCATGCATTTCAAGTTATGAGGAAGCATGGTCGCAATAAGGATGAACCTAGCCTATATCACAAGTATGGTACATATAGGGGAGGTTGTGGTGCCATCATCTCATTTATTATTAACCCCAAGGGCCATTTTTCTTGCCAGTTGATTGCAATACATCTCATGTGTAAATAGTACACCAAGGAATAATTCAACCTAGATGCCCAATTTGTCACTAAATTATGTGTGTAGGGAACTAAATTGAAATGGTTTAATTTATTAATAGATGAAGTCTTTCAGGCATGTGTTAATCCCCACACACAATCCACCTAATTCATCTTTGGCTATCCATTGGTTGCTTTTGGGATGTGGAAATGGAATCCCCTATAGGGAAGATAACTTCATCCCATGCCCAATCAACAAATTCTTTCATTGCAATTTGATGCTTGGAAGAGTTGGAAGGACACTAAGAATTTTTCATTCAATGAGGCCACTTTCAACAAATGGTATGACTAGATTATTAGAGTTACTAAACCCATTTTGTGAATCCCATAGGTTCTACAAGTGAATAAATTTTTGTTTGGTATGAACATGGACAATACATTTATGCGGCCATGAGGGACTAATGTTGATAAATTCCATGCCAGTTCTTTGCCCTATTACTTGATAGAATCATGTTTTAATAAATTCCATGCCATTTCTTTGCCCTATTACTTGATAGAATCATCTTTTGATAAATTCCATGCCATTTCTTTGCCCCATTTCCAATTGCAACAACCAATCCATCATTGCCTTTGCTGAAGCTTGATCCAACCGATGATTTCATCTGAGATCTTGTAGAATTTGGCAACTGGAATGGGCTGGTCAGTGTTGAAGAAACCTTCTAACTGATGGTTTCATCTGAGATCTTGTAGAATTTGGAAACTGGAATGGGCTGGTCAGTGTTGAAGAAACCTTCTATGCCTTTTATGAATTTGAGAAAAATAATGCCTCGCCTCTTTTCAACAATTTTTTTTTTTTTAAATATTCAGGTCCAACGGTCTTCCAACTACTACAGGTTGAACTTTTGATGGGTAACGCTCCTAGCAAAGCATCGAAACTACAACACGCTCGTCGGTCACATCGTCGAGATAGAGTCAGAATATTCATCGGTAGACCAATGGGCGTCACTGGTATTTTTTCGATTGTCCTTTGAAATTAAATTTTTAAAGGTCGTCGGTCGTCAGAAGTTAGGGGAGTTGGAATACCGACGATCGTCCAAAGTCAGAAAAACCACGGGATATTTTCCGATGCCTGTTGATCCCTCATAGGCGGTGGTTGAGTGACATCAAAGGTCGGGGGTACGACAATAGGGTGTCAAAAATTATGTCCATTTATAGTAGTGTAACCATATAATCCAAGTGTTATATCAATGTATCATTATCATCCAATAACTGAAGATTAAATAAGCAATGAAAAAATGAACAATCATACACATACACAGTACACCGATGTTTTACGTGGAAACCCAAAGCAAGAGAAAACCACAGAATCCTTTTTCTTATATGTCTTGAAGAATTAAATTCATTGGAAGCACCAACTTCCTTTGTTTTCTAGCTGCAACTGGAAGGAGGCTCCAACCCCCTTGTTTCTTAGGCTACAACCTGAGGGAATATCCAACTCCCCTATTCTCTGGCTACAACCAGAAGGAGGCTACAACCCCCTATGTTCTTTGGCTACAACCACATATCCTTGCATCATCCAACCACCCTAAAGTAGAAGTAGAATGATGAAACCATTGTCACACTATCACTATGAGATATACCACTGTAAATATGTACCAATAAACCTGAACCATGCATCAACCATGCATCAACCTGTACCTAAACTTGTAATCAACCTGTACCATAAACAAGTGCATCAACCATGCACCAACTTGTACCAAACAACATGTAATCAACATGTACCATAAAAAAGTGCATCCAACCATGTACCAAGTACGTACTAATCATGTGTCAACTACTCATCAACTATGACTCATCAATATGTACAAACATCATCAACTATACACCTCATGTATGTGCCAACTCATCAACTACTTGTCTCAACCATGTACCCAACATGTACCTTAACCAAAATCCCTCATCAATTTCATCATCCAAATATGATTTGTAAGTCTATAATAGACCTAGTGTATATGATCACATACCTGCAAACCTTCCTTCACTTTCACAATAAGAGACTAGCATTTTCATCAAACTTTTCTTTAGTCTCACATGACTAGTTTGGGATTAGTCAACAACCCTAACTTGAAATAATCATAACTATGTACCTGTAATGAATAAAAATCTGAAAATAGTACACAATGTTCTTCATTTTTTTTTGTGCAATTCCTCCATGTGTCACTACTTGGAACCTCTCAGAAAAGGAGTTATAGAAAAAATGACATACCTTGTTGAATTTTGTCTTATTCTAGAGAGCGACCTTGTAGAGCGTTCCCCACACGGAATATTTTTTAAATGGATCTGAAAATGTTACAAAGAATACTACAGGTTGTACTCTAACCAACACATCTTGTCTTACTAAATTTGGATCTTTTATGAAAAAATTATGACGTTTTTACCTGAAACACCTGTTTTAGACTAGTTTCAAGACTAGCCACAAACCCTATTTTCCACGGAGTGTAACTCCAAAAATAAAGAAACCCACAAGCTGAAATTTTTACCATAGATAATTGGATATGTTTCATCAATGGGATATCAATTTCATAGTTTGAATCATTCTATAAATTGTTTTATTGCGAAAATGGTGAGATGACCTGTTAATAACATACCTTAGAAGGCATCATCAAAAGAATTTATCCTCCCTTGAATTCTGGCCTTCTTTTCTTCACATTCCCTTTGAAATTTGTCTTAGACATCCTTTTCTTACCTCATCCACCTATGGATATTCAATATTCTCAAGTGTGATATAAAATGAGAGAGTCTTTCCTCTTATTTATACTCTCCGAGTAGCTTCCTTAGAAGCATCTTCTAGGTCACTTTGCCCACTTTCCTTATTTTAGGGTTAACCCACTTCTAATTTCTCCATTAAATTTATTATTTAAATAATTTATTTTGTATTCACTTTGAATTATAGTACACTCATCACTTAAATTTATTATTTACCTTCTAAAATTGTTTAAACCACTTTGACTACTTTGACCTTTTGGGGCTTCTAGATGACATATGAGGGTCCTCCAACTTCGTAAGGCCATAACTCTCAAACCGTGAGGAGTTATGTGACGTTCCACATACCACCAGAAATGGAATGACATGTACTATCCATATAGAATAGTATTACCTGCAAATATATCAAAACTCATACCATTATCCATCAAACAAAATTGGGTCCATTACCCAAACCTGGGTTCTCCAACTTCTCATGGCCATAACTCTCTAACCGTGAGGAGTTATGTGACATTCCACATACCACTGGAAATAGAATGACATGTAATATCCATATAAAATAGTATTACCTTCAAATATATTAAAACTCATACCATTATACATGAAACAACCTTGGTTCCATTACCCAAACCTTTGTGCTACCGGAATTCACTACCAGACTTTGTTCAAGGGTTGAGATCAATGAAAACCAACCTTAATCAACAATCTCCCCCTTTGGAATTAATGGAAACACTTTGATGCAATACTAAAATCATTTAATTCAATATTGAAGTCATATCACTCATGCTCCCCTTGAAACCATGCCTTTGTCCTCTACATCTATGTGACCATTGCTCCCCCTGGAATCATGCCTCTGTCCTCTGTATCTTATAAATATCTCTCCATTTGTCATCAATGGAAAAGGTATCTTTCCATCCAGGGCTACTCCCCCTAACTGAACTGTCCTCTTTATGGTGCTTCCTTTTGTACATCTAAGACATATAATATAAGCATTCATTTTGGAGTAGAAATAACTTCGAGTCTCTGGCGAAGATACTCAAAGGCTTTCCATGGAAGTGGATTTGTAAATATGTCTGCCACTTGTTCTTTTGTGCCCACATACTCAACTCTGATGTTTTTTTCTGCAACCTATTCCCGTAGAAAGTGATACTTGATTGGAATGTGCTTCGTCTTGGATTGCATCACCAGGTTCTTTGAGTTACTGATGGCACTTGTATTATCATAATAGATTGGAATGGGCTCATCATACTCAACCTGTATATCTATCAAAGTTTGTTTCATCCAAAGAACTTGTGTACAGCATGTTGTTGCTGCAACATACTCTGCCTCAACTATAGATATAGATATTGATGATTGTTTCTTTCTTAGACATGATACTAAACACTTACCCAAGTAGAACACTACTCCACAGGTGCTTCGTCAGTCATCAATACAACCTACCCAATCTGCATCTATGTAGGCAATAAGAGATAGATCATTTCCTTTTAGATACCATAATCCAAACTCTTATGTTCCATTGAGATATCTGAAAATCCTCTTCAACGCTAACACATGTGATTCCTTTGGTGCTGCTTGAAATCGTGCCACATGTCCAACTATTTGCATTACATCTAGTCTGGATGCTGTCACATATAGTAGGATACCAATCATTGACCTATATTGCCTCTAATCTGTAGACTTTGAATCATCACATTTTCTTAACTTGCAATTGGTTTGCATGGGAGTGATAACTGGTTTTCAATCTTCCATTCCGAACCTCTTTACCATCTCTCTGGTATACTTGGTTTGAGAAATAAAAATTCATTGGTTGCTTTGACGTATCTGAAGTATGATAAAGAAGGATAGTTCTCCAAGTAATGACATTTCAAATTCATTTTGCATATCCTTTGCAAATTTATGGCTTAACTTGTCATCATCACTACCAAAGACAATATCATCAACATAAACTTCAATTAATAAAATACTATCTTGACTTACCTTGATGTATAGGTTGGTTTCTGCACTTCCTTTTCTAAACCCTTCCCGCTAAAGATATTTATCCAGTCTAGAGTACCATGCTCTAGGAGCATGTTTTAGACCATACAAGGACTTCTTTAATTTACACACATAATCTGCGTTCTATGACAACTGAAATCCTTCTAGTTGTTTAATGTAGACTTCTTCTTCAATTTCCCCATTCAGAAAAGTTGATTTTACGTCCATCTGATACACTTTAATATTTTTGGATCATGCATAAGCTAAAAGCAATTAGATTGCTTCCATTCTGGAAACTGGGGAAAATGTCTCTTCAAAGTCGATTCCTTCAACTTGTGCATATCCTTTGCATACCAATCTAGCTTTGTTCCTTGTAACCTTTCCATCTTCATTCAATTTATTCATGTATACCTACTTTGTGTCGATCAAATCCTTATCCTTTGGTCTTGGAACCAATTCCCAAGTGTCATTTTTCTCTATTTGATCCAATTCTTCATCCATGGCCTTGTTCCAAAATTCATCCCTACTGGCCTCTTCAAAATAGGTTGGTTCAATCATAGATGTGAGTGTTAGGATCATTTGTTCTAGTGAACAGATTCTTCTTCTAGTCTCAACTCATGCGTCTTTGTTTCCAATAATCTTATTTGAAGGATGATTCTTTTGTACTCATCTGCCATGTGTTTTTGGAGTTACTTGTTGAACTTTCTCTTCTGTTTCTGTCAGATCCTCTTCGTCTTCCCCTTATTTTTCATATTTTTTTTTCTTCGTAAGTTGTTTCATTGATTCATTTTCTTCTACCTTTAATTCTTGTCTACCTATTTCATCAATTGTTACGTTGATGCTTTCCACCACTTTGTTCAATCTCAGGCTGTAACACTTGTATTCCTTTCTTGTACTTGAGTAACCAACAAATACTCCTTTGTCCACACGAGAGTCAAACTTTCTCATTCTTCCATCTTCTCTTTTGATGTAGTGTTTGCTTCCAAAAACTTTGAAGTGATTTACATTTGTTGGTCTTCCTTTCCATAGCTCGTAAGGATTTTTCTCAGTGTTGTTTCTTAGAATTACTTTGTTTTGAATGTGAACTGTTGTATGCACTTCCTGTACCCAAAAAATATATGTCAATTTGGAATCCATTAGAATTGTTCGAACCATTTCCTATATTGTCTTGTTCTCTCTTTCAACAACTTCATTCTGTTGAGGTGTCTTAGTAATGGAGAATTGTCTTTTTATTCCATGATTGTTGTAGTAGTCCATAAATTCCTTTGAATTGAACTCTCCTCCATTATCAGATCTCAAGCATTTGATTTTTGAATCCATTTCATTTTCAACCATTTCCTTGTAGATCTTGAGGTTTTCAAAATATTCTGACTTATTCTTGAGAAAGCACACTGCGATCATTCTTGTATAGTCATCAACTAATAACATAAAGTATTTCTCACCTTTTAAGCCCTTTGTTGTAGTTGGTCCAACTAGATCAGTATGAACAATTTCCAGTGGTCTTGTCGTTGAATATTCCTTTGATTTGAACTTGGCCTTTGTTTTCTTTCCTTGTTGACAATGCTTTCATAAAGTGTTGGTTGGTTTCGTGATCTGGGGCATTTCTCTGACTGCTTCTCTTTTGCTAACTTTGACAAGGTTATCAAAATGTATGTGACCCTTTCTTCTGTGCCATATCCAACTTTCATCTTCCTTTCCTAGACAACACTTTTCATTTCCAATTTCACTTAACACATATATGTTTCTTGAAGTTCTCGTAGCTGTAGCAATCAATTTTCCTGAATCTTATTTTCTTATCTCGCACTTTTGTGAATTGAAAGTAACTTTATGACCTTGGTCACACATTTGACTCACACTTAGAAGATTATGTTTCATATCTTCTACTAGTAGAATATTTTATGCCTTTGTATTCTTTTTCCCAATTCTGACTATGCCTTTTCTAATGATTTTGGTTGAATCATCATTTCCAAAGGAGATTGATCCATCTCTTTCCTTTCGTAATGTAAAAAACCTGTCTCTATCATCTGTCATGTGTTTTGAACACCACTGTCAACATACCAACAATGTTTCTTCTGCTTAGCTTGTAGAGAGAGTGTGCATTCTTCATTGCTATATTGATCCTGCTTTCTTATCCATGTCCTTTTTTGAGGTTCCTGTCTGTGACTGTTGTTATTATGTTGTGGTTCTCTAGGAGGGATTGTCATTCTGCAATATTTGACCATGTGTCCAAAATTGTTACATTTGTAACATTCCACTTCAGTGCTCAAAGATTCAAACATGTTGTAATTTCTTCTATGTGTTTCACTAGGCCTTCTTGGATAACCCCTTTGTGTATGAATTTCAAAGTTGTTTTTGTTTCTGTTGTTAGATCTATGATTCACAACTTTATGTCCAAAATTATTACATGCATAACATAAACCAAAAAAGATAGTTTGATACCTGGGAGTTGAAGATATTCTAAAAGGAGGTACTCCTATGACTTCTTCTTCTTCCTGAGGCTTATATGTCAGTTGTTGATTCTAAAATCTAAATCTTCTCAGTGGAGAAGTGTCCCTGTAATCTTCCATGTAGATCTTCCTATCCCCCTTGATTGTTTCTGCAAAGCTTTTTGGATATGTTTCTCACTCTGTTGTTTTGGAGCTTGATCATTTTTCTGTCTGATTGTATCCAAGTCCAGACTTGTCATGATGATATTTTTGATTGATGATAATATCATCCAAAACTTTTGAGCTATTTTGCATATTTTTCTTTTGAAGATCCTTTCTTAATGTGACAATCTTTGTTTCCAAATTTCCAATGATCTTGTCTTTTTCTTCTAGCTTTTCTTTGAGTGCTTCTTCAATTATTTTATCTTCTTCTATTTGAACCTTCAAATTTGTGATCATTGGTTCTATTTCTTGAGTGTCTTCTTTCTTGTCTAGTTCTTCTTGTAGTTTCTTGTTTTTCTTCTTTTCTATTCTGATAACTTCTATGGAACACATTAATTCCTCTCGGTAGTCAACTTTTGTCTCTTCAATTTCTTCTTTGACTTCTTCATATTCTTCTTCGACTTCTTCATATTCTTCTTCGGAGTCTTCTTTATCATATTATTCTACTACCATGAACTTTTTTTGTCTCACTGTCACTGACTTCATCTTCATCTGATGATGAGATGTCTTCTTTGGTGCATAAACTTTTCTTGAAAACTTTCTTTGTGGTTCTTTTTCCTTTATATGTTTGTTTGTCTTTTGAATAACCTTCATCATTACTCTTTTTCTTATAAGGACATGTGTTAACAAAACGACCAATACCATCACAATTAAAACAAATTAAAGGAAGCTTACCCCTATACCTACTGTCGGTTCCCTTGTTTAGTCTTTTGACAAAGTTGGCCACTTCTTCATCATCTTCCGAGACGTCACTACTACTCCTATGTTCTTCTTTTTGCCTTCCCTTTTTCTTTGAATTTTTGGATTCTTTGAAGGCTGCTTCTTTTATATATGGATTTTCCTGTTCAGTTCTCATTTCATATGTTGTGAAGATTATATGTGATTCGTCCATGCTTATTGAGTTTAGATCTTATATTTCTTCTAGTGTTGATATCTTAGGGCCAAATCTCATAGGAAGATATCTTAGTACTTTTTGAACAATTACATATTCTTTGATTTCTTCTCCCAATCCTATGATTTCATTTATTGTTTCATCAACTCGTAAAAATTAAGCGACAATATTCTCATCTTCCTTCATCTTAAGTTGTTCGAACTGACCTTTGTAAGTTTGAAGCTTTGTTTCTTTGACTTTTGAATCTCCTTCATTAATATTTTGAAGTTTGTCCCAAATCTCTTTAGCAGATTCACAATGTGAAACTTTGGTGAATATCATTTCACTAAGACAATTTAGAAGTTCATTTTTGTCTTTAGAATTATTCTCACCAAGTTTCACTGCTTTGTCATTTGTTGGTGGAACTGTTGGTGTTGTGTATCCATCTACAATTGATTATCAAATTTCAAATCTTTGTTCCTGTATATATGTTTTCATCCTTATTCTCCAAAATGCATACTTTTGTCCATTGAACTGTGGTATTCCATTTTTATACAAGTTGTTTCTCTCCATGATCTACCTTTCAATGGTTAAACTGATTTCTGAAGGAACCTGCTCTGATACCAATTGTTGGATTACTGAGAAGGGGGTGAATCAATAATAGAGAAATTTAATCTTTTTTAACCATATAATCCAAGTGTTATATCAATGTATCATTATCATCCAATAACTGCAGAGTAAATAAGCAATGAACAAATGAACAATCATACACATACACAATACACCAATGTTTTATGTGGAAACCCAAAGCGGGAGAAAATGACGGAATGCTTTTTCTTATATGTCTGAAAGAATTACATTCATTGGGAACACCAACTTCCTTTGTTTTCTAGTTGCAAATGGAAGGAGGCTTCAAACCCCTTGTTTCTCAGGCTACAACCCGAGGAAAGATTCAACTCCCCTATTCTCTGGCTACAACCAGAAGGAGACTACAACCCCCTATGTTCTCTGGCTACAACCAGAACGTGGCTAAAACCACATGTCCTTGCCCCGTCCAATCGCCCTGAAGTAGAAGTAGAATGATGGAACCACTATCACACTATCACTATGATATATACCACTGTAAACCTGTACCAATAAACCGGAACCATGCATCAACCTATACCTCAACCTATAATCAACTTGTACCATAAACAAGTGCATCAACCATGCTCCAACCTGTAATCAACCTATGCCATAAACAAGTGCAACGAAACATGTACCAAGTATGTACCAATCATGTGTCAACTACTCTTCAACTATGACTCATCATTATGTGCCAACATCATCAACTATACACCTCATGTATGTGTCAACTCATCAACTACTTATCTCAACCATGTACCTTAACCAAAATCCATCATCAATTTCATCATCCAAATATGATTTGTAACTCTATAATAGACCTGATGTATATGATCACATACCTGCAAACCTTCATTAAATTTCACAACAATAGACTATCATTTTCATCAAATTTTTCTTTAGTCTCACATGGCTAGTTTGGGATTAGTCAACAACCCTAACTTGAAATAATCATAACTATGTACCTGTAATGAATAAAGATCTGAAAATAGTACACAATGTTCATTTTTTTATGCAATTCCTCCAAGTTTCACTACTTGGAACCTCTCATAAAAGGATTTATAGGAAAAATGGCATACCTTGCTAAATTTTGGCTTATTCTAGAGAGGGACCTTGTAGAGCGTGCCCCGCACAAAATATTTGTTGAATGGATCTGAAAATGTTACACAGAATACTAAAGGATGTACTCTAAACAAAACATTTGGTATTAATGAATTTGGATCTTTTAGGAATAATTTATTACATTTTTATCTTAAACACTTGTTTTACACTAGTTTCGGGACTAGCCACAAACCCTATTTTCCATGGAGTGTAACTCCAAAAATACAATGACCCACAAGATGAAATTTTTACCACAGATACTTGGATATGGTTCCTCAATGGCCTATCAATTTCACGGTATGAATCATTCTATAAAAAAAAATTATTGCGACAATGGTGAGATGACCTGTAAATAACATACCTTAGAAAGCATCATCAAAAGAATTTATCTTCCCTTGAATTTTGGCCTTCTTTTCTTCACCTTCCCTCTAAAATTCAGCTTAGATATAATTTGGTTACCTCGGTCACCTATAGATATTCAAAATTCTCAAGTGTGATATAAAATGAGAGAGACTTGCCTCTTATTTATACTCTCCAAGTAGCTTCCTTAGAAGCATCTTCTAGGTCACTTTGCCCACTTTCCTTATTTTAGGGTTAACCCACTTCTAATTTCTCCATTAAATTTATTATTTAAATAATTTATTTTGTATTCACTTTGAATTATAGTACGCTCATCACTTAACTTTATTATTTACCTTCTAAAATCGTTTAAACCACTTTGACTACTTTGACCTTTTGGGGCTTCTAGATGACATATGAGGGTACTCCAACTTCATAAGGCCATAAATCTCAAACCATGAGGAGTTATGTGACGTTCCACATACCAACAGAAATGGAATGACATGTACTATCCATATAGAATAGTATTACCTGCAAATATATCAAAATTCATACCACTATCCATCAGACAAACTTGGTTCCATTACCCAAACCTTGGTTCTCCAACTTCTCATGGCCATAACTCTCTAACCGTGAGGAGTTATGTGACGTTCCACATACCACCGAAAATGGAATGAAATGTAATATCCATATAGAATAGTATTACCTTCAAATATATTAAAACTCATACCATTATACATGAAACAACCTTGGGTCCATTACCCAAACCTTTATGCTACCGAAATTCGCTATTGGACTTTCTTCAAGGGTTGACATCAATGACAACCAACCTTAATCAACAAAAATTAATATAAAATTATCATCTATTAGTTAGAAACTGACCAATATACCATCACCACATTATTTTCTCACCAACATGAAATTGCGACTTTTCAAATAGGTGGCCCTCCACTGGAAGAAACAAATACCATGTTCTCATATGTTAATTAACAACCGACCAATATGCTATGGCCACGCTTTTTTCTCTTCACCAACTAGAAATTGGACTTTCAAATAGACGGCCTTCCACTAGAAGGAATAGAGAAAATTCACAATAGAGAAGTTCCTCCTTGCCCTCCCTCTCATCAAGGGAGAAGTTCCTCCTCATTTAGATATAGCGGGGAAGGTAGAGGAAATTTTATGTAGTTCAAGCTCCATATCCAGCGAGATTTTGTGCTTATTTCACCTTATGTTCTCGTTATCCTGCATGTTTTGAGCCAGGATCAAACTCTTTTTTTGAGTAAGTAATTTCAGAGACATAGAGGTTATCAATGAAGTATTGCATGAGTTAGCTTTGGATAAGTATTGGTTCGCTTGTGATAGAAGGTTGTTACCCGTGGGCTAGCGATAGAAGGAATAGTTTTGGTCAGGTAGAGGTTGAAGAAGCACCTCTTCTTGAGGTTGTGCGGAGTCCAAAATCATTGCAGTATGGGAAACACTTGAAATAGAAGAATGAAGTTGTTGGAAGAGTTGTTCAAATACATGTTTCCTTCATTCGTTTATCTGTGTAGGGAGCTTGGGGTTGTTGGGGAGGCAGCAACTGAGACACCGTCACTGCTGTCGTTTTGAAATATCAATGAGGTCTTGGACCTCTTGAAGGCCATTTTTCACACTTTCCAAACTATCTCTGAGGAGTGGTGGAAGAGTCTCTCATTGATATTTGAATTCATTGAAATAGAGTAAGATGCACTCCATAAAGATGAGGCCAGTTATAAGAAACTGGAGTTTCTTCTCTGACTCAATAGAAATCTTCAAGTATTTCACTAGTTCAATAATGGAGGTGCTTGTGACACTGGTTGCGATTCCAACCCCAACTTCCATACGAAAGAGAAAATGTGAATTATGTGATTGTTGAAACTGAAACTAAAAACATAAATAACAAAAAATAGTTGAAAGAAAAAAACTCCAAGCA
>ML778809.1:958261-969091 GCA_009831015.1 Picea engelmannii
TTATCCTCTTCAACTTATAAAAGGAGAGGAGCTCTCATGGAGAAAGTTAGTTGGATTGAGCTTAAGCTTAGCTTGATTGGGTTGAGATTGTTAGCTTGGTATGTTGGCTTTGAGATTTGCTTTGTCAAGATAGATTGTGAGTAGCTATCAGATCCATGGTCTCAGAATCCTTGGAAAAATAAGTGTGTGGGAAGCGAGGAACTGTTGGAAGGAACCTGATAACATAAGGGCATCTGGTTGTATCTTTCTTCCACATTATTTAATACAGATATACTTTTCTTTCCTATATGAATGTTATTTGTTCATATTATATGATTTCTTGATCATGTACATAGTTTCATATCAAATAGACTATGTTATTCTTGTCTTCGTTGGCTTGTGCTTATTTGCAGATATTTCTCATAAACCTTGTGACAGAGCTTGGATTGCATTGGCGAAGCTGGATATTCAATATTTAAAAGGTATGTTCTAGATCCATTTCTCATTTGATAATTGAAATCTAAGGAAAGAGTAGTGTACTGTCTTGTTTTTTTCTAGATCCAGGTGGATTTAGGGAGATTAGTTTATGTCCGCATTTACCGATTTATCCGTTAACAAAATTGGCGACTCCACTGGGGAAACACATGTTTTCCTAGTTTTCCTTCTTTTCTTGCTTTGATTGCTTGGTTTCTGTTTGCTAAGTCACTGGAAGATCCAGCTTGACTCTCTGACTGTTAAACTTCACTGGAAAACCTTCTCAATTTTTATTTTTTTCCATTTTTGTTTAATTTCCGCACCCTGCTTTGAGGGACAGTGCGATGACTTAGGGTTTTCGTGCCCTACCTATTTTGACCAGAGTGGAAAGGCCGCGACCTACCCATATCTGGCCCATGGAAATCAGTGATTTCCGCACTGTGCTAGTCTTCCAGCCTGCGGAAATTGTGAAATTCTTGATTTTTTATGGTTTTCCTTACCCAGACCTTGGATTTGGTTTTGGGGTGAATTTTTGGGTTTGATTATGACTTGTTTACAGTCTACTTGATATTTTTTGAGCTTCTTTTAGCCATCTTTTCTTTGTTTTCTTTTGAAAGATTTGATCTCTTCCTTTGAGTGTCTTTCAGTTACAAAGCCTTGTTTTTCTTTAGAATTGTTTAGTGAAAAGAACACTTCTTTTTTCTGAATAACTTGCAGTAAACGAGAAACTTTGTTTGGGTTGTTTTTTGTTTTGAGGTGATTTGCTATTTCTTTTAGCTATCTTTGAAACAAAAATCTTATTTCTTTCTTTGCATTAGATTGGGGGCATATTTGCATTTGAAGTAGTGAAATTGCGTGATTTTTGGTCTTAAATTCTTAAAAAATTTCCACCTCATGGCCGGGGGGGGCCGTGAATCGTGTATTGATGTACAGTCTATTTGTCTCATTTCTTGAAAATCTTGATATTAGTGATTTTAGTAAATTTTGGGACATTGTGCATCTGAGAATGATAAATGTTTTCTCCTTCTCATAGCATAGCTTTCATCGAAATGAAAATATTGCATATTCATCTCTTTGCATAACTTTCGAGTCGGTCAAAACACCATATTGTTCACGCCATTTTCCTCTTAAGTAACAAGAACCATAAAATAAAGCGCTTATAAAAAATTGATTAGACATTTTTTATACTTTTTGTTAGCAAACCTACATTAGATTATTTGTAGGGCTTTGAATAGGTGTGAAAGATAACTTTCCAAAGTTGAAAACAAACATAGAATATTGAGTTAGGGAGTGGTTAAATCCACTTATTACATTTTGTCCTGGGAAACCCTTCTAACACAAGGCTCAATCATGAGGTCGCGTTGAGACTGGTAGAGTTACTCACCCTTCTTTGTTGGTTTTGGTGTAGAGGTTGCACGTATTATGGGGGTCGCTTGAGAGGTATACCCACAATGATGAGTGAAAGCCTTTCAAGTTGATTTCGGGATAGATACCCTTCCCTTGCGCATGGATCGGATTGTCGACTGTTTCCCCAAGCATCACTGTAGTGATTGGTAACCTTAGTGGCCTATCTCTTTAGGGTCTTTACACAAGGTGATTGTGGAGGGGCAAGTCTTCACGGTACCTGGAATCGACGTTGGCCAAAATCACTTGGGCTCTTTGGAGAGTATACCTACGATTATGTGTGGGAGCTTGAACCAGGGTGTAAGTCCATTAAGCAGGTCGTCAATGTAAATTTTCCACCCACTCTATCTCATCCCCTTCTTTCTTTGTTCCCGCGACGTTGGATTTCATCACCAACTAGTGTGTTCATTGTGAGATGGTTTTGTTTGCTTGCTTGCTTACTAGATTTTTAGCATGTGTTGTTTGTTTTACCTAGTGGACTCTAGGTTGGATTTTTTTTATAATGGCTTCAGTTCCCAGAATGACCAATGAAGGAACCCCTTCTCTAGGGGAACCTTTTGTTTTTCCTTCTTACAGAAGCATTGGTCCTCCTCACATCGCTACTTTGAACCTTCTAGTTCTCACAATTAAATTACAGGTATGGTTGTTTTCCACTCAAGTAGTCTCGAATGTAGTTGGTGCTTCATTATTAATCACTTCCCCACAAGAACATCAACCTCATCTAGATCCTTCACCCTCTTCACCAGTAAGATCTTCTTCGCCTTCTTTGCTTGCAAGGTCTCCTTCTATTTCATCTTCTTTGTTGAGTGAAAACTCTGAAACTAGTAACTCGGTGGATAAGAAGAAGAAGAAACAGAAGAATAAGAAGAATAAAAATAAACAAGGATCTAAAATTCCAACCACCGTCGGACTTGTTGGAAAGAAACCAGTTACTATTGATCGTGCTGAGAGTGTTGATGATGTCAAGATCACCCAAACAACCCGTAAACCCAGGTACCCTTGCAGGATTTGTAAGGGTAGCCATATTCTTAAGGATTTCCCTGCTCTATCCAAGGTTATAGAAGTATGGTCTACGCACCCTCGCCAACCCATGTCGTCAGGCTCTGAACAACATGTTGATGACCTCCCGTTAACTAGTCAAAATACCCCTAGGAAGAAGAAAAGTAGAGTCAAGTTTCCTAGTAGGTTATGCGAAGGGAGTCATCAAACTCACCTTTGCCCTCATATGGACAAAGCCTCAAAATTACTGGAAGACATGACTATTTCATCGCCTCAACTTCCAGCTGCTTATCACAAGCTTTCTCCCAACCCACCTGTAGTTGATGGAATGATCAATATGGTTCCCCCGTCGGTCAGTCTAGTTGATCAGGTCGTCAATCTGGTCACATCCTTAGTTCAACCAGTTGACAAAGTGGTCGATCCGATACCATATTTGGTCGATCCCACTCTCTTGCCAGAGAGTGAAATCCAAGTGGTTGATATGATCCCATCCTCGGTCAGTCCCACTCTCCTGTTGGAGAGTGAAACCAAAGCGATCGATCTATTTCCACCCATCGACCCCATTCTTCCCTTAGAGAATGAAACCCAAGTGGTCGATCTAATCTCGTCATCGTTCGATCCTACTCTCTCGCTCAAGATTAAACCCGATACTGCCCATGTTTTTCTCATTGATACAGACTCTACTGTGTTGGGGGGCATTCCTCCTTCTCTTGTGGAACCTCCTCCAAGTAATGAGGCCATCCTTTTTAATTGGGGTGTGCTAACTGGACCTCTTCTTCCCTCTCACATTATTTTTCATATTACAGCACAGGTTTGTGGTCGGGACGTTCCTCAGACGTTGATAGATGAAGGTGCATCTGTTAGTATTTTGTCCTTTATTGCTTGGAAAGATTTGGGTTGTCCTCATCTTGCGTCGGCTACATAGAATCTGTTATCTTTTAACAGAATAACCAGTCAACCTTTAGGGACCCTTCCTCAATTTCTTGTAACTTTGGGAGGGACAAATCTCTTTATTGATGTCATGGTAGTCCAAGACCCCTCGGATTTCGATTTACTCCTTGGGTGGGATTATGTCTATTCCATGAAAGATATTGTGTCCACTCTTTTTCGTGTGATATATTTCCCTCATGATGGAAGAATTGTGACTATTGATCAACTTCCATTCATCTATCCTGATTGGATTACCTCCCTCAGTGGTTCTTATATGCAGACGGTATCTCCCCCGCCACATGTTAATTATATGGCATTGTCTCCCATCACTTCAACTTCTGATGATTTGGATCCATTAGTTGACATGGTGATCTCTTCAATCGGGATTTTAGAGCCTGATCTCTTTACTCCTATCGCGGCCCTCAACCCATGTTCCTTCCAGAGTGGGTTTCTTCCACCAAGTGAAGATCTCTTGGAGGCCATGACCGAGTTTTTTCCCTTGACGTGGTGTCCTTCCAGAGTATTGTCCTCTTGGAAGCCATGATCAAGAAGAGAGTCATGAGCATGGTTTTCTGATTTCAATCTCATTAAAAAATGAAACCATCCTTGAGCATAGTTTTCTATGATTTCAAGCTCGTTAAAAAATGAAACCAGCTACAAGGATAGTTTTTGTGTCTCTGTGGAAACCTCGTTAAAAAATGAAACATAGGTTGTGAGCATAGTTCTTGTTTCTATGTCAAGCTCGTTAATAAATGAAACATAGCTCTAGGGGTTGAACCTGGATTCTCGAGCATAGTTCTTATCCCGTGTCAGGCTCGTTAAAACATGAAACAACTTCCCCCTCTCTGTTGAGTCAAGTCCTTCATCTAGTATTTGAAGCTTCCTTTCGTCTTCCTTTTCAGTTGGACAAAATGAATATTGGGGGGGGGGCAATGCTTCCAGCCTCTGGAATTCATCCTGAAGTTGAGCCACTAGCTTCCTAAGTTGGGGGATAAGTACAAACCATGCGTTGGGAAGTCGCAAGCATAGTTTTCTATGGTTCAAGCTTGTGTAAAAATGAAACCAACTACTGAAAGCATAGTTTTCTATGGTTCAAGCTTGTGTAAAAATGAAACTAGCTACCTAAAGCATAGTTTCCTCTAGTTCAAGCTTGTGTAAAAATGAAACCAGGTCCAAGCATAGTTTTTTTTAGTTTTAATCTTGTGTAAAAATAAAATCTATCCCAAGCATAGCTTTTGTTTTGTTTTAAAGCTTGTGTAAAAATGAAAACAATCCTGAGCTTAGTCTTTGTTCTTTCTCATGCTCGTAAATACATGAGAATAGGTTAGCGAGCTTAGTCTTTGCTCTTTTTCGTGCTCGTAAATCAATGAGAATGTAACCGAGTAAACCCCCTATAACCTTTTTCGTAAAAATAAAGAAGTAGTCACCATAAATGGTGGGGGGGGGAATTTGGAAAGAAATGTGTCTAAACCTGTATTCTATGGAAGAGTCACTTTTGAAAATGACACCCTCTCACTTGCCTTGTGTCTAGGTTAGAAAACCCGCTTGTCTCTTGATCATACTCCTTTATAAGATTACAAATTGGTCTGTGATCCCTGTTGTTGAGTCAGTGTTTCCAAGACAGTTATTGTGTCGTCAATATGTTCAAAGAGAAATTCAACCCGGAAATCCTCCTATTGCATCATCCATTTCTACAGTCTTTAAGCCTTCTATTGCGTTAGCCATCCCTAAGTCAATCCTGAATCGCTGATTACTCTGATCTACTTCAAATATTGTTACTTATTTCATGTCATTGATGGGGGATACATTAAGGCCCTCCTGTGACGAGTCTTTTCCTGTCGACTTCAACTCATTATCTAGGAATTAGACTTAGAAACTAATTGGTACCTTGGAACTTGCATGCCTCAATGGCAGGTTTCCTCGCTTCCGACAGTGGGTTTTCGTTATTGACCCCTGATCGGAAGATTTCGCCGAGTGTTTGACTTCATCTCATTAATTCACATTCGTTGGATTGTACTAGTGTACCTTGGGAGTCATTGACATTAATGGTGATTTCCCTCGCACTTGTTAATGATAGACACTAATGAACAGTAATCAAGTGGTTTCTACCATGTTTTACTTCAGCACATGTATTCACATGGATAGATTCGTACTATAGAGTGGTGGAGATGAAGACCCTGGATCTTTTCTGATAGATTCAGGTTGCATTGGAGTATATTCAGATTGTACTGGTGCATAGATCCACAGTGTATGTCTCGTGGCTATGTTCAAATTTGAGTCTTTAGCACATAGATCCACAGTGTATTTTTGGTGGCTATGTTCAGATTTGAGTCATATTGGCATGGATCCACAGTGTATGTTTGGTGGCCATGGCCTGTCTTACTTGACATGGATCTTTGCATGTCGACATTTATGCTTTGAGTCATTTGTATTCTAAGTACGGGAATGCCTACCTCAGTGATGATATATTATTGTACTGTATTTCCTTGTTTGTTGGCAAGTTTTCGACCAATGTGTTCCTTGTTCCCTACACACACTCGACAAATTATTTCAGCTATCACTTTGTTCTAACTTCATACTTTGGGGGGCTCTCTATTACACATTATTTTCGTCACCCTTATGAACGTTAATGATGTAAACCTATATGTTTCCTTCAGAGGGGTCAATGGCCTGAATTCCTAAAGAAAGAAGGGATAAGAACTTTCCCTGAGAGAAGAAGTTGTATTTTCCTGTGAAAAAACCTATTTTGGAGGATTTTCGCAGGCTGCTCTATATGCAGGGTGCGGAAATGCCTGATTTCTGCAGGTTTCACTATAGGTAGGTCACGGATTTTCCGCAGGCTTCATTATAGCTAGGGTGTGGCGGCCTTCGTATGTGGGAAAAATGAGCGTTTTCTCGATGCTTCTAGAAGGAGAAGATTCTATGGTGAGGTGGCTTCCAAATGGTTTAGATCTTACTCGCTTTCATGATTTAGTGGGATCATCCTAACCTCCTCACCTTATCCTCTTCAACTTATAAAAGGAGAGGATCTCTCATGGAGAAATTTAGTTGGATTGAGCTTAAGCTTAGCTTTATTGGGTTGAGATTGTTAGCTTGGTATGTTGGCTTTGAGCTTTTCTTTGTCAAGATAGATTGTGAGTAGCTATCAGATCCATGGTCTCAGAATCCTTGGAGAAAGAAGTGTGTGGGAAGCGAGGAACTATTGGAAGGAACCTGACAACATCAAGGCATCTGGTTGTATCTTTCTTCCACATTATTTAATACAGATATACATTTCTTTCCTATATGAATGTTATTTGTTCATATTGTATGATTCCTTGATCACGTACATAGTTTCATATCAAATAGACTCTATTATTCTTGTCTTCGTTGGCTTGTGCTTATTTGCAAATATTTCTCATAAACCTCGTGACGGAGCTTGGATTGCATTGGCGAAGCCAGATCTTCAATATTTAAAAGGTATGTTCTAGGTCCATTTCTCATTTGATAATTGAAATCTAAGGAAAGAGTAGTGTATTGTCTTGTTTTGTTCTAGATCCAGGTGGATCTAGGGAGATTAGTTTATGTCTGCATTTACTAATTTATCTGATAACACTAGGGAGGGTTGTAAGGGAAATTGGTGCATCTCACTCAAACAGACTCTCGGGTCTAAATTGAGGTATGTAATGAATGTATATGGACTTCATGTAGACTGAACTGAATGTTTGTCTTTCATGGATGGAACTGGATTGAGCATAACGAGTATTCTTGTAAATCCTTCCTATCCATTGCTAACCATCTCTCCTGTGTGGCATCCTTCACTCTGGTCTGGCCAGTGGGATACACGCCATGCATGTATCGGTGGTTCATTAAATTGGCACACCCCCTAAGACTGGGGACTCCATCATCTATCTCCTTTGGCTGCTCTGATACAAACAACAACATCAACATGAGATTCTAATGTCTATTGGTGACCTCACTCATAAGTCCCTCCTACACCAGTGTGCATATTCCTAAGAGAGGAAATAACAATATTGATTTCATCATCAAAAGAATTATAAATAAAAGATTAATTTTTAATTAAAATTGTTCATCAATCATTAAAATTTTTATAAAACAAAAAATTGATTTTAAATTTAATATGATTATTATGCAAATTTTATAATATTATGAAAGGACAATCGATATTATAATTATTCAATATTCAATTTCCCCCTCGTTAGTCACTTTATACATCCTCACTATTCAAAGGATATCGATATAGACATAAATCATTTTTTGAAAGAACATATCAAAGGTATGGCATCAATGTTAGAAAAAAACTATTTTACATGGATTGGAAATGGGGATATTTTGTGTAGCCCTATTCAAAAAATTATATATTTCAAGCTAACATTGGAAGACCATTATTCTATACTCTTATCTAATGGAAGGAGTGCATTGTAAAGATTATTTGATTCAATTATCATATCCTATTTCACATCATCTCAAGTGGAAAATGGATCCTTGGTTCAACTAAAAAATCCATTTCTAGATCTATCCAAAATAACAAGTATGTCTTCAAGCTACATACTTTGCATTGCTCAAATTCACTTATATTGTAAAGAAGTATTCTCTTTCTTTTTTCTTTACAATATCTCATTCCAAATCACATACATCACAAACACTAACCACATTTTAAACTACCAAATATGTGATCAATAATTAAAGTGCTAATTGTACATTGTATTTACATTTTTTTGCAGGTTTTGATAGTTTATGAAAATGCAGCGCGGAATTTGACATTATACATTATTGGTGACCCAAAATTGTGTTGATATTATGGTATCCGCGGGAGGTATTTACCTTTACGTGTAACCCCGATGAGATTAGAATATTCTGAGAAGTAGGAAGTAACCCTAAAGTATTGAACATAACCCTAGAAGACAAGTCGGCTCAAGGAAATAATTAATATTAAGTATTTAGTATCCAAAATGAGAATTCAGCCCAGAAAGCTCAGGAAACAGTATAAATACAAGTATCCATACCTCATTTCATACATACTGCTAAGAATTGCAACTGGGAAGAAGTGTGCACTGTAGGAACTGGGCTAGTGCGCAAGTCTGGGAGCAGTTGCCGCAATCTGGTTTCTTGGTTTAGACTTGGAATTTCTATTGGTTATGGTTGGACTTTCTGATCAATCTTGGTTATCTTTTTACATTAGCCTTGGTTGGTTATTGGTTTTCTTCTGGAATCATTCTTTGCCAAGGTTAAGGTGCTTGGGGATGGCTTTGACCTATGGTTGGGTGACAATATTGTTATATTGTCTATGTTTAAACAAGCACATCCATTGATTTCTAATAGGTTATGGGTCCACACTATATTCAGACAGTCTAACCACTAGAAGATAGATTCACAGGATTTGCTCAGTTACAGTTGCAGTTGGAGCCAATTTTTTATGCAACAAAGAAACCCTAACCCTCTCGTGGAGGCACCTTAAGTGAAGATAATGACCTAATTTAAGTATATACTAGTGCTCCCTAGCCTAGCGCATCTCCTGGTACTCTCCACAAGCTAAGACGTCAAGTTTGAGTTTTTGGTCAAAATCAAGGGTTGACCAAGTCAAAACAGCTATGACTTACTCTATGAAGTCAAAAAACAAGTTAGAAGGGGCTTCTAACTTCAGATCTTGGAAGACAAGGATTGACCTCATCCTTTCCAAGAATAAAGTGTTGGACATTATGAAAGGAAATATCATGGAGCCCCAGTTCGAAGAAGGAAAAAAGAAGGAACCTCAGAACGTTGCAGTTATAGAGAAGTTCAAATATAATGACATCAATTCCATGAGTATCATAGTGGATTCTATAAAAGACCACTTGATACCCTGCATCACCCATCTTGGCTCATCTAAGAAGATGTACGATGCCCTGACAAACCTTTTCTCAGTCAGAAACATTGGATAGGTAATGAGTCTAAAAAATGAGCTCTGTGACATGAAAATGAATGATGATGACGGCATAACATCATACTTTGTGAGGATCTCTCAGTTAAGAGATCAACAACAAGCTATTGAAGTGATCATTTTAGAGAAGGAACTGGTAAATATAGTACTCAATGGTCTTCCCAAGACATGGGATGCATTTTCCGCAAGCATGAACACAAGGAAGGAGTATCCTACATTTGAAGAACTTTGGACTTGTTTTGCACAAGAATAATCAAGGATTAGTGCAAAAGAGAAACCCCAAAAGAAATACAATGATCAAGATTTCACATCAAGGTTCAAGAACTTCGGGAATAAAAAGAGGTTTGGCTCAAAGAAGAAACCAAATCAAGAGAAAGATATGTCAAAAATACAATGCTTCAACTGTCGAAAATATGGTCACTACAAGAATCATTGTCTCGAGTTAAAGAAAAGGAAGAAAACACGCGAAGCATCAATTACCTAATAAAGGGAACCCTCAAAGAAGGCCAAGCAGGACAAAGAAAACTTCTTCGTCTAAGACAAGGTAACAATATTCTTCATAGTTCTTGTACATAACATGATTACATAGTTTTTGTACATATCTTGCATATTTATTTCTTAGAAGATAAGATGTTCAAAGAGAAACAATACCTATGGAAGAATAACAAGATAAGGATTGCTATCATGATGACTACAAGTCAAGCAATACACATGAAAAGATGAAGTACATAGACAACACTTGGTAAAAATTCATGTGGAAGCTATTAACATAAGTAACAACTGCAAGATAAGCCGAAATCAAAATCAAACTTGAAGAAAACTGGAAGAAGTAAAAACAGAAAGAAGTCAGCATTCAAGAGAAAATTAGACCCCTTGCATAAGGCAATAAAGATGCAGATGGAAGCATGGACTCTCTTAGATGGAGGGACCCGATTATATAATTCCAAAAGAATAGCATGAATTCATGCATGAATTAAGGATTAGGAGGGAGCTAATACTAAATGATATGATCCATTGAGGATTATGAAGTATCTATCCATGTTCCCATCAATGGTAGCAACCATGAAAAACAACACATGTTCAGTTTGACTTTAGAAGAAGTTTTCTTCGAAAAGAATCCTTAA
>ML778809.1:985094-1017670 GCA_009831015.1 Picea engelmannii
GTCAAGGAGAGAGAGGGAGATAGAGTAAGGGAGGAATAGGGGGATAGATAAAGAGAAGGGGAGGAGAGAGATTTATTTAGTGTTAATAGGAACATGTGTGTGTTCCTGTTTCTAATAATTTGTGTGTTTTTAAGAACGTGCACACACTTTAGGAATGCATGCACATTCCTAAAGTGTGTGTGCATTATTTTCATTTCAAATTTTTTTGGGCGGGAGTGACAACTCTAGCATACATGTTTCTTTAGTTTGTTTCCTTGGATTTAGGTTCAAGATGACAAACCTAGTGGATTGATCCACAAATACATAAAAACCTCCATTTTTATGAATACCTCTCTATATCTTTTATTTTAACGTTATTTTTCTATAGGCTACACAAATCCATTGTTAATGAAACTACATACATAGATAGAGTTGGATATGCATATTCTAAATATATAATTTAGAAAAATATATATTGTTTACTATTTTTAATCTATTTATGTCTTGAAATATATCAAAACCCTAAAATACATATATATTTTACTTATGATATAATTTTTTGTCATCTTAACCATTTTCCAAATGAGTTATTTGCAGCACTCGAAGAGACCAATATCTACAATCTTAAAAAAAGGAAATTTTTTTGATAATGTTAAGACCCTTGTAGCCTGCACTAATGGAAGGCATTGTAATTTCAAGGATATCTTGAATTTCATAATTTAAAAAAATATATAAAATTAATATTATAAATTTTGAAAAAATACACTGCACTAGAAAAATGGGTTCTCTACAAGTATACAAATTTTTGGAAGGAATTCCCAACATTAAGATACTCAACACCTCCACTAACGGAGACATATACCCTATATTTTGATAGAAAAATAACACACCATTGTTAGAAAAACTCAAATTTCACATAGTTATTCACAATTTCTATAATAAATTGAATATTCGAAAAGCTAATTCAATTTCCTACATTTCATCTTTTATACAATATTCAAATTCATTATAAAAGTACCTTGAATAATTCCTCCAAGTTAAAAGATTGTTTTGTTTCCATGTTTGGATTTCCACTAACGCGTCATGAGAGACCATCATTAGCTTGCACATGCCCATACATTATCTTAATGATGTTTATGATATCCAGGTTACCTCAACACTACAACCATTTGGCTCATACATAGATCATCAACCTATAGGTTAGATCACCAATACTCATATCTATGTAGATACATCATAATTTCACGAGAATCCATATTTGTATTGACATTCACAACATAATTTTTAAACTGGTATCCATGTACTGAAATTCGACATTTAAATTTGCATATTTAATCAAATCACATAACTATCAACATCATGAACATATAACAATAATTATTTGTGATATGTAGGTCCACATGTCCATATACTAAAGTGCTAATGTTTTATAATGTTATATAGATAATAAGAAATGAAATACAATTCGATCGTAATGTAATTAGGCTACTTAAGTTCGAATGGGGTGTTACATACACCCACCCTTCACGAAACTTCGTCACAAAGTTATAGTCAAAAGAAGTGATGGATAATCTTGACGTATGGTCTCTACATCATCCCATGTAGCAGATCCTAGTCTATACTTGTCCCACTAGACCTTAATCTGGTCCACCAAATAGTATATGAGATGTCAGACCCTATAGTCAAATATGCATAATGGTTCAACCATAATGGTTCCCACGTCGAAGACATGTAGTTCCTTCCAATTTATTTTGTGATATTCTATGAAATAACATCTTTTAATTTAAAAATCATATGCAGTACAAGAATTGATGTAAACAAAATTTTGTTCCAAATGTAAGACATCTCTATGATATGCTATGAAATAATATTTAATAATTATAATACATATGCATTAACATTGTAAGAAATATTTTACTACTCTTTTAAATTGAATAAAATAAAAATAAAAACATTCTAATAAAATACGTCCATATTGGTTTTTTGAATTTGATCCAATGTTGGGTAGTCCAACTGGTAGAGATATTGATGTTTCCAAGTGTCTTTTTCTTCTTTGCCACTTGCCAATTTCCCATATTGAGTAAAACAAAATTTAAACATCCCATCCAACTAGGAGTCTATCTCGATTCCTACCTCTAAGAAACCTTTTAGTCTCTTTTCCCTTTGTGCCTATGACTTCAAGAACAACAATTAACATATGCTCTAACCAAGATTGTCACAAACCAAGATTTTCATAAGAAAGAATTATTCCCACAATAATCAAACCTCTCAACATGCTCTCACATATCAACCTCATCCTTTCCCCTTGATCCTCACCCTATTTATCAAGTTTTCATACCCCTTCTCCAAGTTTTCCCCACCACTAGCCATCCACATCCCTTATCTAGATTGTTTTTTGGAAAAAGTTAAGAAAAACATTAAAATGTTAAAATATTTACATAAAATAATAATAAATAGAATGCAAAGTCATGCAACTTGACAATTGTCCCTAAAATTTATGACAACTCACCATACCATATGAAAAATCACCATATCAACCACACTCTAAGTCAAAGAAAGTGTCTAATGCTAGATATTTATGAAATATGAAATATGAAATATAGTGAAATAATCAATGAAGGTATATAATGTTATTTAGGAAATATGAAATATTAATGAAATAGTCAATGAAGGTATCTAATGCTACTATATATTTATGTATGCAATATAAGTTATATAATCATTAACCAAATAGTTAATAATACATTTTAATCAGTAAGACATAAATTAATTAATTGTACTAGTGTACATGTGAAGGGTATATATGCATATCTAGTGGACACATAGCCTGCACATGTACTAACAATAAACAAGCAATGTCTCTAGTGCATAGTTCTTGTATGATCACAATAAGGCATATAATAACTAACAAAACTACAATAATTCATTAAGAATTGATCATCACACTTAGAATATCAAAAATAAAATAATAATGAATGTTTTGGAACCAAGTGAGAAAACAAGAGGGGCACATCTAACCCCATGGAAGTTTTCTCAACTAACATCGAATCATCCTTCCTTCCTAACCTAGTTATGTCTTCCATCTTACCCTTTCCTCTGCTAAACCAAGTTGGAGCGTTAACTATAGATAGAACCTATAAGCGGAAGTGTCATACATCTCCACCAAGCTTCCCCAGTGAGCAACTAGAAGTCGACATCACATGTCTAGGGGAGCATGGCCTAACAGAACCCTCCCACAACTCCAGGTTTTGGAGGATAAACGATGGTAAATGCCTCCACCCCTCCTGATAGAACTAGGGTCAACACCCTATATCAAGCCATACTATGAAACTATTGTTCTTAGAGAAATTTCATTGAACAATCACTCTGGGCAAGTTATATTTCCTCTCAAAACCATACTTACCATAGATCATAGAAATATTTTAAATCATAAGTAAAACTTATAGTATACACTATCTTACTAATTTCTATGACATCTAGGTTACCTCAACACTATAGCCATTTGGCTCATACATATCTCATCAACCTATAGGTTAGCTCACCAATACTCATATCCATGCAGATATATCACAATTTCAAGAGAATTTGTATTTGAATTGACATTCACAACATAATTTTTGAATGTGTATCCATGTAATGAGATTCCACTTTTGAATTTTCATATTTAAACAAATAACATAACTATCAAAATCATGAATATATAATAGTAATTATTCGTGATATGTAGGTCTACATGTTCATATACTCAAGTTCTAGTGTTTTACAAAGAATAAGCAATGAAATACAATTCGGCCATAATGTAATTAGGATACTTAGGTTCAAATGGGGAATTACATTAACCATAGTCAAACATAACCAAACATGATCAACCATGAAAAACCATAGTCAATGAAACATGGTCAACCAAATTTAACCATGACCAATAATAGCTCAACATAGCCAACCATGATCAACCAAATTCAACCATAATAGGTCATGGTTGCCCAAATTCAATCATAGTCACACATAATCAACCATGGCTAATCAAAGTCATCTATGATCAAACATAACGAAACATGGTCAACCAGGACAAACCATAGTATAACATGGGCAACCATACTAAAATATAATAGATATTTCAATATTAATTATATTGATCTTTTAATTTACAAATCTACTAATCATCTTCATGCACATCAACTGTCAACTAGCACAACCACATAATTAAAAGTGGTCGATATACGTTGATCGACACCATTAGTTAAAAAAGGTGGAAAGTGGAATTAATTGATGTATATGAACCACTTTTAATTATGTGGTTGTGCTAGCACAATCACATAATTGAGAGTGGTTAATAAACGTTGAATGACACAACCATGTAATTAAAAGTGGTTTACATACACCAATTGGTGCCATTTTCCACCTTTTTAAACTAATGGCGTTGATTGACATATATTAACCACTTTTAATTATGTGTTTGTGCTAACACAACTAAATAATTAAAAGTTGTTGATATATATATCGATTAGCGCTAGTTTCCACATTTTTTAACTAATGGCACCAATCAAAATATATCAACCACTTTTAGAAAACCACATAATAAAAAGTGGTTGATATACACCGATTGATGCCATATCCACCATTTGGTAACGATCAACATATATCAACCACTTCTAATTATGTGGTTCTTCTTGTTGATGGTTGGCGTGCATGGACATAATCCTTGATGGACGTCGCAATGTGACATAACCCTTGATGGAGATTGCAAAGTGATACAACCATTGAGGAACATAGTAATTCGACATAAGTCAACCAAGATGAACATCAAAATGCAATATTTCCATAGTAAATCATAGTTGACCATAACAAATATGGTCAACCATAGTCAACCATTTCTAACCATAATCAACATGGTCAACCAAAGTCAACAATAGTGAACCATGGCCAACTAAAGACAACCATGGTCAACCATATCGAACCATGTCAAACCAAAGTCAACCATATATAAACATGGTCAGCGATAGTCATGCACAATAAACTATGGTCAACCAAAATTAACCATTATCAATTGTTGTCAACCACATTCAACCATAAACAACCATGGTCAACCATAGTTAAACCAAATTCAAACAAAGATAATCGTGGTCAACCAAAGACAACCATAGTAAAACATGGTGACCATCCATGTTCAACCACAATCACCATGGTTAACCATAGTCAACATGGGAAACCATAGTCAAACAACATTAAACAAATTCAACCTTGGTCAACCTTAGTCAACTAAAGATAATCATTGTCCAACATGGTCAAACATAGTTAAATGTGTCAAATCATTGTCAACCAAGGTTAACCATAGTCAACTAAAGTCAACCATAATCAAACACATTCCACCATAATCAACCATAGTTAAATATATTTAGCTAAATTCTACCATAGTCAAACATGGTCAACCAAGTTTAACAATGGTCAACCATAGTCAAACATGGTCAACCAAATTTAACCATTGTCAACCATAGTCAACCTTGGTCCACTATGGTCAAACATGGTCAACCATAGCCCAACATGGTTAACCATGGGAAACCATGGTCAAACGAGGCCAATCAATAGACAATCATGGTCAAAAATGTCCAAGGACGAGAAAACATTGTTATACATAGTCACCCATAGTCAATCATTGTTAACCATAGTCAAACATCATCAACCATTATCAACTAAAGTCAACCATGGTTAAATACAATCACCCTTTGTTGAACATATAGAACCATAGCCAAACATGGTCAAGCATTCTCAAGCATATTAAACAAGGGTCAACCATATTCAATCAAAATCAGCCATGGTCAGCCATAGTCAAGCATGTACAAACATGGTCAACCATGGTTAATCACATTCAAACATGGTTAATAATGGTCAAATGAATGTCAAGTATAATCAACCATAGTCAACCATGGTTAACTATAGTCAACCATGGTCAACCAAATTCAATCATAGTAGACCATGGTTGACCTAAGTCAATCATAATCAAACATAGCCAACAAAACTCAACCATGGTCAAACATAACCAAACATGATCAACCATAGTCAATCATGGTAAACCATAGTCAAAGGTGGTCAATCATGATCAACCATACTAAAAATATATTGATATTTTAAAATTATATTAATATTTCAATCATAATGAAACATAATTAATTAATTAATTTAAATTAACTAGTTGAATAATGAACTATAATGGTTAAATTATAGTTACTTATAATGGTTTTGTAGCATTTCAATTTTCAATAACTAGTTGGTTGGTAATAAACCATTATAAATTAAAAAAAATTAATTGACGTTAAAAAGTGGTTACATGTTGATATTAATTATTAATTATTATTAAAAGATAATATGTTGATATTAATTATTAGTTATTATTGAAAGATAACCATAAATACATGTTGATATGAATTATTAATTATTATTAAAAGATAATATGTTGATATTAATTATTAGTTATTATTGAAAGATAACCATAGATACATGTTAATATTAATTATTAATTATTATTAAAAGATAATATGTTAATATTAATTATTAGTTATTATTGAAAGATAACCATAGATACATGTTGATATTAATTATTAGTTATTATTGAAAGATAACCATAGATACATGTGGTTGATATAGCCACATAATTGCTAATGGTGGTTGATATTATATCTTCGCAGACTTTTTATGTGGTTGTTGATATCAACTAATTTATGAATGGTTGTCACAATGTTCGATAAGTGGATTAAGTGGAGATTTTTTTATGTGGTTGTTGATATCAACTAATTTATGAATGGTTGTCACAATGTTCGATATGTGGATTAAGTGGTGATCTTTATTAAATCTATTGGTTGACCACGTGGTTGTTTATTTAGTGAACACGTGGTTCTATTATATATGTTAATCGTTTTTATTTTTCATCATTTGTAATTAATGGAACAAATTAATGTATATCATTCATTTTTTTATTATGTGGTTGTGTTAGCACAATTACATACTTAAAAGTGGTTGTGCTAACATTATGACATAATTAAAAGTAGTTGGCATACATTAATCAACATCATTTTCCACCTATTTTAATTATTGACATTCATCAACATATATTAAGGTAAGAACAAATTCTCACGAGCTCTATAGTGAAACTCGGAATTGGTCAATTCCTAAAACGCCATGAGATGAAAGAGTGTGTCACCTTTGTGACACTAAGAAGGTTGAAGATGAAAAGCACTTTCTCTTAGATTGTCCAGCCTATACCCATATTAGATCTCATTTTCAAAATATTGATCACACTACCAACNNNCCTAACCTCTTAACTCAACAAAAGTATGGTGATCTTGGAAAGCTTCTCTTAATGCTTTTCAAGCACAGAAACAAAATTCTAAAGAATCACAAGTAATCACTTACCCTCTTAAGGTCCAATAGACCAATTAGGTCTTAGTGGACGTTAATCATCATCATCATCACTTTAACCATTTTCCAAGTCTGTTTTTAATATGTTATATCCATCAATCTATAATGACACAATTTTCCATAAAAATAAAAAAAAATACACATATATTAACCACCTTGAAGACATAAACCTTCATTCACATAACCATAATGTCCATCCAATAATTATGTTTAACTATTAATAATGATGATGATAATATAACATGGTTATTATTAATAATGATTGAAAATGGTTGACATTGTGATATTCAACCTAACCAATTAAAAAATAAATAAACTTGTCTACTTATTAATTAATTTATTTTTTAATATTTATATTAAAATAATACAATGCATGATAATTTCAATCTATTTAATCATTTTAAAAAATTTCCAATACTAGTGTGCCACTGACTTTTGACAAAGAACAAGTAATCCTCTAAAAATGAAGAATATATTTAAAAATGGTAAAAAGAAAATGGAAAAGGAGAGTTGTCAATTGTTTTCATATTTCATGTTCTACTCAAAATAATATATACAGATAATAATACTTTCGTTCTGGGGGCAATAATGCTAACACATATGCCTACATTATATTTAAATGAGTAAAGTTGTATACGAGGCCCATGAATGCGGTTCAATTATTATATTGTTTATGACAAAATTTGTCATAAATGTTTTTAATAAATTTTCTTGAATGTTTGTATTAATATATACAAAAAATAATACTCTTGGATTTTGGAGGGAATAATACTAATACACGTGCTTACGTTATATTTAAATTAGTAAAGTTCGATACGAGGGCCGTGGATGTAGTTCATTTATTATACTTTTATAATAAATTTTATCATAGATGTTTTTAATAAAATTTATTAAATGTTTGTATTAATTTAATTAAAGTAGCTAGCATATCTAAAAGTGAGAAAAAGGGAATGTGGGGGCCTGGATACTTTTAATATAAAAGGAATTTCCATTCAAGAGGTTTCATTTTAGGCACATTTATGGACACATCAAACGGAGCTTTTGGCATGTAATTTTAAATGGATGTATGGTGGCGTCATAAGAAGGTTGTGAAATATTTTTTTAGTGTGGAATAAATCAATAAAATTCTCGATATTAAATTATTTATATTCGAGGTTTCTTAGACTTTAAATGTTATTGGCCACTTGAGAGGGTCAATTTAGATGTTCTATTTTCTTTTTACATGGTCGCTTATTTCAAAGAGAATGTAAAAAAAAATAATGAATATAGGCAATGTATATGTATATGTATAGAAAACTAAATAATTGAATGAATAAGGTATTTCAAAGAGAATGTAAAAAAAAATAATGAATATAGGTAATGTATATGTATTGAAAACTAAATAATTGAATGAATAAGGTAAAAGTTATAGTATTTTGGAATGGGGTTTATGTTAATAATATTAATATTGCAAGGGCTTCCACATCCTGTCGATGTTTCAAAAATTCATTTTGACGGCATCATCTTTGGTGTCACAAGGAAAGTCAACTACCCTTTCATCCATGTAGATACCAATTCCTTTTTCATTTTGAAATTTGCTTCGCATGTTGATACACTACTTTGGATTAAGAGTTGTATCACATCTGGTAGGTTGCATCGATACTCAGAGAATCCATCGTTGTCTACTAGATTTTTGATATGTTCTTCCTAACCTTTTCCTCCATCATCCATAACCATGCAAAAGCAACCCTTCAAGTGCTTCAAAATCAAGGATTGATGAGTTTGGTCTTAAGAAAAATGAGGCCTTGAACTTTTGACAAACTAAGACGAGCATTTATTCATCAAGGATCTCCAAAGTTTAAGTTAATTTTCATGCATAAAATGATTGTGGCTATCTTGCTTTGCTCAAATACCTACAAAATTGGCATTCACATTAAACACGCATTACCCAATAATAAACAATACTTATATGATCATGGCCATCTTGCTTTTCTCAAAGACCTACAACATTGGCATTAACATTAAGCACATAATGAGAGGATCATGGAGATGACATTACCCAATGATTAACAAAGCCTATAGGGGAAGTAACAACATCTACTTTGAACACTAATTGTCTTAGCAAGAGTTGGGCATGACACAACAGTGAAAACTCTACCTTGATGTATGATATTTATCGTTGGATTAGCCATCACTATCCCATCAATGGCTTTCACTTCCACTGTGGAAGGAAGAAACTAAAATTTGGTAAAAAATACAACTAAATAAGAACATTGATGAGAAGATATTTTAGAACTATGTTTAATATTGGAATTGACCCTCCATTCCTTCTCCTTAGAATACATATAGCTTGCCTCTCATTCACCCTTTCACGACCACGAATGACACTACACTACTACACAAGGGGCTATTTTGAGACATTTCTTTAAGAAGAAATCATAATTTCATTTCTAACTTCCCCATTGCTTTTCTTTTTCATTTTTTAAATAGTAATTTAACTTTTAGTCTTCCTTGCCACATAAAAACGAGGCTTTTGTCTGGAGGGCATGAAATTTGAAAAGAATGGAAAAGTGTGTTGTGAAAATGAGGAAAGAATGAGAGTGAAGGGAAACAAGCCATGGTCGTAGGGGAATAAGCTAGGCTTGTAGATCATCACTCAACATTAAGTTTGAGTTCACTTTATGTAAAGAATCATGGGAAAACTAATCATTTTGGCTTTTGAATATGCTATCGTACTAGTGTCAACTATCTAGGGTTTGATTACTTGCGGGTGCATTGTCTAAGTGGGTGACAAATTACAGAGGAACCTAGAAAAAGAGGTTTAAGAGGGATAGTGTATCTAGGTAGAGCTCTATTGGGCCCTTGAAGGTTGGGCCAAGGAGAGAGGAGCACAACAAACGATCATCTAATGGAGATGTGTGATGAAGGCCGCCATAATCCAAGAAAAACCCCAAAGTTATAACCCCTTCAAGGAAAGAAAGCTTTACAAGTTCTCTACAATGTTCTCTTTGACTCGAATAGAGTCAATGTTAGGGATATGGGTTTGGGAACACTCATTCTCTCCATCTACAAAACTATTTTGGATATTTTGAATTTTCTAGATTCCAAAGATTTAAGTCATTTAGTGATGAAAAGCAGGGCTCTTTATGTTTTCAACAATCAAAGTTATTTCTTAAGGGCTCTGGTCCTCCATTGATCGCAAATTGCCTTCAAAGTCTATTGGAATTCCACAGACATTGTTGCACAATGGCATAAGCATGTCCTCCCTCAGGTACCCTCGAAGTTCAACCATTTTTATTCAAGTTACCTATTCCAAAGTTTATTGTGTGCTAGTTTAGAGATGAGTGAGAATGGTTCAAGTGGATAGTATCAAGCAAAAAAATCATGTTCTTTTAGGACTTCATAACTAATTATGAGGAACCAATAAGTTTGTGTTTTTGAGCAATGATGTATTGGTCAATTGGTTTGCAATGAAGAAGTGTGACATTGACTATTTGCATGAGGTTGTAAGGGATGTGTAATTTTCTATAGGTCCAGTTGAAATGAATCTTAAGGACTATTTTGACTATGTTGATTAAAGGTTTTTAATATCGTGCAACCAAAATACCTTTTCATGATTACATTGGAAGAACTAATAAGGAACTTGACTTTGTATAGTTTAAGGTTTAAGATGGTAGAAACTAGAATTACACTCACATTTATTATGGTATGATCCAATGTTGGGTAGTCCAACTAGTAGATATCTTGATGTTTCCAAGTGTCTTTTTCCTCTTTTCCACTTGCCACTTTCCTAGAGTGAGTAAAAAAAAATTTAAACGTCCCAGCTAGCTAGGAGCCAATCCAACTTCCTACCTCTAAGAAACCTTTCAGACCCTTGTCCCTCTGTGCATGTGACTCCAAGAACAACAATTCACATATGTTCTAACCAAGATTTTCACAAACCAAGATTTTCATAAGAAAGAATTCTTCCCACAATAATCCAACCTCTCAACATGCTCCCACATATCAACCTCCTCCTTTCCCCTTGATCTTCACCCTATTTATCAAGTTTTCATAGCCCTTCTCCAAGTTTTCCCCACCACTAGCCATCCAGATCCCTTATCTAGATTGTTTTTGGGGAAAAAATAAGAAAAACATTAAAATATTAAAAGGTCTACATAAAATAATAATAAATAGAATGCAAAGTCATGCAACTTCACAATTGTCCCTAAAATGTATGACAACTCACCATATCAACCACACTTTATGTCAAATAAAGTATCTAATGCTAGATATTTATGAAATATGAAATATAGTGAAACAATCAATGAAGGTGTCTAATGCTCGATATTTATGAAATATGAAATATCAATGAAAGAGTCAATAAAGGTATCTAATGCTACTAGATATTTATGTATGCAATATAAGTTATATAATCATTAACCAAATAGCTAATAATATATTTTAGTCAGTAAGACATAAATTAACTAATTGTACTAGTGTACATGTGCAGGGTATGTATGCATATCTAGTGGACACAAAGCCTATGCATGTACTAACAATAAATAAGCAATGTCTCTAGTGCATAGTTCCTATATGATCACAATAAGGCATGTAATAACTAACAAAACTACAATAATTCATCAAAAATTGATCATCACACTTAGAATATCTAAAAGTAAATCATAATGAATGAGGAGCACATCTAATTCCATAGCATTTTTCCCAACTAACATCGAATCATCCTTCCTTCCTAACCTACTTCCATCTTCCATCCTATCCTTTCCTCTATTGAACTAAGTTGGAGCATTAACTATAGATAGAACCCATAAGAAGAAATGTCAAATATCTTGACCAAGCTTCCCCAGCAGACAACTGGAATTCGCCATCACATGTCTAGGGGAGCATGGATTAACACAACCCTCCCACAACTCTATGTTTTGGAGGATACACGGTGGGAAATGCCTCCACCCCTCCTGATAGAACTAATGTCAACACCTTATATCGAGCCATACTATGAAACTATTGTTCTTAGAGTAATGTCATCGAACAATCGCTTTGGGCAAGTTATATGTCCTCTCAAAACCATACTTACCATATATCATAGAAATATTTGAAATCATAAGTAAAACTTATAGTATACATTATCTCAGTGATGTCTACGACATCTAGGTTACCTCAGCACTATGACCATTTGGCTAGTAGAAAGTTATCTGAGTCTGAGTAGAACTATAACACTACAGAAAGGTAAGGTTTGGCAATGGTATATTCCCTACAGAAGTTTAGACATTACTTATTGGGTCAACATTTTAATATGTTTACGGATCATTTCGCCTTGAAGTACTTAGTTAACAAGCCAGTGTTGGGGGGGAGGATCTGTAGATGGTTGTTATTGTTGTTAGAAAAACAGGATCGTGGAGCAATAAAATAAAACAAATGCGGAAATAAAACACAGAAGATACATAATACAATAGAGACACATATATACGTGGTTCACCCGGTGTGGGCTACGTCCACTAGAGAAATTGCCAGGTCCTTCCTTTATTATTATCCAGCAAATGAAGGGATACAACCTACAACACACCCGCTGTAACTTCCACTTCTTTTTCTCACAGTCTCCTCTCTCAGAATACAATATTCACCATGATGCATAGCCGTGATACATTTCCCTCATAAAAGAGGGATTCCTTATAGGGAAAAAAAACCCTAACATAACTTCTACCGTCAAATCTGCGACCTTATAATGAACAGTCTAGATTTACAATGAAATTACAATATACATTTACAAGGCAATTTTTCCTTCGGGTGCCTGCTTGCCCCTGGACCCCCCAGACAGATGGATAGCCCCCCCAAACCCTACAGGGGGGGTAACCCCCCTGCACTCCCCCGCGTGGATGAGTGTGCATTCTTATGGGGTGTAAGGTCTTCATGGGGTATAAACACGACTGAAAAAAAAGACCTCTGAATCAGGAAGATAATCAGGCTCCACAACCATCAATCTCCCACTTGGAGACTGATCTCAACAAATCCATCGTTGTTGTATCTATTGGATTATGAACCTTATTGGACTTGGAAAATTTCTCATCTTCATCTTCATGCTTGAATACCAACTGAAACTGAAAAAGAACTCAGTTTCTCCCTAGATACTCCCTTTGTTAACATGTCTTCGGGATTCTGGCTGGTGTGTATCTTTTCAAACTTCAAATGTCCATCTTCCAAGATGGATTGTATGAAATGGTACCTTAGTTGTATATTATTAGTCTTCGAATGGAAGGTTGAGTTCTTTGCAAGATGAATGGCACTCTCATTGTCACAATACAACCTGCTATTCTCCTGCGTCTTTCCCAATTCCTCCATAAACCTCTATAAACAAATCATTTCTTTACTAGCCTTTGTAGCAGCAACATACTCTGATTCTGTTGTTGAAAGTGAAACAACCTTTTGCAGTTTCGAAATCCAACTTACTATTGTTCCACCTATAGTAAACACATACCCTGTGGTGCTCCTCCTGCTATCTTTATCACCTGTCATATTTGAATCAACATATCCCTATAGAAAAGTGTCTGAACCTCCAAAACATAATGCATGAGTAGCAGTACCTCTCAAATACCCGAGACTCCACTTTACTTCCTCCCAATGTTATTTACCTGGATTGTTCATATACCTGCTCACAACTCCCACTACATGTGCAATATCTAGTCTTGTGCAAACCATCACATACATCAAGCTACCAATTGTTGATGAATAAGGGACCCTAGACATGCATTCTATCCACTCATGTGTCTTGGGACACATTTCTTTAGTTAAGTTGAAATGGCTGGCCAAAAGTGTACTAACTAGTTTTGCATTCTGTATTCTAAACCTCTCCATCACCTTCTCTATGTACTCATCCTGAGACAATGTCAATTTGCGATATTTCATGTCTCTTGTTATTCTCATACCAAGGATTTTCTTTGCAGCACCCAAATCCTTCATTGCAAATAAATTATCTAATTTCTTCTTGAGAACATTTATATCTTGCATATTAGACCTTGCAACAAGCATGCCATCTACATACAATAGCAAGATAATATAGCTTTCATTTTCTATCTTTTTAAAATAAACACAGTGATCAGAATGACATCTACTATAACCCTGTTTTGTCATAAATCTGTCAAAATTCAAATACCACTGCCTTAGAGATTTCTTTAGGCCATACAAGCTCTTCTTCAACATGCATACCAAATTCTCCTTCCCTTTGACCTCATAACCCTGTGGCTGCTGCATATAAATCTCTTCCTCCAAATCCCCATGGAGAAAAGTTTTTTTTACATCTAACTGTTCAAGATGCAAATATTCTACTACCACAAGACTTAAAATAGTCCCAATTGAAGTCATTTTAACAACAGGAGAAAATATTTCATCAAAATATATACCTTTCTTTTGTGCAAACCCCTTTACAACAAGTCTAGCCTTGTACCGCTATTTTCCTCCATCTTCTTCCTTCAACTTTTAAACCCATTTATTCTACAATGCTCTTTTTCCTGCAGGCAACTAAACCAAGTCCCAAGTCTGGTTATTTACCAAGTAATCCATTTCCTCTTTCATGCCTTGATCCCACTTCTTTTTGGTGTCTACCTGCATTGCCTCTTCATAACATTCTGGTTCACCAGAATCAGTCAACAATAAATAATACAATGAAGGAGAGTATTGTGCAGGGGGTATACTTAACCTGATAGATCTTCTAACAACACTTGCAGGAGTTTGAGGTACCTGTTGCTCCTATTGTTGTACATTTTGATTTTCTGGTTCCTTTGGAATTTGTTTTTTAGTAATCTCATCAAGCACTGTGTATTCTGGTTTTTCTTTTTCCTGTTTCTTTCCCTACAACTGATTTTTGCACATGACCTTCTCATTGAATATGACATCTCTACTCCTAATGATTTTGTTATTTTCATAATCCCATAAACGATAACCAAAATCATTAACATCATATCCAATAAAGGTACACTTCTTGGATTTTGCCTCAAGCTTTGTTCTATTTTCTTTATCAATATGGACAAATGCTTCACATCCGAAAGTCTTCAAAAAAGAATAGTTTACCTTTTTACTTGTCCATGTCTCCTTTGGAATTATACCATCCAAATATCTTGAAGGTCCCATGTTTATTAAGTAAACAACAATATCTACAACATCTTCCCATAACTGTAAGGGAAAACCAACATGCAATCTCATAATCCTTGCACACTCCATGATTGTCCTGTTCATCCTTTCTGACACACCATTTTCTTGTGGTGTTCTTGGAACTATCTTCTCTCTACGAATCCCATGGTATGAACAGTAATCATCAAACTCATTGTTTCAATATTCACCTCCATTGTCTGATCCAAGACACTTCAACCTGTTTATTGTCTCATTCTCAACCAAAGCTTTCCATTTCTTAAAAGTATCAAAAACATCATATTTTTGTCGAATGCAATAAACCCAAGTTTTTCCAGTTGCATCATCAATAAAAGTAACATAATAACAAGAGACACCAAGAGATGATACCTGAGCTGGTCCCCATACATCTCTATGCACAAGCTATAACCTTTGACTCTTCTTTTCTTTTCTGACTCTGAGAAATCTGACTCTCTTATGTTTTCCATAAACATAATGTTCACAGAAGTCCAAATCAATTTGTTTTAGATCTGGAAACGAATTTATTTTGTGAAGTATTTTCATCCCCTTCTCACTCATGTGTCCAAGCCTATGATGCCACAGTGTTGTATCCACTCATGTACAAGCTAAAGAGATAGAAGAGTCAGTATTACCAATACATAAATACAATGTACCTACCTTCTCTCCTTTTTCTATCATCAATAATCCTTTGGTGACCTTCCACACCTTATCTATAAATATGGATATACAACCTTCACTTTCCAACTTCCCTGTTGAATCTAGAAAATGTTTCCTATGGGATGTGGCATGAAATGAAGCCCCTGAATCTACCACCCAAGACTCAGAAATATTATCTACAGAAAGAATCAAAGCATCTTGTAACACATCACCTGTTACATTTGCTTCCTAATTTTTCTTCTATTGTCCATCTCTTTGTTTCTTTGGAGCTTTGCAGTCTTTCTTCAGATGTTCTTTCTTCCCACAATTCCAACACTATATATTTCCAAGTCTGGATTTGTATCTTCCCTTCTTATAATTCTCGCGGTTCCCTGTTCCCTTTCCTCTATCCTTTTATCTTCCCCTGTTCTCCATGTTCAACGCATTACCTGATGTCTCATCTGTTCTTTTCCATTGAATTTCCTCACTAAGGATAACACCAACAACATCATCAAATTTTAAATTGTTTGAACCAGAGACATAGTTACTTACAACCATGACCAAGCCATTCCATCTTTCTGGCAATGAGCACAAGATTAGAAGAGCCCTGACCTCATCATCAAAGTCCACTTTTACATAACTTAGTTGATTAGTAACCGTATTAAATTCATTTAAATGATCTCCAACAGACCCACCTTCCGACATCTTCATATTAAATAATATCTTCATTAGAAATACCTTATTGGATGCCAAGGGTTTTTCATATAGTTTAGCCAACGCAACCATCAGATCCTTCATTGTCTTTTCTTTCTAAATATTGAAAGCCACTAACGCTATCAGGATTAGCAGTATCGTTCCTAGAGCCTTTCTATCAAGAATCTCCCATTCTTCATCCTTCATAGTTGTCGGCTTCTTTGTTATTCCGCCCAATGGTAGAAATAGATCCTTCTGATATAAATAATATTTCATTTGCATCTTCCATAACTGGTTGTTTTGGCCGTTAAATTTCTCGACCCTAAACTTTACATCTTCCGCCATTGATCCCACTCGAACCAGGAACCCTCTTTTCCTGCCAGTTACCTTTCGCTCTGATACCAATTGTTAGAAAAACAGGATCACAGAGCAATAAAATAAAACAAATGCGGAAATAAAACACAGAAGATACACAATACAATTGACACATAGATATACGTGGTTCACCCAGTGTGGGCTACATCCATGAGAGAAATTTCCTGGTCCTTCCTTTATTATTATCCAGCAAATGAAGGGATACAACCTATAACACACCCATTGTAACTTACTCTTCTTTCTCTCACAATCTCCTCTCTCAGAATACAATATTCACTATGATGCATAGCCCCAATATATTTTCCTCATAAAAGAGGGTTTCCTTCTAGGGAAAAAAAAACCTAATATAACTTCTATCATTAGTTCTATGACCTTATAATGAATGGTCCAGATTTACAATGAAATCACAATATACATTTACAAGGCAATTTTTCCTTCGGGGGCCCACTTGCCCCCGGACCCCGCAGGGGGGGGTAACCCGCCCTGTACTCCCCCGCGTGGATGAGTGTACATTATTCTAGGGTGTAAAGTCTTCATGGGGTATAAACACGGCTAAAAACAAAGACCTTTGAATCAAGAAGATAATCAGGCTCCACAACCAACAATTGTTTCAGGAATATGATTTTGAAAGCATATTAAAACCAGGGAAGTTGAATGCAGGACCAGATCATCTATCAAGAATTACTAATGGAGAGGAGCCAAATAACTTGGAGGAGAATTTCCTGATGCTAATTTATTTTCTATTCAGATTGTTGACGATTATTTTGCTGACATTGTTGAATTTTTTTAGCACAAGGATGGCTCCCAAGGAATTTACTGTCGTGTAGAAAAAATAGTTGGTAGTGCATGTTGCAGACTATCAGTTGATTGAAGGACATTTATACAAGTTAGGTGTAGATGGAATTTTGAGAATATGTGTGATGGATTGTGAGCACTCCATGGTTCTAGCAAAAGCACATGAAGGGATGGTTGGAGGGAACTATGCAAAAAATACTACATTATAGAAGGTGTTTTGCACTGGATTATGGTGGCCTACAGTACATAAGGACACAGAGGACTAATGCCAGACCTATGATGTCTATCAGAGGGTGGGGAAACCATCCAGAAGGGATGAAATTCCACTTATGCCCCAAGTAAATTTACAAGTATTTGATAAATGGGATGTGGATTTCATTGGACTGATTAATCCACCAGCAAGGAGATCAAGAGCCAAATACATCATCACTGCAAAAAAGTATTTAACCAGATGGGAAGAAGTAGCCCCAATGAAGGATTGCAACATAGAAACTACAACACAGTTTCTGTTTGAGGACGTGGCGACCAAATTTGGATGTCCGATAATTTTGTTGAGTGATCAAGGAACTCATTTTATCAACAGTGAAATAAGAGCAATGACAAAAGAATTTGAGATACATCATCAGAAGAGAACACCCTACCATCCCCAAGCAAATGGTATAGTAGAATCTTTTAACAAAATTCTAGAGAATACATTGACAAAGATTTGCAGTGTCAATAGGGATGATTGGGATTTGAAGGTATCAACAGTATTATGGGCTTACAGGACTACATGCAAGAAGCTAACAGGATAGACCCCATTCAGACTAGTGTATGGGCAGGAAACAGTGGTTCCATTGGATTATTTAGTACCTATTATGTGCATTGAAACAATCACCAACATGACAGAAGGAGGTGTTGCGCAGGAAATATTGGATCAGTTGATGGAGTTGGAAGAAGGCATAACTTAAGTGGGCTTCCACCAGGAAGTACAGAAAGAAAAGGACAAAGCTTGGCATGATAGGCACATAAAGAAGAAAATATATAAGGGAGGAGATATAGTTCTCCTCTATGAAAAAAGGTATTTACAACACCCTAGGAAGTTCAAAATGCATTGGTTAGGGCATTATCAATTAGAGGCTATCACAAATGGAGGTGTTATGAAACTAAAAGATCTTGTAGGGAGGAATCTCAGAGGACTAGTGAATGGCATTCGACTGAAACTGTATCAAGATAGTCAACCTAACAACCTAAGGTAAAGAAAGAAAGAGAAGGTATGATTGTACATATTGTATATAGTAAATGCTAGAAGAAAAAGAAAAAAATCCATAAAAACAAGAAATGTAACAAAAATACAAAAAGATAAGATAACATTAGAGGGCTTAATTGTTATCATTAACAAGTGTACTGCATAAAAACTAGTGTTGAAGACAGTGCACACAAGAAAAATAGCTGACAGACACAAAAAGTGGAGCATGCAGGAAAAAGTGAAAAAGTGAAAGTTGTTAGTGTGGAATAGTTGTCATTTCTTCGTCCCGCTATAAAAGTCGAAAAGCAGGGGAAATCTGGTCATTTGTGTTTTTGCGCTAAGGAGAAGAATGAAGAGTGAAGTCTAAGTGTGAAAGAGTGAGAATTCATAAGATCCATTGGAGATTTAGAGATCAACAACTTGAATTTCACCAGGATGTCGCCACCACACATTGGAGCACCAAGCAGGGTCAGGCGAAACACAAGAAGTAGTGCTTGTGTGAGAGAAACAAGAATGCAGGAGATTCCTACAGTCGTGAATGTGTATGAGATCCGCACACCAGAGTATGAGCCGACTACCATGCACGTGGAGGAAGAGAAAAATCCTGCATAGGAAGGCAAACAACCGGAGGAGGACGTCGAAAAGACAAAATCTGATGCGTTCAGGGGAAAAGGGAGGAAGCAGGAAGAACAGGCCACATGTCTGACTCAATGGGGCCTAGAAATAGAAGAATAGTAGGAAACAAAGCGCTAGGACATACCAACAATTGGGTATCATCCCCATAGGGTAAGAAGAAGGCGTGAGAAGAGAGCAGTGCACAAGGCATACATCTCACATAGGAAGAATTGGCCATAGTGATGCCAAAAATCCCCAAGGGAGTGAAGGCCAATGACAAAATGGTGGGAGGAGTAGATTCCCTTAAATAATCTGACCATGACGTGGCGGATGTAGTGAAATTCCCAGACTTGGTGCCATAGAGCTACTTGGAGAGCAGGGGAGAAGGTCCATCAGGCACACCACTGTTGGAGCCTACATAGTGGATTTTGGGGTTATACAACACGAGAATCATGAATTTGTTGGACATACCGCATTTTGGGCATGGTAAAGACATCAATGGATGTGTGAAGCAACTCCTAGCAAGGGTGCATGGATGAATTATTTGGATGGATAGGCCAGTGCCTATCAATGTTGACCTAATTGCAGCAATCACAGGGATACTCATGGATGGGGAGAAGCGAGAGCATTATTTAGAAGAAAAAATTAAGGCAAAATCCATCTCGAATGAAATAAAGGAGAAGTATGGCGTAGAGAGAGGAAATAGGGGAATCAGGATCACTAACATTAATGATCCTGTGACACAATTTGCAATAAGGTTGTTAGGTTGCAAATTAATGTGCAAATGTAGAAAAGAGGAGGTACCAATGGGAGTGGTAGCAGCTGCAACGTAATGCGTGAAGGGGAGTTGGATGAGTTGGGCCCCTTATTTGCTAAATTATTTTCTATAATATTGGAAGGATGCACAAGATTGGGGCTATGAGTTCCAATACTCATGGTTACTCATCCTCATTGCATTGGTAGGATGGCATGAACCGACATACAATATGTTCCTGCAGAGGACAGAAAAACGTGGTGCAGTGTGCTACACGTCGTTGCAAAGCACAATAGACCCCAAGGCCAAGAAAATAAACAACTACGTATTTGCACTATACTTAACGAATATCTAGAACATATTGAAAGACACATGGAGGATTTCCTCAGAAACTGTCCAAGAGTTTGGACAAATAGAAAATTTACAGGCATCGTGCCACAGTATGTGGTTGTAGACAAAGAAGGATCCATCCAAGGAGTGCCTACAGTTGAGCTATTGTGTGACGACACATGAAAACCAAATGGAGTTCCAAGAGTGGCCTAAGGAGTGGAAAGTACCAGAGATTCCAAGAACAACGCCAATGGTACAAACACAAACGCATGGTAGAACTATCCCCATGCAGAAGACAAGCAGGAATGGAACTAGCAAGAAAAATAAGACAACAACAGGTACAATGGGGGAAATCAACCCAATTCAAAAGAAGAGTAGAACAAAAAAGAAGTCACAACGTGGTCCTAGATAGGGTCCATCGCGCATAGAGCAGGCACAAAGAGAAACAACAGAACAAGTGCGCGCACAAGAAGTGTAAATGAAGGCACAAGAGACATCTATGAAAGAAGAAAGGGCACATGATACAGGTAGAGATACACAAATTCCAGAGGCATTTGAGCCATCAGATGTCCAAAGAAAAAGGACATGGGAGCAAGCAAGTGGCTCCAGGAAGAAGGTGAAGGCCCACATAAAACCAATGGAAACATAAATGACAAAAGACGATGTGGAGCGATAGCCACGACAGTTGAAGATAGACTATCAAAGGTATGGGAAAATGCGGAGAATCATAGGGCTTCAATTTTGGAGCAAGTACAAGAGGTAAAAATTGTGTTGGAGAGCAATAACAGAAGGAGAAAACAACGCCCACTAGATAAGGAGTACCTGCCAGAGAGACAATGCAAATTACAGTGCAGGGCAGTGTAAATTTTATCATAACATCAGAGATGTTGTTCATCAATGAGGAAACAACACAGAAGCCCTTGAAGGATATTGAGACATTGGACTCAGCGTTGCCCAAGATTCCAACAAAGGCGTTGTATAAATTACAACTTAGCATCGCAAGAGATTCAGTCCAGAGCAAGGTCTGATGCGATGAATTTACAGATAGCACAGGAGGAGAATGTTATATTGAAGGAAGCCATCAACGAAGAAGGGAAGGATAAAAAGATGGTGCAGCAAAAAGTGGACGAGATGGAGAACCAGATAAATTTAGTGTTTCAAGTCATCTCAGACAACGCGGAATTAGAGGAAGCATCTTCAGAAGAGAAGATGAGGAAGATAGAACAAAATCTACAACAATATAAAGATCATATCAAGGAACTGGAGGAGTGTGAAACACCTACTACTCCTCCAAAAGTCATTGCGCAAAGAGAGTAAGACACGACAACATCCGTAGAGAACATCATGCATAGCATACATAGAATAACATAACTGTTGGCGAAGAGTTCCCAGTTGTGGACAAAGATATTAGAGGATAGGATCCTACAAGAGTTGCAAGGGAAGGAAGATAAATTACATGCAAAAATGGTAGATGTCAAGAAGTGATAGAGGAAAATCTCACTGCCAAAGAAGATCAAGACTGTCGTAGAAATGAAGAACCTACAGGAAGAAGAGAAAGCATTGCAGGTAAAAAAAATCGCAAAACAGGCTCAGTTGGAGCCCCTGTAAGAAAAGGCAGAGAAGTTGGTTGTGGAGATCGACACAACAAAAGTGCTCATCGAATAGATAGGATTGGAGGGGGGAGAAATCTTAATACCTCTAGTCACTGCATAGATGGTAGAAGCCATGACAGGGAAGAGCATCTAAGCTCAAGTGCAATGCCAGTGAATAACGAAGATGTATGAAGCACTGGCATAGGAAAAACAATATGCAAGAGTCTGTGAGTGACTCGAGATGAGTCACGATGTTAGTGTTGGGGGTCTGTTGGCATAAGCCAACTTTGGGAAAAATCGAAGATTTTTTGAAAGAATTAAAGAAGCACCGTAAAACAAGGGAGCACGCCTGAAAAAGAGGAAAAGCAGCATTGAAAATAAGGGAAAACCCGCACTGAGAAAATAAGTTATAAAGTGGACAAATTGTTGTGGAGAAGTTGAAAGCTGGACAAGCATCGACTTGGAGCAACGGTTGGATCGAGGACCAACCATGAATGGGTCAGCTTAAAAGTGGACAAACCTAATCCTATTAGGGTTAGGGTTTTTGTAAGGGATTTGTCCTAGTTTTGTATAAGTAGAAGGTATTAAGACTGTAGTAGGGTGATGAGGAGATTGCGGACACTCTATAGTTGGTCTGACTATTATTTGTTAGGGTTTTGATGAGTGGTTCTCAGTGTAAGTGAGAACTATTGTGATCTATGGAGATTGTATGTAATGAAGGAAGGATTGTACAGTGCGCAACACTACATTTTTCATGACAGATGAATAAAGAGCTGAAGCGACAAATATTTGTGGATGTAGCCCTAGGGGGGGTGAACCATAGTATATCTGTGTTTTATGTGACTGCATGTAGTGTTTATGGTTTCATTTACTTTGATAAGTTTTTATGATGAATATGTTGCTTGTTAAAGGAATGAACACTGCACAATAAGGTTAAGCTAATGGAATTCGCATAATAGCATGGAATGAATGAATATTATAGATAATAATTAGATCAGAAGCTTGTGTTACAGTCTATCAATGGTTTTCTTTGATCAAATATGAATGTTATGATTAATGAAGCCCTATTATAAGGGTAGTGACAGGGGTTAGGAATAATATATGATGAGGATTTGGGGTTAACAGTAAGTAGGTTGAATTCCTTAGAGAGAGAAACATATCCCATCCTAAGGTTGCAGATACATGAGTCCTACAGCCACCCATAGAAGCAATCTCGGGCGAGACTATGTCGTGCATTCTGTGTGCTGTGTTTCCTTATATTATCCAGAAGGGTCAATGGTAGAAGGGTTTTTTGGTAATCCTATAGCTAGAACCTAGGTCAGCCCAAGTAACCCAACACTCACCAATACTCATATACATGCAGATACATCACAATTTCATGAGAATCCATATTTGTATTGACATTCGCAACATATTTTTTGAATTTGTATCCATGTAATGAGATTCCACATTTAAGTTTGTCTATTTAAAGAAATCACATAAATATCAAAATCATGAACAATATGTAACAATAATTATTTGTGGTATGTAGGTCTACATGTCCATATACTTAAGAGCTAGTGTTTTATAGTGTTCTACAAATAATAAGCAATGAAATACAATTCAACCATAATGTAATTAGGATACTTAGGTTCAAATGGGTCGTTGCATTAACCATAATCAAACATAGACAAACATGATCAACCATGAAAAAAAATAGTCAATGAAACACGATCAACCAAATTCAACCATAATAGGCCATGGTTGCCCAAATCCAATCATAGTCACACATAATTAACCATGGCTAACCAAACTCAACTATGGTCATCTATGGTCAAACATAACAAATCATGGTCAACCACGACAAATGATAGTCTAACATGGTCAACCATACTAAAATATAATAGATATTTCAATATTAATTTTATTGATATTTTAATTTACAAATCTATTAATCATCTCTGTTATCACTAGGAGTCACATTCAGATTGCATGGAAGGCAAGCCCAGTACCCATCAAGTTGTAAGTGAATGTAAGGGTGTTTAAAGGGTCAAATGGAAAAGGACTCAAGTGATAATGTTCTAACTCAGATAACAGGGCGAGCATGCACCAACAATTCAGGTCTTGGCTAACTTCAATCAATAGTTTGGGAGTAAGTATGAGTAGAAGGAATACTTGAATGAGAGAAGTGTAAGGGTTGTTATAAACATCAGGTCCACAAAAGCCTAAGGAGTAAAGTTTCTTAACACAAGATCTTCTTGAACTGAGAAACTAAGGAAGATAAATAAACATCATAATAACATAATGATCAAATGTCCATCATAACATCACCACAATCATTCATGTGAATCATTCAAAGCATGAACATTTAGCATCAAAATCAAATAGACTGAAAGAGAAGTTGATTTATATTAGTCAAAAAGTCTTAAGTCGAGTACATCACTATATCACAGTTACTTCATCAAAATATTACGGTATAAGGGATCCTTGCTCAACCATCCGAACCTGCTAAAGCAAATGATCTATCGATTTATAACAAAAGGAAGGCAACAGCTGGAAGTATGATCTGGCCTCCTTCCCTTGAAAAACTCTAAACATTTATTTGATCTAACAACTTATCTAACCACCTATGCTATAAAACAGGAAAATGTTGGTGACTAATGCAACTGAATTTCAAACTAATTTGATTCCCTTTTGTTGTGTAGCTCCTTGTTTTCCATGTGTCTTTCCAAGCATGTCGTTGTCTTCATGATGCTAGTTGTTCCTTCTCCATCCTTCTTCATCATCAATTTATCCAAAATTTGTTAGCTTGGTCTTCCTAGATCCCTGGTCTTTATTGGCAGCCTCCTTGGGTAGCAAAACTGGGTAGCGCACTACAAGGAGAAAAGGTAGTTCCTGTAGGTAGCATCATTGTGTTGCATATGTGTACAGACTCTTCTCTCTATGAAATATTGGGTAGCGCCATTAGGTAGTGCCTCTGCATTGTGCCTGTGTGCATATTATTTTCCCTCTCTGAAATATTCGGTAGCGCCATTAGGTAGCACCACTTACGTTGCGTCTGTGTGCAGGTTTGGGTAGCATTACAAAAACGCAACACTTCCGATCCTTGAACATGTGTAGAATAATTTGTGGTTTTTCATGATAACAAAACCGTTTTAATCAAGAGCCTTGACTGCACAATAGGTAGTGCCTTCTACCAATCAGGAATCTAGCACCTAGAAAAAACCCAAAACCCAAATAGTTAAGCGCTTAGAAGCCTGTATAGATGGCAGAGATAATATTTGCATATTGGTTAACCCTCCAAAAATATGCATCCTCAAAAATGGGGCTTACCCTTTACCAACTATTTTGTCATTTTGACACTTAACCTCATACTCTTTCTGATAGAAAGAGTATCTTCAATTGACACAACGAACTTCTTCTTCTTAGCATTGACAGGCTTCTTTGGTGTAGTTGTTCTCTCCTTAACTACTGGTTTGTCATCTTCAATGGAAGATTCAACCAACACCTATAGATTTCTTTGGGCTACCTCATCTTGAAAATTCTTCAGTTTTGTCTTTAGCTTCTTGTTTTGATATTGGAAGCCTCTGTTCTACCTGTAGAGATTCTTAAGCTATCTATGAAGGGGTTGGGCCCTTCTTGCTACAAACCTTGCCAAGTCAAGGGTGTGAATGTAGCCATACATAAGCTCTGTCATCTTGGCTCTATCAGACATGGCTTCCTCTTTCAATTTAGCCACTTCCTTTCTTTCATCTTTAAGCTACCTGATAAGTCTCTTGAAAGTCTGACTGTCAGGAGGAGCAGTGTTATGCACAGTCTCAAGAGGTTTTTTCTCAGTCTCTTATTCTATCTCTATGGGAAATGTTTTATCCACCTCATCAGGTTTCTGGGTGGATTTGTTTTTACCTTTCTTCCTCTGCACAGTGGTTTCTTCATTTCTTATCACAGGCTCCTCAAAGTGTTTCACATGGGTTTCCTCTTTTCTCTCCAAAGGTCTTTTAGTACCTTTATCTTTCTTTACAAGGGCTTCTTGTTTTTCTTCCATAGGCTTTTCAATGTCGTTTCCCTTCTTCTTTTGAATAGGGGGCTTAGGTCTCTCCTCCACAGGATTTTCAATGCCTTTTCCCTTATTTTGAATAGGGACCTCTGGTAAGAACTTCTCTTTGAAAACCTCCTTAGGAATTGATGACCTTGTGAAAGGTCTTTTACCTTTGATTTCAACTGCTGGAGGAGAAGAGGGAAAGAGAAGCTTCTTCCCTCTCTTGGATATAGCTTTGGTAGAAGAAGGCACCTCTTCTAACCCCGGTGGAGGAGGTGGCTAAAAATCTCTGTGTGGAGAAGGACAAACTTCCTCCTCAACCTTTATGACCTGCTTGCTAATATCTAGAACTTGAACATGGGTTCTGCCCTTCCTCTTCCTGTTGGTCCCTGCTTTAGTTGCACTGGTGGGTGAAAAAGGACTTTCCCTCTATGATTGAGGAGTTGGTGCTAGATCCAACTTGAAATAAGAGGTAAAAACAAAATGCTCCCATGAAATATATTTCTTACCCAATTCCTCAGAGACTAGCATTTTGATTAATCCAGAGTGGAAAAGGCTAGAATCCACATCTTTAGATTTTCCCTATATCCTGTCTGACATCTTACCTATACTCCTCAACAAGTAATAAGGAACATTCATCTCAACCTTACCAGTAAAATGTAGCAACAACCTTATATGGTACTGGTACAAGGTGTTGAATCTCCCTTCACAAGTAAAATATCTTTGTATGATCTTTAGTAATCTGTCAAACTGTTCAATCAATTGACTCCTTGGCATACTTTTGGACAAGGCATTGGCTTGATATTCAGGTTTAAAAAGATCTTTTTCATAGGCTGAACTCAAAGCCATGGCTTTGAACCATTTTTCACCTGTAATGGGGATCCCTGTTGTAGCTGAGATAGAGGCTTCAGTGACCTCAAACTCCAAATCACCAACCTTGGTTTTCTTGCCATCAAACTGTAGTGCAAATTGTCTTGCTACCTGTGGATGGCCTCTCTGCATGTTTTGACAGAAAGAGAGGCACCTTACCTTTTGAAAGGCATCTCTTGCTATGGGTTCTGTATAAAAAAGATGAATGTCCATCAGTTCTAATCGGACCACCTTGCCACCTTTGTGTGTCTTCCTCAATTGAGGAGTCTCCGTGGCTTAAAATGAGGGCTTTTAAGAATCTTAAGGGATGGTAATGACCAGGAAGGCTTTGAATCGGGCTTCATATATAAGGCTGACCCTTTTGGACAGACTGATGCTAGTAGGTCAAGCTCGATTTTAGGAATTAAATCCTTAGGCTTGTATAGGTATTCTGGAGTGAAAATAGTGAGGAGGTAGTCTGAATTTGGACCTCTACAATTGAGTGAAAACACCAAACCCCGAGGTGAAAAGAAGAAAGGAAAACATAGATGTTCTGAGCAGTGCCTATGGGTAGTGCAACGCATACACAAAGGATAGGATATTTACAGTCTTGCGAATTCAATTGTTAAAACAAACAATAGTGATCAGACCATAGATACAGGCAAAGAAATTTACAGGTCCGAAGAGGAGAAAAACAAGGTTACCATGCAAATATGGATCCCTTACTACTGTGCAAGCTTAGCAAAATGAAAACCCAAGCACAAATTTCTTGTGAAAGAGGAGGTAACATGGGATACCTGTGCAGTAGACACATGTTGAGATCTTCAATGCAATCTTAGGATAAAATTTGAGAAAACATTGGCCCTGGAATCTTTCTCAGAATAGGATTTGGTTGGCATGCTATCGCCTAATCAGAACTTACGAATTTGCGCAATGCAGCACTGTTGAGATTTTCAAAATTAGAAACTGTTACCAAGGCTCATAAATGCAATATCTTTGAAAGCGTTTTTAACCAACTTCTGGCACTGAAAACAAGGGACATGACATCAGTCGTGGAAATCATGGCTCGAGGTGGAAGTGTGATGAATGTGATAGGTTCTATGGAACTTCTTGATGAGTAGGCAACACATCCACTACAAAACATGATTAGATAGGTAAGCGAGGACATTGAGGTATACCTATGAGGTCATGAGTGAGGAGGAAGGTGTGTCACATCAATTTAGTAATGGGAGGAATCGACCTAGGGACAAGTCATGAAGGGGACCCAAATAAAACATGAGCTAGAAATGGTTCAAGGATCAAAAATTGATTTGAGGATCAAATTAGATCTAAGACTCAAAACTTTAATCATATAAGGGGTCCTACCAAACAAAAAATTTAAAGGGATGAGACTTTAAAAGAAAAATTAAAATCTAAGGCTTGAAAAAAGATTGAAAATAAATTAAAAGACCCAAGGCAATTTAGTGTGATAATAATCTCCATGCACATCAACTGTCAACTAGCAAAACCACATAATTAAAAGTGGTTGATATATGTTGATCGACACCATTAGTTAAAAAAGATGGTAAGTGGTATTAATTGACGTATATCAACCACTTTTAATTATGTGGTTGTGCTAGCACAATCACATAATTGAGAGTGCTTAATATACGTCGATCGACACAACCATATAATTAAAAGTGGTTTATATACACCAATCAATGCCATTTTCCACCTTTTTTAACTATTGGCGTTGATTGACATATATCAACCACTTTTAATATGTGTTTGTAATACACCCACTACGAAGTTCGAAATTTTTCATCCTTTTTCCATCTTTTCTCCGATGAACCGAATTCCCCAAATCCTTATGGGACCTGATACAGACCTTGCCATCCCTTATCCATACTCATATGATCGGAGGCTATGACCACAGGTCTTACTGGAGAGGTGCTCCCGGCTTTCCCGATTCAGAAAAATCGTGGTGCATGTATTCCCTTGTTCATTTCGGGGTTTCATCCATCGGAATTTTGTGTCTAGGGAACACAAGGAAAACTGACCTTTGGAGATCCTGGGTATCGAAACGCCTAAATACCAAAACCATGTGTGCTAGTCCATTTTGGGACTTTTCCTATCAGGATTTCGTGATATGTGAGGATAGGAGGATTTCACATACGGGTCTCCCAGAAGATGAAACTCCAAAACATCATAACCTTCCTGCGCTCTATCATTTCGAGATGTCGCAAGTCAAGATTTTAGGAGTCGTGAGGACAAAAGACTTGCCTCCTGATATCTCGGGTGCCAAAGCACCAGAACATTAAATTCTAGTCACGCTATACTCATTTCGAGGTTTCATACTTCGGGATTTTGCGATATGCGAGAATCATGAGGTCTCGCACCTGGGTTTCCCGGGAGCCAAAACTCTGAAACACCGAACTCTAAAATACACTCTACTATTTCAGGATTTCGCAAGTCGGGATTTCAGGACTGGCGAGTACAAGGGAATACACCCTTGAGTATTCCAATTTCTGAAATACCGAAATATCATAACATGTCTGTGTATCGTCCTTTCGGGATTACACCCATCGGGATTTCGGGACTGGCGAGTACAAGGGAATACACCCTTAGGTACCCTGGGTGTCGAAACACTGAAATGTCCTAACCGCTCCACACACTGTCATTTCGGGTTTTCATGAATCAGGGTTTCGGGACTTGCAAATACAAGGGAGCTTGCCCTTAGGATATTCCGAATGTTGAAACACTGAAATATCGGGATTTAGCCATATGTTGTTATTTCGGGATTTCAGGAGTCGTGAGGACAAGGGTTCTTACCCTCTGATCTCTTGGGTGCCGAAAAGCCGAAATGCTTACCGGCCGCCACGTGTATTCTACAGCTGGATGGTCCAGGTATTCCCATGGGTCTTGAAATCGACAGTCCCGATTTCTTCGCTACTTATGAAGGTAAAAATGGGTCGAGGCATTAATGCCTGCGTTCCTTCATCCAGTTTAATGGTCGTGACAGACCTTAGATCCTTCAAAAGGATCTTGTTCGTGCATTTAGCAAGAGGAAGGGTATCTTGGGTACCGAACCACCGAAAGGTCCTTAATTCATCCACACGCTGTCATCTTGGGATTTTGTGGGTCGGGGTTTCGGGACTCCCGAGTACAAGAGGAGTCGCACCTAGATACCCTAAGTGCCAAAATGCTGAAATGTCCTAAGTCTAAGAGGACCATTCTCTCTCTCATGCAGGATTTTAAGACTTAAACTATAACATCCTCCTTTGGGTCCTCAGGCAATTTACACTGGGTTTTGAAGACCAGACTAGAAGGTATTCTAGAAGGAAAAGGAGTGGTCTCGAAAGGGTGCCTTCATGGGGAAATCTATCCAAGGCATCGGGTAAGACAAACACGGGAACAAATCTCTCGAGAGAAGACTTGAAGAATATGTATTATTTCAATTTATATATATATGTAAACATAAGCCATATGTGGTCATTCCAACATAAGCATGCAACCACCATTCCGATCAAAATACCATGCAGACATTTCTACACAACAACTATGTATAAGTGTTCAAACCATGAGCATACATTTCAAGACATTTAAATTAAAGATGCAAGATATAACACTTATCAGTAAAACACTAGGTGATGCAACTGCTGAGAGGGGTCCTCGTTTCCACCCAACCATAGGCTCAGCGACTCTGAATGGATTTACCACTAGCCACCCCCGAGCTAGACCACGATGCTTGAGACTCTCTGTCTCTGTTCTTCAGTGACTAAGAACGAAGGTTACTCTCCTTCTTCTCTGCTATCACTCACTCTGTATTTTGTTCTAGAGTTCTTCCGATCTCCTCTTGCGATCCTTTTCTCNACACCTTTTACCTACCTTTTCTTTCTCGGCGAGGTTGTGTGTGGAACGAATTCCCCCACGGTGGTTAGGTCTAAGGCCTCCATGGATGGGAGGTTCACCCCCATCCCTCATTAACTCATGAGGAGTCTCTTCACCTACCATCCTGGTGAGTAATTCATGTCGGGGCCAGCGAGCCGCTCTTGGTTCTCCGGGCCAGTGAAGACCAAATACAGTTTGGTTCGGTGGAAGTTAACGCCACCATTCCAGGTGCCTTCCACCACCTTTCTTCAATCATCGTGGTCTCTTTGCCATCACATCCCCCTCTCAGCAGTTATATATATATATATATATATATATATATATATATATATATATTCATAACATTATTTACATTCATGGACCTTTTTACTAAGGTCCATTCAAATCACACATTCACATCTTTGAGTTTTCCATAGTTCTTGGCTAGTGTAGTTATTTTTACAGACTGGGGGAAACATGGTGTTACAATTCCCTCCCCCTTAAAGGAACGTCGTCCTCGATGTTATATCTATCAATATGACATGTATGTACAAAGGTAAACAAAATCAGATATGTTTGTTTCATGGCATCCTCCATTTCCCATGTAGCCTCATCTGGGCCAAAATGTCTCCACTGCACCTTGGCCTGTGCAATGGTTTGGTTCCAGAGCGGGGTTTCCTTTTTGTCCAATATGCATTGAGGTTCTAGTAGGAATTCTCCCTTTGGTTCCACCTGGATCATAGACTAGTCAATTATATGATTAGAATCATGTACATATTTCTTCAATAATGAAACATGGAAAACATTATGTGCTTTTACTGTGGGAGGAAGTTCTAGCCTATAGGCTACAGTGTTGGGTATGTGTTATATTCTTTGCATGTGTGTGTGTGTGGGTGCGTCAGATACGATGACTGCGTCTGACGATCCCTTTTTGCTATTTTTAGCGGATTTTGCTATTTTTTTTGGGGGCGGTTTTTGCTATTTTTAGTGGATTTTGCTATTTTTAGCTGATTTGTAAATTAATCCCGGATTAAGGGATTAGGTTTTTGGTATCTACGGAATACCTAAAAACATTGTATATATTGCATGGCGAATGGTGAAATTCGATATAATGAAAAAGAAAGGCTTTCCCGGTTGAGGGTTTCCGGTAAAGATCTTTGTGTATTCTGTGTATGAGCCATTGATTAAATTCTGTATTGCTTAAGAATATATATGCATTGCTTTACTTCGCAGGTTTAAAACTTACATGTGGTATCAGAGCACGTTTTTGGCTTCAGAGGGACGCCTTTGTTGCTGAGGGTTTGGCTCGGTCTTGATAGATCAAGTTTATCT
>ML778809.1:1021483-1041513 GCA_009831015.1 Picea engelmannii
TGGATTGTTGACTATATAATCCCCTGGACCCCTGGATGCAAAGAAAACAACAAGTGGGAGAATGTTGGGTATGTGTTATATTCTTTGCATGTGTGTGTGTGTGTGGGTGCGTCAGATACGACGACTGCGTCTGACGATCCCTTTTTGCTATTTTTAGCGGATTTTGCTATTTTTAGCTGATTTGCAAATTAATCCCGGATTAAGGGATTAGGGTTTTGGTATCTACGGAATACCTAAAAACATTGTATATATTGTATGGCGAATGGTGAAATTCGATATAATGAAAAAGAAAGGTTTTCCCGGTTGAGGGTTTCCGGTAAAGATTTCTGTGTATTCTGTGTATGAGCCATTGATTAAATTCTGTATTGCTTAAGAATATATATGCATTGCTTTACTTCGCAGGTTTAAAACTTACATACAGGTCCCACTCTATCTAGAACTTCAAAGGGTCCACAATACCAAGGTTCCAACTTGGCACAAGCTCCCATTTTTAGAGAACTCTTCCTAGGCCTAACTCTGAGATATACATGGTCTCCCATCTTGAACTCTCTTGGAGTTCTCTTTTGGTCGGCGTAACTTTTCTGTCGATTTTGAGCGACCTTCAGGTTTTGTTTTATCTAAGTCACTTTCCGTTCCATTTCTTTCAACATGTTGGGTCCAAAAGAAATTAAGTTTACGGGATTACTCCAACTAACAGGAGTGTTGCATAGTCTACCATAAAGGACTTCAAACCGACTCATCCTTAAGGATTCTTGGTAGTCGTTGTTGTAAGCGATTCCACCAGTGGTAGGTAGTGTTCCCACTTCTTGGGTTGATGCATTACATGCATTCTTAACATGTCTTCTAGTATTTGGCTCACTCTTTCTGTCTGTCTGTCGGTTTGAGGGTGATAGGCAGTGCTAAACAACAACTTGGTCTCTAAACCATCCATCAGTGACTTCCAAAAGTTGGAAGTAAATTTCCTGCCTCTGTCAGACACAATCTCTTTCAGCATACCATGCAGTCTGAATATCTCCTTCATGAATACCTGAGCGATGTCTATTTCCTTGCAAGTTGACTTGACAAGGATAAAGTGAGCGGACTTGCTCAATTTATCCACCACTACCATGATGGCATCATTCTGTTTGGTCAAGGTTGGTAATCCGATGATGAAATCCATGGAGATGGTTTCCCATTTCCATTATGGGATTGGTAGAGGCTGTAATAATCATGTCGAGTGTCGGTGTTCTGCTTTTACCTATTGGCATTCTATGCATTTGGCTAGGTACTCAGCTATGTCTTTCTTCAATCTAGGCCAATAGAATTGTTTCCTAGTGGTCGTGATCATTTTCTGGTATCCTGGATGACCAGAATATGGTCTTTTATGTAGTTCATCTAGTATGAACCTCTTCAAGTCGTCACAATCTAGTACATACAATCTGATTCAGTAAGTGAGCAGACCTCCTTCCATCATCTGGTAGCCTCCATACTTTATCCCTGTGGGTTCTTGCTGTAGATACGAGGTCACGGTCTGGAAGAATGTGTCTATCTCTTGTGCATTTCTGACTCTTTCTTTGACATCCATCTCGCAGGTGCTCACCGTGGCTAGGTGAATTGTTTTCATGCTTCTGCTAAGGGCATCCGCCACCCTATTTTCTTTTCCTTTAATGTGTTTGATTTCGAAATCAAACTCGCTAAGGAGGGCCATCCACCTAGCTTGTCTGGAATTGAGCTTCGGTTGGTCAAACATATATCACAATCCACAGTGATCTGTCATAAGTACAAAATTTCTTCCCATGAGGTAATGCCTCCACATTCTCAAGGCATGCACTATGGTAGACAACTCTAGATCATGGGTAACATAGTTGACTTCATGCTCATTCAATTTTCAGGATTCATAGAAGACCACACTTCGTCCTTGCATAAGGAATCCTCTGAGCCCTTCCTTACAGGCATCCATGCACACGAGGAAGTCGGCTTCGGGATCGACGATCTTCAACATGGGTGCGTGGGTCAATAGATGTTTCAGGGTTTGAAATCTTTCTTCACATTTTTGTGTCCATGTGAATTTTTTCCCCTTCCTCTGGAGGGCAGTGATTGGAAAACCAATATTGGAGAATCATTTTATAAATCTCTTATAGTATCCTACTAATCCCATAAATGATCTAATCTTCGAAACATCCTTTGGGGTAGGCCATTCCACGATAGACCTGATTTTGTTAGGGTCTACCGCTACTCCTTCTTCTGATAGAACATGGCCTAGGTAATGTATTTGCTTCTGGAAGAATTCACATTTGTTGAATTTGGCATAGAGCTGATGTTCTCTTGGCACTTGCAGCACAATCCTAAGATGTTCTTCATGCTCTTCTCTATTCTTGGAGTAAATTAATATATCTTCAATAAAAGCCAACACAAATTTGTCTAGGAATTTGTTGAGTACATTGTTCATCAAGCACATGAAAGTGGCAGGGGAATTGGTTAACCCAAATGGCACTACCACAAACTCATAGTGACCATACCTCATCCAGAAGGCAGTTTTGTGGATGTCTTCACCCTTAATTCGGACTTGATGGCATCTCGACCTCAAGTCAATTTTTGAGAAAATAGACACACCCCCCAATTGATCTAACAGGTCATCGATCCTAGGCAAGGGGTACTTGTTCTTTATGGTTACCTTATTAAGTTGTCTATAATATATACACAGTCTAAGGGTACCGTCCTTCTTTTTCACAAATAGGACTAGTGCTCCCCATGGAGACACGCTGGGCCAGATATAGCCCTTATCCATCATTTCTCTCAATTGCAATTTGAGTTCAACTAGTTCAGGTGTGCTCATCCGATAGGGTGTCCTAGACACCGACACCGCTCTCGGTGCAAGTTCTATCGAGAAGTCTATGTCTCTTCTTGGAGGTAGACCCGGTACCTCTTCGGAAAACACGTATCTGTATTCTCTCAGGGTAGGGTGGTCTTCGAGGCTTGGTTTGTCATCTTCAATAGTTTTCAACACCTGTATTTCATATAGGGGACATCCTTTTTGGCAATACTTTCTCATTTGCAGAGCTGATATTTGTCTCACCGAGACAGGTTTTCGGATCCCTTGAAGGGTTATCCTTTTCCCTTCTTTACTTACACATTCTAAGGTTTTATGGTAACAGTCCAATCTGGCTTTATGGGTGACTAGCCAATCCATACCAATCAATAGATCATACGATCCCAGGGGTAATATGTTAAGGGTTGCTTGGGTCGGGAATTCACCCAACATTAATTGGCAGGTTGGTATGACCTATGCTACCCTTCTTTTGGTGCCAGTGGCTAACTGTACCAACCATGGCTTGGAATTTTTATGTGGCTGTAGTTTACATTTATCAACAGCCTTTGGGGCTATATAACTCAAATTTGAACCTAAGTCAATCAAAATAGACACTAGATGGTTGGAAATCATACCTTCTATTTCCACCACTGAAGCTTGGTGGTCAACTTGGTTATTATCCAAGGCTGCATAAATTTGTGGCACACTCTTGGTCACATCATTGATGGTGGTAGCTTCCTGGATGTTGTAAATTCTTTGACTATTCTGTTGTCGGTGTGGACAGTCTCTCAGTAGATGTTCTTCTCTGCAACCCCAACATTTCAAAGGTTCTCTCTTTGGGTTATTAGTCTTTACTAGGGCAGATCTAAAAATTTCATTTCCGCTCAAGGAGGGAAAGTTCTACTGGTGTACACTTTGGGCTGGGAATCTCATCCTTTAGTTCTTTTTATAGTCCTTAAATCTTGGGGATTTAAACCCCTTTTTCTGGAATCCTGAACTATTCTTCGGTTTCCAGCCTTCGCAAGGTTTTGTTCGATGCCTAGGTTGTTCATAACAATATCTTGCCTTTCAGATAGTATCTTCTAGGGTCTTTCGTTCATCAAATTCAATCTTGTTCTGATAGTATTTAGGTAGTCCAGTGATGAATCATTGCACCTTTTCCTTTTCCACTTTTATGTAGGGTACATACCTCAATAACTCGAGGAATCTGCTAACATATTCCTCTATGGTGAGTTTCCCCAGTTTGAGTTCATAAAACTCTTTAGTCTTTTCGTCGAAATATTTTTCCGACAAATACTTCTTGCAGAAGTATTTCTCAAATTTCTCCCAAGACAGGTCCTCCTGTTATTGGATAAATCCGTAAGTGTAGACACAAACCGATCTCCCTAGATCCACCTGGATCTAGAACAAATCAAGACAGAATAATACTCTTTCCCTAGATTTCGACTATTGAATGAACTAGGAGGCAAGGATCATGAACATACCTTATGATCTCTTCCTTTGGTCTTTGTTGTTCTAGCTTCGCTCCAATGCTCATGTGCAGTCAAGACCAGGACAACTCAAACCAATTGAAGTGAAAACAACTTAATATATTCAACAGTTAATCTATGTATATGATCAAGGAATCATACAATAAAGTAGACTTGGATTTATGGGAAAGGGACATATTAATGTATCATATTGATGGAAAGAAAAGATTACAACCTGAGCCTTGATGTTGTAAACCTCTTTTCGATGGTCCTTGGTTATGACACACACACTTGCTCACTTGTATGAAGAAGATCAACCACTTTCGATAAACTTGCTGGAGTACTTAGTTGTTGTAGCATTAGTCCTTCACACAATCTTTCACTAATTCTCCAATGTCTTCTTGACCTTGTTTGCTTCTAACCTTTTCCATGAGAATCCCCTCAATATATAGGAGATAATGAATTAGTTACTTGGATAAAAATGATCCCAAAATATCAGGGAATCCAGTACTTAGATAACCATTCAAATGCCATCTCATCCTTCTAGAAGATTCCCTTCTAGAAGCTTCGAGAATTCATCTTTTTCCCTTCTTTAGAAAGAGTTCGCACCCTAGTAGTTAGACACAGTGTGAAATTCTTGCACCCTGGCTTAAGGCAGCCTGCGAGAATCATGCATTCTCGCAGGCAAATGTATTGGTAGCCTGCGAACCTTCCTCAAAAATGTGATTTCTGGAGAGAGATGAAGGTAACTTTTCTCAGGAGAAAGTTCTAATGAAGAGCCTGAGTAGACCATCCTCAATACATCATCATGACGACCAAAATCATAGGTAACAGAATGCCCCCCAAAGTCTAATATTGGAACCAGTGATAGTCGATAGACTTTGTAAGCTGCATGTGTGTGTCGAGAACTAGGATCACATCTAATCGGAAACCTACGAACAATCAAGCATTTGCAGAGTATCATATATATCAATTCTGAGGTAGGCATTCCCATACTCAGATCACAAACTGACGCCATTGTAGACATAGGTCATGGCCACCAATCATACACTGTGGATCCATGCCATCAAAATATAGCATAGCCACCTGAATACACTGTGGATCTATGCGAGAAAATTCAAATCAAGATGACATAGCCACGAAACATACACAGTGGATCTATGTGTCACAAATTATACATACTCCATCGCAACCTGGATCACAAAGATGATATCCAGGGTCTTAAATCTCATCCCCCAAAGTATGAATCTAACCATGTGATTACATGTGTTGAAGTCGAACATGGTAGAAACCACTTGATTACCGGTCATTGATGTGACCGTTAACGAGTGTGAGGGAAATCACCATTAATGTCAATGACTCCCAAGGTACCATAGTACAGTCTATCGAGTGTGAATAAATGAGTTGATGTCGAACATCCGACAGAATCTTGCAATCAGGGGTCAATAATGTAAACCCACTGTTGAAAGCGAGGAAACTTGCCATTGAGGCATGCAAGCTCCAAGGTACTAAATAATTTCTAAGTCTTGATTCCGGATAATGAGCCAAAGTTGACGGAACAAAACTCGTCATAGGAGGGCCTTGATGTATCCCCCATCAATGACACGAAATGAGTAACAAAGTTTGAAGGTGAAACAGAGCATTTTGCAAATTGAATAGGACATAGGGAAGGCCGACACGGAGAGAATGGATTACTGCAGATGGCCGACTCAATATAGGTTTTAGATGGACTTCTCTTAAACATACGAACGACACGACCAATGATTTGGAAGCATTGACTCCAAGACGACACATGAAATGACCTTGTAATCAATCAAAAGAGAGACAAATGGATTTTCCAAACCGGCTTCAAATGATGAATAGGGGGTGTCATGTTCAAGAGCGACACTTACTGACAATCAATACGAAGACGAAACATATCCCTTTCCCAAATTTTTCCCCACCATTTCTGGCAAGTACCTGTTTATTTTTACGCAAGCTTGAAGAGGATCACATATGCTTGTTGATATAAGCTCATCCTTCGGACGAGTCCCTCGGAGTATGTTTAATGAACCCTAAGAAGGAGTGTTTCGGTCCCATCACGGGTCTGTCAATGTTTGTTTAACGAGTCCAGAGATAGAAAACTCGAAGGTTTTTCAAGATTATAGAGTTTGGAAAAACACTTAAAAGAGAACTCTCTCAGTTCCTTTTTCGTAATATAGTCTGGACGAGACCGAAAAAAGAGAGAAATTATCTCTCACCAGACACGTACTTCAAATACTTTAACAAACGTGAAAATAGCAAGGTCGCTCAGCGATCTTTTCATGTTTAGAGAGTCTAAAAAGAGATTAAAGAGGACTCCAGGGGGGTTCCTTTTTCGTATAACCTTGTTGATCCCGAAAAAGTGATAAAACTATGCTCGATCACGTTCTCCTATATTTATGAGCGTAAGAACGGACAAAAACGACGCTCGAGGTTTTATGTAAAAACCATAAAAACAATGAAAACACGTCATAATGAATAAATATGTCCATACCCTTGTGTTATAATTACCAACATCATCACACCTGCAAGTCATTACACTCATCTTGATATTAGGGATTAGGTTTAATCAATAGATAAGCATAAAAAACCCAAAATGACATAGTAAAAGGTAAATTAAATGAGTAAATAATCATTTTTACCACATCATTTCACATTTTCACTATTGAGCTCCAAAACCCCCTTTTTACCCTCCGAATTTGACGTCAATTTGTGGGAGCTACAAGAGATCATTCCACGAGCCGTCTATAGCATTAAGGTAAGCTCTTCATTCTTGACATTTTCATGGTTTAAATTTTTGATTTCATTGGTTAGTTTCTCAGTTTCAAGTTGTTTTTTGAACCCTACATGTGCATAGGCATTCTCGCAGGCAGCCCATACGGGACCTGCGAGAATGATGCGTTCTCGCATGTGAGGTTTAAGCCACCTGTGAGGTTCTCGCACTATGCTAATGGGGCATCTGCGAGAACCGCAAACTCCAATTTTTTTTTAAATATTTAGCCAATGAAAAAGATTTAGATCATGAAGAAAATCATTAATCCTCCTTTTATGTTCCTCGTGCAGGTAAATAACCACAAACATGGTGCTTGAGTGGCGAGAACGAGAACATGAAGAGGATAATGCAAATGCCGAGAATCATCCTCCTACCATAGCGACATTAAGAGATTGTGGGCTCTTAAAATACTTTCGCATCCCGAGCATGAGAGCCCAAGTCAGACTACTAGAGTTCCTGGTCCGTATGTGGGACCCAGATCAGCAGGTTTTTAATGTAGGAGCTCACACATTGTCCATAGACATTGAGTACATATACTTCTTGAGAGGATTATCCAGACACGGGTATTATGTCAGCCTGAACGGTAGTAGAGGCAGTGGATTAAAGATGAGTGAGTACTGTAATCAATACTATGTACCTGAGGCTGAGAGGAAAAAGGGAAAAGTTGTTATCTGGGGGGTACAAGACTTCACCCTCCGCACTATCCTCTTTACTATAGCTCAGATGGCCGGGAGTTCTGCTCCTCATATGGAATTATAGAGCTATTTCCAGTACGCCATCAAGTGTACTGAGCCTCGAGTATTCAACTGGGCAGATGTTGTGCTTCGCAGTATCAAAAGACAATTAACCAAATGCAGGCGAGGTGAATTGAAACAATTTGGGTATGGATCTTTACTAGTGTCCTTCTTCCTCAAGAGAGTCCCTGTATTTAGACTACGGGTTGAGTAGAACCTACCGGGTCCTAGGGATCCAAGGATGCTTAGATGTTGTCGTCTCATGGCCCGGCACGTGGCAGGACCCATCGTCAAATATGATGATATTTTCTTTGACAGGCTTCGTAACCAGATGTTGATGGTCGATGACTACGCTTATGCCAGATTGGATTTCCGAGGAGATCCAGATTTAGCACTGCCTGAGCACGCTTAATGGAGAGACCTCGGTAAGAAGTACACACATTTTCTCTTTTTAAATGTTTTTGAATTTTTATCATATACAAATGTTTTTGTTTTATATGTTTATCCAAAGACTAACACAAAAAATTTGTTGATAACACAGATGTTGGACCATATATACCTCCTGGAACCTCTCATATCCAGCGATGAGGAGAGGTAGTAGTAGCACCACCACAATATGCCGAAGATTATCAGGTGGTGGAATAGAATTTAGAGAGTCTGACAGCAGACATTCCAGATATGGCTCTGGAAGAGGTTCCACGACGTGATCAACGTCACACTGTAGGGGTATCAGCAGCTATGAGTCAATTGCACCTTAGGGTTTCTAGGGCAGTCGTGTGTTACCGTGAACGTCATCCGTGACGTCACTTTGTAGAAGCTATAAGCTTCAAATTTTGATATTTTGGTCTTCGGACAAACTTTTTGTAAAAAAAAAACAAACTAATTTGATCGTTATATACATATGGCTTCTACCAGTGTACTTTATATTGTGTGAATTTAAATGTGTTTGATTTATAAATTGTTCAAATGTCTGTCCAATACATAATTAGCCAATGCATCTATTAATGTATTAAGACATCTAGGAATATGCTGATATTCAATGTGATCAAAATAACGTTCCAAGAGGCGAATTTTCAAATACACTCCTAACAAAGTAGGACTTCGAATAGAGTAGATATTACTTAGCTGTAGTACTACAAGTTGTGAGTCAAGTTGCACAACCAAATGACGAATTCCGAGTGAGATAGCATCAACCAATAATTCAATAACGGCACTATACTCTGCAATGTTGTTGGTTGCACGACCAAGACATACACCTCGTAAAGATATAAGTTCGTTTGTTGGGGCATAGATTGCCCACGCAGCGGAAGCTAGGTTCCGAGTACTACGGCTAGCACCATCAACGAATCCAATATAGGGTAGAGAAGACTCCAACATCTGGCAATCAAACACAACGTCACATAAGGGCAGAGACCAGATAACGTCAAAAAGCAAACTAAAGTAACACACACAAAGTATGATACATAAAATACAAGTACTTGTGCACAAATGACTTATGCATAGTACTTCTTCAAGTACAACCCATTCCTGGGTTCACTCAAAGGGATACCCTCGTAATCAACCAGCTCATATGCTCCTTTTTCCAAAACTCGGCGAACAATATAAGGACCTCACCACATTGGTTCAAATTTTCCAGCTCCTAAGACATCTCGATCATGTTCATAGAGAAAAACAAGATCACCTTCAGAGAAAACACGAGGCTTGACATGCTTGTCATACTAGACAAAGCAGGCCGAAAAGTCTGGGTTTGGAGATATATAATAATATCTCCATACCAAAGATTGTCAGTGCTAATAAGGAAAAGAGATTCATCGGGTAATGAATCTACTGCTACATTTTCCGTGGCAGAGTGAGGAAAATCACATATCAACTCATCGAAAACCAAGGATTTCTTAGACATGGCGCGATCGAATTCCAAGTCAAACTCCTGGAGTATGACAATCCATTTGGAGTATTTTCCCCCGAGCAATTGACATGTCAAAATATGTTGCATAGGGTTGCAATGAGAAATCACTGTAGTTTTCCTCGAGAGGATATAATGCCGAAAACGTTGAACAACTTGAACGGCAACCAAGGCTCGTTTTTCAACATGTTGATACTTGATTTCAGTGGATGTGAGACTTCGACTCAAGTAATAAATAACATGCTCATCGTGCGCATCATCCTCTTGGACGAGAACCATGTCGATGGTATACTCAGAGGCAGCAAGATAAAGAAAATAATCACGACTATAATCAGGAGGAAAGAGAAGCGGAGCTCGCGTGAGGGACAACTTCAAAGCCTCAAAAGCATTGTTGGCAACGGAATCCCAGACGAACTCTGAATCTTTCTTTAATATCCGTGTTAAACAACGAGTAATCTCGACGTAATTAGGAATGAAACGACGAAGAAAGTTTGCTTTCCCCTGCAAACTTTGCAACTGGCGCAGTGTAGAAGGAGGAGGGAGATCAAGAATTGCCTCAACCTTAATTGGATCCACCCTGATCCCTTGACGTGAAACGATGAAACCTAGAAGACGATCGGATTCTATGCAAAAAACACATTTATGAGGATTTAAACGAATACGATAGAACCAACAACGAAAAAAAATAGCTCGGATATGAGTGGGGTGATTGACTCGTCGCAAAGAATGAGCTGGTAAATCGTCCAAATAGGGTTCAACGATATGCTTTATATCATGAAAAGCATAAGACATAGCACGTTGAAACGTCGCGCCAACGTTCTTAAGACCCAGGGGAAGTTTTCTATAGGCGAAAGTACCCCAAGGACAAATAAAAACAGTTTTATGTTGGTCCTCGGGAGCGATGTTAATTTGATTATAGCCAGAGAAACCATCCATGAGAGAGAAGATTTCACTTCCGGCACAGTCATCAACAATCTGGTCGACGAAAGGGGTTGAAAAGTTGTCTTTTGGACAGGCTTTGTTAATATCCCTATAATCAACGCATACACCAATACTGTCACCTTTCTTATCAATTGGAACAGGGTTGGAAACCCATTCTGTCAGAGCCACGGGATAAATAAAGTCGGCTTTGAGAAGTTTTTCAACCTCAAGTTTGATAGCCGCCGCTTTACGTGGGTGTATAGGACGTAGGCACTGCCGGATAGGTTTATCTCAGGGGTATGTATTTATCTCATGTACAACAATAGCAGGGTCGATACCTGGCATCTCTTCGTAACTCCAGGCGAAGATATTACGAAATTCTTTGAACAGAAATGTATAAGTGACAATTTCGTCTGGAGAACACGAAGCTCCAATATGAACATTTTCAACTATCTCAGGTTTAACGGATATATCAATGGGAATCGTGGGAGAGATATTACTGAGGTTCCCTTCAGCAAACACATCATGTGTAGATCCGAGAACGGTCGAAATGACCACAACGGTCGACGGAGTCGAAATCCGTTGGTAGTTCTCAAGAGTGTGTTGTTCTAGAAAGAGTATGGAACAATGATGTCCATCGTCCCAAGCGGTGTCCTCCATGATGGACATAATCATCTCTTCAGTGGGAAAGATAACACGGAAAGGATCGGGAGACAACTCATCAAGAGAAGGGGTAGAAGGTGTTGCCGATTGAATGGCCTGATAAGCAGACTCAATCGGACTTAATGGCATGATGTCGCCAAAACGAGTGTGATCTCCGGGGTCAGGGACTATCTAAGGGTCAGAAGACACAGGAAGTTCATGAGGTACAGAGGAGATCATGTTAATAGAAGCAACTGACGGACGCGAGACATCGGGCGGAGGAATGGGGAAAGTCCCCATTAATGAAGAATCTTTTAAAAGGCCTACACCGACATTCTCATAACCCGGCGGGGTTTTAGCTATAAACGACACGTTTCCAGTATGAGTATCGGAATTAAAGAAGACAAGTTGGTCAACGGTAAAAACTTTTCCTTGATGAGGAAAACGTACTACATGGAAAAGTGTTGACACAACCGCACGCATGGAATCGATCCAGCTATGGCCAAGCAGAAGATTATAATCAAGGGGAGCATCGAAGACTTCCACTTCAACTTGGACTGTCTTCCCTTCTAATGTAACAGGCAATGAAGGAAGAACATCGTAAGGCTTAAAACCAGATCCATTGAAGGCTTTCAGAGTGTTTTGTGATTCATTTAAGGGAGGAGAGCCAATGGCTTTCCAACAAGCAAAAGACATTACACACGTAGAGGCACCCTCATCGATAACAGTTCGGAAAATGTTCTTGTCCGAGACAACAACTTGTATCTGGAACGCAAGCTGAGGGGTTAACCTTGGAATATGATCTTCCAAGTCAAAGACTATCAAATTCATATATGTGGGGTCAATTCCACCTATAGCTTTCAAAAGTGTCTTCCGTTGTGCAGGACAAGACTGAAGGAATTCAAGGGCTGACATTGTTGAAGGTGTCTGGGCCAGATCTTCCACAATGTTGTAGTTCTGGGCTGCATGAGCATGAGGATTGAAAGTCGACTTACGAACAACACCCTTAGGGGGTCGCAGGACTGTATCAAGGCTCGGTCGTTTGAGATGAAGAGGACTGTTTGTAGGTGGAGTCGGTGGAGAGGGTTGTACCAAAGCAAGAGGTAACTCGTCAACCTTCTCCTTAGATGGAGAATAATCTTTGGCTCTAGTTGTGATTGCAACGTTATTCTGCTTAGAATCACCAGTACACATCAAAACATATGATGTCGTAGAAGTACATGGTTGACCATGGATGACCAACTGAGCCTGTTGTTGAGATGGGCAGGGTTGGGACAAGAATGCCAGTGTAGATGGTTTGGGTGTTCCTTGAAGGAACTTAGTGACCTTGGCACGTCATGGACAATCCTTTGTATAGTGATCGTCACCACAAATAAGGCAAGGGTATTGTGGTTTGCGCTTATCCCGCTCTTCAACAGGAGTGGTTTTAGTTTGTTCAGGTGGATTATTATTTTTAACCTCCTTATTCTTGCCTCTCCCCTTTTTAGATTTATTTTTAGCGGTCGGGGTAGATTGAACGACGTTTACCTCAGAAGTTTTACCGACGGGAGTAGCAGGAGATTGTTGGTCACTATAATTGCTTAATTGATTTAAACAATCAAGTGATACATAAATTATCAACCCAGGGAAGTATTTTATTTCAAGGATAACCACGTACTATATATGCTCAATTCCAAAAGAAACTTAGTGTTGTAGTAAAGAAACTTATACTAATTATACTTGCTTGAATGAACTGAAGCTCCGAATTAAATCACATGAAAGTAACTTCCCTATTGCAATTCCTTAAAGATCAATCTAAGAATCCTGGATTACATTAAAATAACACTTGCAATGGAAAAGAACAACTATTCTGCAATCAGAGAACAAGACCCTTACTCTAAACAGAGACTTCAGCACTAACACTCTTTCATGAAAACAGTAATGCAGAAAACAATTAACTCTATCTAACAGAGAACAAAGCCACCTAGTTCCTTTCTTTCTAAGTAGGAGCCTTGAGCCTTATTTCTGTTTTAGCACACTTGTGAGGTTGAGTTTTACAGAGAACAGGGCAGTCTAATCCCTTCCTTTTTGAGCAGGGATCCCTGACCCAGTTTCTGGCTAACACACTTGCAGAGGTAAATGAAATCTACAAAAGACAAGGTGTTGTAATTTCTTTATGTCTGAGTAGGAACCCTTTAACCAAATCTCTGGCTAGCACACTTGCAGCAATAAATGAAATCTACAGAAGACAAGGTGTTTTGATCCCTTCATGTTTGAGCAGGAACCTTTCACCAAACCTCTGGCTAGCACACTTGCAGCGGTAAACGAAATCTACAGAAGACAAGGTGTTTTTGATTCCTTCCTGTCTGAGTAGGAACCTTTAACCAAACCTCTGGCTAACACACTAGAAAAAGTAAATGAAATCTACAGAGGGTAGGATATTCTGATTCCTTCCTCTCTGAGTAGGAACCTTTAACCAAACCTCTGGCTAGCACGCTGGCGAAAGTAAATGAAATCTACAAAGGGTAGGATATTTCGATTCCTTCCTGTCTGAGTAGGAACCCTTAACCAAATCTCTGTTAGCCTTATAAAATCATCACACAAGATTGCTGATAAAAAGAATTACAAATTCCATTCAATAAACTAAGATAGAGTCAGTAGTGTTTCAGCAAAGCGGAATCCATTAAAAACAGTGTTTCAGCAAACGACAGTTAAACAAAGCATGAACAGAAATTATACTAACACACTTCTAACTAATGAGTGAATCTTGTGAAGAAGGTGGGCCCTCCCTTCTCACAAGATTCCCCTGGACGAAAGGATAGAGAAGGATATTCAAAGCAGTCTTATATTCATCTGTCGAAATATCACATTACAATTTGAAAAGAATAGAATACGTCTCGCTTCTCTGGAGTTGCTTCAATACATAAAACTTGGATCCCTCGAATGGTGATTTCCTCTGATTTAAAGAGGAAATCCCTTCGATACAATAATTACAATACATATCTGAATCCTACCTTGAATCGGATCTTCTTTCTAAATCAGCATAGGATGTCCTAGTCTCACGCAACCAAATGCTATTACAGGAACTGAACGAGGTATTGTTGTTACGGCTGGTGTAACAACGTCTTCTCATTGTTGTTGATGTTGTTTCAGCATCACAATTCACGGGCTGTTTCAGCCACGTGAATTGCGCTCTGACTGCGTTGACCGCTGAATATGGCGGCTTCCTTGTGTTTCAGCATCGTCGGTTCTGGTGGTTTCCTCTGTGTTTCAGCATCTGCAACTCAGGACTGTGTAACAGCTCCGTGTTTCAGCATTTGCGTCCTCGAACTATAAGGCAACTCCGTGTTTCAGCATCTGCGACCTCGGACTGTGTAGCAGCTCCGTGTTTCAGCATCAGTTCTGTGTTTCAGCAACAGCGACCTTGGACAGTTCAATAGGCCTTAAATGCAAATCTGCAGTTTTGGACACTTATGCATTTCTAATCAATGGTTAAGTACGAGAGTAATGTAAAATATTATGTAAAACATATTAAACATATAGTAATGAGAAAGGACGTTGTATACCTTTGAGATGATCAGATAAAGAGATAGTATGAGTCTAAATGTAAGTGATCAAGAGTATAATGGTGGAAAAAAGTATAGGCAAAAAGGTACATTGTGTGGTCCTAACATCCCCCCCAACTCAAGGTGTTGCATGTCCTCAGGCAACTCACTCTAAATCAGAGTCTGGATACTTACTCTGATCATGTAAGTTACTCAAGCTGTAACTCTGGGAGGTACTGTCTGTCGACGTTTTGAACCCTTGCACCTGCTACAATCTGTCATGTTGTTGTTTCTGCCTTTTTAGGCAGCTTATAACTGACTTGATACCTTTCTATTGGCAACCAGAGAATGGGAAAGTAAAACCGATACCCTATCCAATTTTCAGCACAATGTCTAACACACTGGATATAGCTGGGTATCCTGGAAATTGCTACTTCTAAGTTGGCAGGACCAAAAGGATTGTGTTGTTGTCTCTTTTCTGTGGATTGCTGCCAAAACAGGTTATTGTCCTGGAGGGCAGGAACCTCTATAGATCTGATGATGCGTTCACAATCCTGAAGCACTTCTGATTGTAGCTGCTGAACATGTTCAGTCACCCCTAGTTGCTTTAAGAACTCATAATACTGTGAGATGAAGGTAGATGCCCTTTGTGGTTCTGGTCTAATCCAGAGGAGGCGATTGTCTTCATTGTTCTTGGCAGCCGAAAAGTCACCTTGCCAAATGATTTGATTGAGGAGAAAGGAAGTAAATGCTCGAAGTTAAACATCCCCAACAAGAGGATTTATGTTCAGCAACCTGTTTTCTGGAATAGCCTCATTATGAAAGTATGCCTCACAGAGAAGGTGTTGATCCCTGGTAGAGGCAGCTACAAAAGTTTTGATAAAATCTGCTGATTGAATGACTTCATGGGGTTTACCCTCTATAATGGACTTGATCTGAAACCATATGATTTTCTCCATCAGAAATAAGGAGTAGTTGCAAGATGGCTTCCTTGTGGCTAGTAGCTTCTGCATCAAATCAAATACCAGGACCAATCTGTCCTTCAAGTCTTTGTTTTTCTTCTTAAGCTCACGAACTACCTGACGTGTCTGGTCCAATGCTTCCCAATTTGAGAAGGTTTGATTTATCCAGATCTGTTTGTGCACTTGCAGGTTTTTGGCCTATGTTTCAGCATACTCCTTCTTCCATTTTTGTATTTCTGCCTGCTCATCCCATAACTGGGAAGTCTGAGTTTCAGCGTGGGAAGTAGAGGGATTAGGCAAGGTTTGAGTAGATTGTTCCCTGGAAGTGGAGAGATTGATCTGATTGGGAGGTACAAATTCCTCCATGGGCATTGTTTGCACAACCTTGTTGACAACAGTAGGGGCTTCTCTTGTTGCAATGCAAGACCCAGTCTTAAGCTTGAGAGGGCCTGCTGGTTCTTGTGTTGCGGCAGGTTCAGTCTTGGGCTTGCTAAGGCCTGCTAGTTCTTGTGTTGCAGCAGATTCAGTCTTGAGCTTGCTAGGGACTGCTAGTTCTTGTGTTGCAGCAGGTTCTTCCTTGACTTCAAAAGGTGAAGGAGTAGGGGCTGCCCTCGGCACTAGAACTTGAATCACCTTATAGCCTGCCTGATGGTAAATATCGCCACATTGGCAACACATGTATTCTTTACATACGCTCTCTGTGGTCTCTTCTGTCAAGTTTGATGTTCGGGCTAAGGTGTACAGACTTAGTTATTTTTCATATGCTTCCCTTGCCCTGACTAATTCTTGTTGATATGCTTCTAATTGAGACTTTAAAAAGTTGTTTTCTTCCAAGACATCGGCCATTGTTTGTTTGGATTTAGAGGTGACTGGTTCTTGTGTGGCAGTCACAGCCTCATGAGCTGATGCTTGTGGAGCAGCTACAGGAATGACAACTGATGCTTGTGTTTCAGCCTCCTGGTGTAAGGAGAGTAGTGTTTCAGCACCCTCAACCTCTGATTCCTGAATCTCAATGTCAATATCAGTGGTTGCTTCTTGTGTTTCAGCCACTGGGTGTTGTGTTGCAGCATTCGATGTCTCAATTTCTTCAATTTCAAAATCAGTGGCTGGTTCTTGTGTTTCAGCCACTGGATGTTGTGTTGCAGCATCCGGGGTCTCAGATTCCTATAATTCAACTTCAATACCAGTGTCTGGTTCTTGTGTTTCAGCCATTGGATGAGTAGCTGATTGTGTTTCAGCTACTTCAAAAACAAATGATGTTTGGGCTTCTAATTCCTGCAACTCAATATCGGTGGCTGGTTCTTGTGTTGCAGCCACCGAGGTTGGAATAGGCAAAGATCCTGGGGTTTGGGAAGTTGAAGATGTACAGCGTATCAGTCGAATAGGTGGGTTGTCGAGGGTAGTGATCATAAAAGGTGGCCTCATTGAGGCTCTTGTCCACTTTTTGCGCAAGAAGAGTGGAAAGGGGGCAGTCTGTTTTCGTTTTCGTGGAGGTTTTTTCTGAATGATAGGGCAGGGAACATTTTCTGGTTCAGAGTCATCACTGAGAATATGAAGGGCAGGAGTGGATGAATCTGGTAGAGTATGTGGTGGATTAGGTGGGGTAGGGGAAATGGCTGAACTGGTTGGTTCTATGGGCGGGATATGGGGTACTTCGGGGGCGTCTGGGGGGTTTTGTTGTTGCTGCTCCTGGGAAATTTCAGCAGTTAGTTGAGGGTTTCTGGGTGGGTTATTTAGTAGACGGTTTTGTTGTTTAAAACCCCTGTTGATGAGTAATTGAACAACACGGTGATGGATAAGTGACAGGTTTGGATCTTTTTCCTTCCGATAGTAATGTGCCATATTCTTCAAACAGCCCAGCAAATAATATGGAATATTGACCCGTCTGTTATGCCTTAAATGAGAAAGTAGGAGAAATTCGTGCTGATACACTACCTGATATTGACCTTCGTAGGTCAGGTAATGCTTGATAAATCTGGCGACTTCTGGCCATGGTGGTGGTAATGGGTTGAGCTGAACACCCCTTCCTTTCAGTACAATGCGTTCCTCGGGCAGGAAGAAGTTCTGCTGAACAGTCCCAATGATATGTTTTCTGCTGAACGTATGTTTTTCGATCATGGGGAGGCCTGAGACCTCTGCTATGCCTTCCTCTGTTACTGGTATTTGCACCCCTTCAATGACAGAGTGGTCCTCCTGGAGATTTCGAGTGAACTGTAGGACCAGCTGTTCGTTGTAAGATTGAAGTCTGTGGAAGTAATTGAGCCACCCTTCCTGTTGGAAGATTTCATACGCTGCCGGGTAGTGTTCCAGCAGCACTGTAGTGGCAGGCTCATTTCATATGATAGATCCTCCCATGGCTACCAGCTTGGTAAGATACAACGTCGAGAGTTTGTGTATCAGCTTCTGGAGAGTGAGTTTTCCTAGCGACGTTATGCAGGAATAGTGGTTAAATGTGCGAAAGGGTGATGAATTAAGGATGACGGCGGTGAAATCAGGTGTAATAATGGTATCGTGGATTTGATGTGTACTTCCCCTCCTGTCAAGTGTGGTTAGTACTAATTGTACTTGAATGGTCATAATGACGTATAATCTTTCTCATTAACTATAGCCTAACCGAATTACATAAAATTTACATACCTCATCTTACCATTTAACCAGATATCATGCATGTCCGTGGTGTTCCTATTGTGGCGACGACTTTTGATTGTTGTTGTTTAGAAGGTCGAACTATAATGTGAGGTCGTAAAAGCTTGCTGACGGACAATGGTGAAAGACTGGTGTTTCAGCAACAGAGAAGAACGAAACAATTGTTGTAGATGAAGAACTGTTGATGACTAGTGTTTTAGTATCGGAAGAAAGTCAAAAAGTGCTGAACGGTGGTGTTTCAGCATTGAAGAAAGTCGAAAGTGCTGAACAGTGGTGTTTCAGCATCGGGAAGAAGTCGAATATGCTGAATAGTGGTGTTTCAGCATCATGAAAAAAATCAAACGTGTTGAATAGTGGTGTTTCAGCATCGTGAATGAAGAACAATCAAACGTGCTGAACAGTGGTGTTTCAGCATCGTGAAAAAAAATGATGAAGGGTTGTTGACAATGGTGTTTCAGCAACGGAAAAAGAAAAGACGAAACAATTGCTGGACGGAGTTGTTTCGTCAATGATGGAGGGTGAGGAAATGGTGGACTGTAGTGTTCTGGGAGTGGGAAGAAAAAGTGTTGAACAATGGTGTTTTAGCATTGGGGAAAAAGTCAATAGTGTTGAGCAATGGTGTTGCAGCATTGGAAGGGGAAAGGCGAAGCAATTGCTGGACGGAGTTGTTTCGTCAATGAAGGATGATGAGGAAATGAAAAAGGTAGTGTGAGTTTGGTGTTTCAGTAATGGAGAAGAAGGGCGGATTGCTGACAGTGGTGTTCCGGCAACAGAGAAAAGTAGAAAATGGAGAATGGTGGTTGTTCGGCCTCAGAAGCAAGTCAAGAGGGTCGACCAGTGGTGTTTCAGCAGCATGAAGGTCGTCAGTACTGAACAACGGTGTTTCAACATTGTGAAAGTTAACAGTGCTGAACAGCGGTGTTTCATCATCGTGAAGGCTCGTTTATCTGAAGTGGAATCGTCTTCTTCTGGTGGCTGTGTTTTGATCGGGAATCTGCAAAACAGCTGTAGCATGGTATTTCTTTGACATGGATTATTAGAAAAACGAAATCTAATCTAATCTAATACTAAAGAAAATCAATCTTGAAAGAATTAATTTCTTTTAGGGGTAGAAACCCCCTCAACGAAGAGAAAATGCGCGTCTGCCATGCATGTGGCCTTAAAATCTTCTTTAGAAATAGGTTTCTGGTATAGACAGAGCCGATGACCATTTACAAGTAACGGAGTTCTGGAGTCATCGATTGTGAGGAGCCTTACTATTCCATTAGGTAAAACCGTGTCTACTTCGTAAGGTCCCAACCATCTTGTTCGCAGTTTCCCTTGAAATTCTTTGAATCGGGAATCATACAATAGAGCCCAATTACCTTTTTGGAACTGCTTGTTCTTGATATTTTTGTCATGCCATTGTGATCTTTCCTGTTGAATTATGGTTGTTTGTTGAATGGCATCTAATATTTTCTCCTCTAGTTCATTAAGCTTCTGCAGCCTGGCTGTCTGTACATCGGTTAGATCAAGGTTGGAAGCTAAAGCAATCCTTAAGGTTTTTATCTCAAATTCCACAGGAAAGACAACACTCTTTCCATAGACCAATTCATAGGGAGAAAATCCTGTAGTATTTCTCCAGGTAGTTCTGTAGGCCCATAGTGC
>ML778809.1:1044576-1055222 GCA_009831015.1 Picea engelmannii
TGATTGTGAGAATTGAGGTAATTGGTTTTGAAAGGGGGGTTGTTGTCCTCTCCAATTCTGATTCCATTGAGTCTGATATGGCTGTTGTTGTGGAGGCCAAGAGGTCCACATTGAGGGATCAACAAAGGGTGGGTTATTTTGTTACATGGGTGGGTAAGTTTGTTGCATGGATGGATAATTCGTTTGATTAGTGTATTGCATTCGATTGTAAGGGGGGTAACTCATTTGATTGAAAGCAGATTAATTATTCCAACGATTAGGAGATGCAAATGGTACGTTAGAATTCATACCTTTTCCTCGTGGTTGCCATTGTCTCATTTGTGTCATCAGATAGACAACTTCAGCTTCTTCATCCGTTGGTTGCAATGCTGCTTTAATCCCTGGTAAAGATGGACAATTTTGGGTATCACGATCTTTGTCACAAATAGTGCAGATAGGTTTCCTGTCCAATGGACATTCTCTTTTTGGGTGCTTATCTCTGCATTGAGGACAAAATATAGACAAGGATGCTTCTGCTTCTTCTTGTTTTTTCTTAATCTACAGGGTATCCATTTGTGAGGCAAAAGAGCTTAACATTTCAGTTTTAAAATCTTCAAGTAGATTACCTATCTCGGCTCTTGTTGCTCCCCCACTGGCTGATTTTTGGACTCTTGAAAATGTGGTGTCCCCGTTGTTCAATCTGTTTCTTGAAGCTCCCCTTGAACATCTTTTGCATAAATTGACAATTTCATCATATGATTCCTTGGATATGTCCCCTTTCCCAAGCATGTTCAGCATATCCAAAGAGTCATCCCTTACCCCTTTTAATAAAATAGTTTTGAGAATATCCTTACTTACATTGGGATGACTGGATCTTTGTAGATTGTATTGTAGCCTCTCTACAAAGTCTTCTAGATTCTCGTCTTCTTTCTGCATCATTTTAAATAGCTCCTCCATTTTTTCTCTCGTTCTGCAGTAGTCCTCGTACTTGTTCAGAAATTTCTGCTTCATTTGGTCCCATGTTGTGATTACATGGCCTCCAAGGCTCATAAACCATCTTAGTGCATTTCCTTTTAGTGTTGTTGGAAATAACTTCAGTTTCTGATCATTAGAAACATAATCATAACTTCTACATAATATATCAAACTCAAACAGAAATTCATCAGGATCTTCTGAAGATAACCCATGAAAATTTGGCAATGCTGAGAGTGGGATGTTTTTCATGGGGGTTGTTCCTCTAGGGAGATCGCCAATAGAAAATCCTAATGTAGAAAAAGAATTTTCATCTTTTACCTCTCCTTCAGGATCTACCTGTTCTTCATGGTACAATTGTTCGTTGTATTCATCCATGTTTCCCTCTGTCTACTCTCCTGCTACACTTGCTCTGTCCTCAGTGTCTCCTACTGGCTTCTGGACTGTCTTTGGACTCCAAACTTCTTTCCCTGTTGCAAAAATTGCTCGAAATGAAGGCTGAGAATTTTGTTTTTGAAGGTTTGGTCGTTGAGCAGCAGATTCACACTTAGATGTAATGTCATCAATGAAAGTCTTTCTTCCTCCTTTTCCTTTTCCCTTGCCACCTGTAGGGTTAGTGTCTTTGGGGTCTTTCATGCATTATTTTTATCTAAAGAAAAGAAATCACAAGTGCTTTTGAAATCTATAGCTATCTTCCCCGACAACGACGCCAAAATGTTGGTCACTATAATTGCTTAATTGATTTAAACAATCAAGTGATACATAAATTATCAAACCAGGGAAGTCTTTTATTTCAAATATAACCACGTACTATATATGCTCAATTGCAAAAGCAACTTAGTGTTGTAGTAAAGAAACTTATACTAATTATACTTTCTTGAATGAACTGAAGCTCTTAATTAAATCACAGGAAAGTAACTTCCCTATTGCAATTCCTTAAAGATCAATCTAAGAATCCTGGATTACATTAAAATAACACTTGCAATGGAAAAGAACAACTATTCTGCAATCAGAGAACAGGACCCTTACTCTCAACAGAGACTTCAACACTAACACTCTTTCATGAAAACAGTAATGCAGAAAACAATTAACTCTATCTAACAGAGAACAAAGCCACCTAGTTCCTTTCTTTCTAAGTAGGAGCCTTGAGCCTTATTTTTGTTTTAGCACACTTGTGAGGTTGAGTTTTACAGATAATAGGGCAGTCTGATCCCTTCCTTTCTGAGCAGAGATCCCTGACCCAGTTTCTGGCTAACACACTTGCAGAGGTAAATGAAATCTACAGAAGACAAGGTGTTGTAATTCCTTTCTGTCTGAGCAGGAACCCTTTAACCAAATCTCTGGCTAGCACACTTGCAGCAATAAATGAAATCTACAGAAGACAAGGTGTTTTGATCCCTTCCTGTTTGAGCAGGAACCTTTCACCAAACCTCTGGCTAGCACACTTGCAGCGGTAAATGAAATCTACAGAAGACAAGATGTTTTTTATTCCTTCCTGTCTGAGTAGGAACCTTTAACCAAACCTCTGGCTAGCACACTGGCAGAAGTAAATGAAATCTATAGAGGGTAGGATATTTCGATTCCTTCTTGTCTGAGTAGGAACCTTTAACCAAACCTCTGGCTAGCATGCTGGCGAAAGTAAATGAAATCTACAGAGGGTAGGATATTCCGATTCCTTCCTGTCTGAGTAGGAACCCTTAACCAAATCTCTGCTAGCCTTATAAAACCATCACACAAGATTGCTGATAAAAAGAATTACAAATTCCATTCAATAAACTAAGACAGAGTCAATAGTGTTTCAGCAAAGTGGAATCCATTAAAAACAGTGTTTCAGCAAATGACAGTTAAACAAAGCATGAACAGAAATTACACTAACACACTTCTAACTAATGGGTGAATCTTGTGAAGAAGGTGGGCCCTCCCTTCTCACAAGATTCCCCTGGATGAAAGGCTAGAGAAGGATACTCAAAGCAGTCTTATATTCATCTGTCGAAATATCATATTACAATTTGAAAAGAATAGAATACGTCTCGCTTCTCTGGAGTTGCTTCAATACATAAAACTTGGATCCCTCGAATGGTGATTTCCTCTGATTTAAAGAGGAAATCCCTTCGATACAATAATTACAATGAATATCTGAATCCTACCCTGAATCAGATCTTCTTTCTAAATCAGCATAGGATGTCCTAGTCTCACGCAACTGAATGCTATTACAGGAAATGAACGAGGTATTGATGTTACGGCTAGTGTAACAATTTCTTCTCATTGTTGCTGATGTTGTTTCAGCATCCCAATTCGCGGGCTGTTTCAGCCACGTGAATTGCGCTCTGAGTGCGTTGACCGCTGACTGTGGCGGATTCCTTATGTTTCAGCATCGTCGGTTCTGGAAGTTTCCTCTGTGTTTCAACATCTGCAACTCAGGACTGTGTAACAGCTCCGTGTTTCAGCATCTGCATCCTCGAACTATAAGGAAGCTCCATGTTTCAGCATCTGCGACCTCGGACTGTGTAGCAGCTCCGTGTTTCAGCATCAGTTCTGTGTTTCAGCAACAACGACCTTGGACAGTTCAATAGGCCTTAAATGCAAATCTGCAGTTTTGGACACTTATGCATTTCTAATCAATGGTTAAGTACGAGAGTAATGTAAAATATTATGCAAAACAGATTAAACATATAGTAATGAGAAGTGACGTTGTATACCTTTGAGATGATCAGATAAAGAGATAGTATGAGTCTAAATGTAGGTGATCAAGAGTATAATGGTGGCAAAAATTATAGGCAAAAAGGTACATTGTGTGGTCCTAACAGAGACGAAGCATTTTGAACATTAGAAGAAGTAGATTTAGGGGTTGTACTTGAAATAGAATGTGAGTGGGCATGGGCAGTACCAATCACACTGTCAGCTGCATGCGAGGCAGCTGGAGCAGTTGAAGTGCTGGAAGAACCAGAACGAGGTAAGTCAGGTAACAAATCAGATAGTGTTCCCATTTGTGAATAAACAAGATCAAGATATTGAGCACGACTTATAGCCTGCTCCTCTGTAAAAACACCACCGATGGCAATGTCTTTACCAATTTCGTTCACAAAGGATTTTGTAAACCATTCTGTCAGTAACTGATCAGGGAGTTCAAGTTTTATGAGACGTCGTCTCCTTCTCCACTCATGGATATGATCTGAAATATGAGTGTCTTTAGTCTGTTTGAAGGAAGTCAAAATCTCAGTCCCAGTATCATAACGGATCGGTAACTGATAATGTGTAAGAAAATCCATAGCTAGGGTGTTGAAATCAGAGAAGAAACCTCGTGGCAATTCAATATACCACTTCGCAGCAGAACCGGTAAGGGTTCATTGAAAAAGACGTAGACGAATAGAGTCATCCATCAATGAATTGGATGAACACCATAGGTGAAAAGTCATAACGTGATTGTTCGTTTCCTCTCCCACATTGCCATCGAATTTAGGAATGTCCGATGGAAGCTTGGCTAGAATATCGGGCCATTGGGGAGAGTGATGAATAGGATCATTCAGAATCCTAGACAAATCTGGCAAATCCAAAGTAGCAAGAAAAGGTAATTGTCGATTGACTTGTGGGTACTGGTGAATTTGGGGTGGAAGCCTTGTCGGCAAACCAGTAGGCCCATACGCAGTCTGCCCATAATGGGAAGACCCTGGCTGATTCGGTGGTGGTTGGAGAGGATAGTAGTTCCAAGGATTGAAACCTTGAGTTTGATTAGGGACCTGAGTTTGAGCATTCTGACCCTGACCCCAAATAGGATTAGGTATACCTGGATATGGTTGGCCTATAGTAGGAGTAGGTTGTTTCCCCCCAATCGTTTGAGGAAGATTTTGTAGCATCTGAGTCCAATACTGGGCCAAAGGAGGAGGTATATTTTGTCCAAAAGGTGGAGTTGGTCCCCCTATCGTAGGTGGAGTTCCGACCGAAAGTTGTGTGCCAATCGTAGGTTGCGTAGTAATTGGATTATGTCTGGCATGAGGAAATGGAATTGTTCCACCTTGTCCACCAACAGGAATCTGCAAGTTTGTTGCAATGGATGGAATAGTGCCACTAGGATTAGGAAGGCCAGAAGGAAATTGAGGGAGTGTCGAAATAAAACCAGGAATAGGGTGCCCATGAAAAGAAGGACCACCAGGAGTACCAGAAGGTGTTTGTGGAGGTGTTGGATTAGAAGCATTCAACAAAGCATTCAACGCATGGTAACCGGGTGGTAGTGTCGGAGTAACATTGGGCGTTCGCTGGGTGTTTATAGGAGGAAGTCCAGTTGTAGTGAACCCGGTTGGGACACTCGTAGTGTTCACGAGATGGTCCATCTCAGCAGGGAGAATAAATTGATAAGTGGTATTCACCAGTAGAGTCTCTGTCTCAGAAAACACCGGAGGGTTGATTTCAGAGACCATAGGCGAACCAGGACTAAAAAGAGTCCTGCGGAAATCACCTGCAGACCAAAAAGGATCTTGGCCTTCTACACCGGGAAAAGGCCCAACGGGTGATCCAGAAGAAGTAACAACTAAGTCCCCGGACGAATTTAATCGCACAAAAGGTCATTCACCACGGCGAATTCGAAAGTCTTCTCTAGTATTGGTAACTCGAAAAGGTTCTAGAGATTCAGTGGATTCCACTTGTGGTGTGGTAACAACTCTTGTTGCACCTTGCCGAGGAGAGCCCTCAGGTGTAGCTGTAGGAAAGGGTTGTGAACCTTCCAGATGCTCGGGAGATAAACCCTGCATTCTACGTGAACAACGTGGTGGAGCTATTGTAAATGAGTGACAAGCTCTGCGAAGAAATTCCTATGGTCAACTTCGAGAAACGAACCACACACGTTAGTAAACAAAATCTAGGACGCAATCACCAAGCAAACAAGACCTTCCAATTTCGAAGCCACTAGTTGGTGATGAAATCCAACGTCGCAACAACGAGACAAGAAGGGGTGGGGCTAGGATGGAAAAGTTACGCTGACGACCTGCTTAACGGACTTACACCCTGGTGCAAGCTCCCACACATAATCATGGGTATACCCTCCAAGGAGCCCGAGTAAATTTGATCAACGTCAATTCTAGGTACTATGAAGACTTTCCCCTCCACAGTCACCTTGGGTAAGAACCTAGAGAGATAGGCCACTAAGGTCACCACAAACAACAGTAAAGCCTGGGGGAACAGTCGATAGTCCGATCCACATGCAAGGGCAGGGTATCTAGCCCGAAATCAACTCAAAAGGCTTCCACTCATCATTGTGGGTATACCTATGAGTGACCCCCGTAATATATGCAATCTCTACATTGATGTCAACAAAGTAGGGTGAGTAACTCTGCCAACACCAATGCGACCTAGTGCTTGACCCTTGTGTTAGAAGGGCTTCCCAGGACAATATGTTGCAAATGGAATTTAACACTCCCTAACTCAAGATGCTATTGTGTGTTTTGATCTTTTGGAGAGTGTATCTCTCTTCCTACTCCAAAGCACTAGCCTAGCTAAATGTTGGTGTAAAAGAGCCCTAGAAAAGAGTTACTAGATAAATTTTAAGATTACACAGTATTTTTAAGAGTTGTTGTTTACTCAAAGGTAACAGAAGTGAAACTTATGTTGTATGACTCTGAACCAATAATGCAAGGATGAGAATGAAATGTAGCACTTTTCGTTCAATGAATCCTATATATGGGAGAGAGAGAAGTTTTTAGATCAACCATGAACTATATGCGAAATTTCCTTTCAAATGTCAATGCAAGCAATCAGTTATCGAATGACTATTCTCTATGTTTCTCTTTTTCAATACTTCAACAATCTCTAAAATTTGATTTTCAATGTTTTGTAAATGACAAAAACAATTTGATGAAATAAAAACTTTGTGTTCACTGTTCAAAAAGGACTCAAACTATAACAGTGAGAGTACAGAGAATCAAATCAATGAACAAGCAAATAACCCAATCTACTCTTTCGATGAAAGCAAAAATAAAGAACAAACCAAATAGTCTTCTCAATGCAAACGAAAATGTTCTTTCAAATCAATAAGCAAATGAGAAAAACCAAGTATTCAACTTTCAACCAATCACTGTTTCTCAACTAATCAAACACACTCAGAATATGAATTCAGAGAGAATGGTTTGGCCAAGAAGAGTCAAGAAACGAAAGTCAAATCACAAATGACAAGAACAACCTTGAAACCCTAAGACTATTCACGCATGCAAACTAAAGCAAGAAAGTTATCAATCAATAGTCCAAGAAACCCATAAGAGATATTCCAACTGATCTAGGCAGTTAGAAAGACTAAAACTCAAATTCAAAATTTTGAAAAAGAATGTTCGCAGGTAAGCACTATTACACAGTGCGAGAATCAGTGATTCTCGCAGACAACCTTTTAGCAAGGTGCGAGAACCTCGCACTGAAACCTATGAGCAGGGTGTGAACCTTACCTGTTCCGGAAGTATTTCTCAAATTTCTCCCAAGACAGGTCCTCCTATTATTGGATAAATCCGTAAGTGCGGACACAAACCGATCTCCCTAGATCCACCTAGATCTAGAACAAATCAAGACAGAATAATACTCTTTCCCTAGATTTCGACTATTGAATGAACTAGGAGGCAAGGATCATGAACATACCTTATGATCGCTTCCTTTGGTCTTTGTTGTTCCGGCTTTGCTCCAATTCTCTTGTGCAGTCAAGACCAGGACAACTCAAACCAATCGAAGTGAAAACAACTTAATATATTCAACAGTTAATCTATGTATATGATCAAGGAATTATACAATAAAGTAGACTTAGCCTTATGGGAAAGGGACATATTACTGTATCATATTGATGGAAAGCAAAGATTACAACCTGAGTCTTGATGTTGCAAACCTCCTTTCGATGGCCCTTGGTTCTAACACACACACTTGCTCACTTGCATGAAGAAGATCAACCACTTTTGATAAACTTGCTGGAGTACTTAGCTGTTGTAGCATCAGTCCTTCACACAATCTTTCACTAATTCTCCAATGTCTTCTTGACCTTGTTTGCTTCTAACATTTTCCATGAGAATCCCCTCAATATATAGGAGAGAATGAATTAGTTACTTGGATAAGAATGATCCCAAAATATCAGGGAATCCAATACTTAGATAACCATTCGAATCCCATCTCATCCTTCTAGACGATTCCCTTCTAGAAGCTTCAAGAATTCATCTTTTTCCCTTCTTTAGAAAGAGTTCACACCCTAGTAGTTAGACACAGTGCGAAATTCTCGCACCCTGGCTTAAGGCAGCCTGCAAGAATCATGCATTCTAGTAGGAAAATGTATTGGTAGCCTGCGAACCTTCCTAAAAAATGTGATTTTTGGAGAGAGATGAAGGTATCTTTTCTCAGGAGAAAGTTCTAATGAAGAGCCTGAGTACACCATCCTCAATATATCATCATGACGACCAAAATCATGGGTAACACCTCCTCACGAACCCCTTTCACATTCTTAAGGTCTTCCCACCAAATAGAAGCCTTTCCATTCAAGTTGAAGGTGGCCACTCTGGCCTTCAAATTTTTTGAGAAGTCATGGAATCTGAAATACTTCTTTAGTCCAAGCAGCCAAGCCTCTGCGTCCTCCCCTTTCTTTATTTCACTATCGAAAGAGGTGGTTTGGCCTTCCTGAATTCTTCGAATTTATGACGCTTGGAAAGTTTCTGCCTCTTTCGTTTTCCTCAGGAATGAGAACTAGTTCTACTGCTAGAAGAGCCCTCTGAACCACCAGCTTCCTTCCCATAGGAATCATCCACTACTTGTCCCTTACCTCTTGGATGGACCTTTTTTGAGGTGCTCCTCTATGTAGCACACCTTTTCAGCTACCATGGCTTAATCGCTCTTAAAAGGAAAACTTTAACACCACTTGGTACATAACTCATACAGGTATTATATAATCCACATGCATTTAAACAAATAAACACATTCTACACAGAGTATTCATATGAGTTACTACCATAATTAACAATCAATAGCGTTTCATACTAATTCATATATACAGCAGAAATCATGATAACATAAGCAGTAGATTCATGCAAAACATGATTAAAACATAATCAGATACTTATCTTTTAATAGTGGTAGAATCCACCAACCAAGTGCAGGCCTTCCATGAACCTCCCAGCCTTAGACCACAATTCTCATCAGCTCAACAGTGGGTCACCCCTGAGTTGGGACTAAGCTCCACCCCAAGACAAGGAATCCTAGGTTAGGCTAAGGTTACAGGGAAAAAAGCACACAGCCACAGGAAGGGATTCTCTCCCAGGAACCACCCACACTTACTTCCCACAGACCCTCATTCCCCACATGCCTGTTCAACCCAGGAGTATACACCTTCTCTGTCACCTGGATAGTCCTTCGGCTGCTAACCTCCCTTGCCTTGGGTTACAGCAACAGAATGGACTGAAAGTCTCCGGGATATGTGGCAGCTACAGGGTTCCTTCCAGGAGTCCTCTCCTTCCTTTGCAAACTCTCTCACCTGGAGAGAATCGCTCACAAGTCAACAAACCTCCCACGCAGTCTAGCACTACGTGGTCACACAACCAATGGAAAAATAGACACGTCTTTTTCCACAGGCTCAGCAATGGAAAAATGGCTCAAGGTTACCACTTCAGGACAGAGATCTCATGCACAGGCTCACTCTCGGGCAGTGGATGCACACGGATTATCCAGACACAACATGTGCTTTTTCGATTCAAACAGAGGTGAAACAATCTCTTTCAGAATCGATCACAAGATTTTGTTTCAGTACAGAGGTATACACAGCTTTTTCAGTTCAGAAGGTGTACAAGGTTTTTTTGTAGAGATCGGGTTAGTCATACTGCTTAGAGCCCGTACACCCTCAGGCAGTCCGCTCGAATGAGAGAATGAATCCCCCTCACGGTCCACCCAAACTGTTTTATTCACATGCACCAGGGTCGACACCTGTCTCCCTAGAGACTGCATGTGTTCCACCAGTACGCATCACCTTCCCTTGGTCAGGAACTTAGGATAAAAAAATATAAATGACACATGTTCTTTTGGAGTAATAATAAAATATTATTCCTAGGCTTAAGCCCCCCTAGGCTAAACACTTAGCCCCTTTTCCCACCTTCCAGCCCCTAATCCCTTGCCTTCTCTGTGGAAGCTCAATCCCCCTTCACTCATTCATAGTGTTCGGTCTGCACCTGGCGGTGTTTACAATTTTATTAAATGTTTTTGCATATATACAAGTACAAAATCAAGCCCTTGGTCTCCAACCCTTAGGCTCTCTAGCCTAACAATCACATAAGCCCACCGACTTATACAAACTTGGCTCACCAACCTATAACACATATTTACAATTCATTTCATACATCAGATTTACAACTGGGCTCGGCCTTGGGAACATTACAATCCCCCTCCCTTATTTTGCACTGTCCTCGGTGCAACTTACACTGTCTCTGGAAGCCTTTCAAAATTTTCAAAAAGATGCGGGTACTCTGCCCGCATAACTTCTTCATGCTCCCATGTTGCGTCCTCAGGTCCATACCGGGTCCACTGGACCTTTATAAGCTCTATGGCTCGATTCTAGAGTTGTTTTCTTTTCCTGTCCAATATGCGCACAAGATGCACTTGCAGGACACCTTCTGGTTCCACCTGAATCACATTCCAATCGATAACATGATTAGCATCAGGTACATATTTCTTAAGCAGTGAAACATGAAACACATTAT
>ML778809.1:1055348-1065413 GCA_009831015.1 Picea engelmannii
GTATGCAACTGGCCCAATCCTTTCCAGGATCTCAAATGGCCCACAAAATCTTGCTGCCAATTTGGCGCAACTTCCCAACTTCAGGGAACTCCTGTTAGTCTTCACTTTCAGGAAAACATGGTCACCCACTTTGAATTCTCTATCGGTTATGTTGCTGTCAGTGTAACTTTTTTGCCTATCCTGGGCAACTTTTAGATTCTATTTAATTTTTATCATTTGATCTTCCATCTCTTTGAGCAACTCAGGCCCAACTACTGCTCTGTCAGCTGGATTATCCCAACTCACTCGAGTGTTGCACTTTCTTCCATAAAGTGCTTCGAATGGGCTTATCTTCAATGATGCATGATACCCATTATTGTAGGCGAATTTTACCAAATACAGGTAGTCTTTCCACCTTGATGGTTTGTCCATTACATACATTCTCAATATGTCTTCTATTACCCTGTTCACCCTCTATGTCTGTCCATCAGACTCAGAATGATACGTTGTACTAAAGTTTATATTCGTTCTGAATCCCTTGAACAATCCTTTCCAAAAATTCGAGGGGAATTTCGGGTCCCTATTAGACAAAATTGTCTTAGGAATTTCGTGCAAGTGTGCAACTTCTTTTAAAAAGATATCAGCAACATCAGCTGCCCTATGGGTGGTTTTTAGTGGAATAAAATGGGTGGCTTTAGTAAGCTTGTCCACCACCACCATGATTGAATCATGCTGCTTGTTGGTTCTAGGTAGTCCGATGATAAAATCCATTGTTACCACGTTCCATTTCCACTCAGGAATGGGTAAAGGCTGCAGCAACCCTGCTGGGTGTCTATGCTCAGCCTTAACCTTCTGGCACTCCATACATCTGGCAATGTATTCAACAATTTATTTCTTCATACCCGGCCAAAAATAATGGCTTTTGATTGCTGCCATAGTCTTTTGATATTCAGGATGTCCAGCATAAGCCACATTATGCATCTTCTTTAGAATTGTCAGCTTCAATTCTCGGACATTGGGTACATACACTCTGTTTTTATACAGAAGTAAACCATCAGTTCCCAAGGTGTAACTTTCCTTAGTCTGTGGTCTCTCACGTTGTTGTATCTTTTCTACAAGACTTCTGTACTGCAAATCAGTATTTGCAGCTTCCAAAATCCTGTCTTTCATCTCAGTCATGTACATGCTAATGGTTGTAGCATATAATTCGTGCATTTTCTACTGAGTGCATTAGCCACCTTATTTTCTTTCCCTTTGATATGCTTGATATCAAAGTCATATTCACACAGAAACTCCAGCCATCTAGTTTGCCTCACATTTAAAGTCGGTTGATCAAATAAATACTTCAGATCGTTGTGGTTTGTTCTTAATTCAAATCTCCTTCCCATGAGGTAATGTCTCCATTTCCTCAAGGCGTGGACGGTTGCTGCTAGCTCTAAATCGTGAGTGGCATAATTCCTTTCACGCTCTTTCATCTTTCGGGACTCATAAAAAATTACAAATCCCCCTTGGCTGAGAACTCCTCCCAGCCCCTCCTTACACACATTTGTGCACACTACGTAATCCTTATTTGGATCTACAATCTTCAGGCTTGGAGCACTGGTTAGTAGCTGCTTCAATCATTGGAAGTTGCTCTCACATTCTTTATTCCACTGGAACTTCTTCTCCTTCCTTTGCAAGGAAGTGATAGGGTGAGCTATCTTTGATATGCTTGATATCAAAGTCATATTCACACAGAAACTCCAACCATCTGGTTTGCCTCGCATTTAAAGTCGGCTGATCAAATAAATACTTTAGATCGTTGTGGTCTATTCTTAATTCAAATCTCCTTCCCATGAGGTAATGTCTCCATTTCCTCAAGGCGTGGACGATTGTTGCTAGCTCTAAATCGTGAGTGGCATAATTCCTTTCACGCTCTTTCAGCTTTCGGGACTCATAACAAATTACAAATCCCTCTTGGCTGAAAACTCCTCCCAGCCCCTCCTTACACACATCTATGCACACTACGTAATCCTTATTTGGATCTACAATCTTCAAGCTTGGAGCACTAGTTAGTAGCTTCTTCAATCACTGGAAGCTGCTCTCACATTCTTCAGTCCACTGGAACTTCTTCTCCTTCCTTTGCAAGGAAGTGATAGGGTGAGCTATCTTTGAGAATCTGGCTATAAACCTTCTGTAGTAGCCTGCCAGACCCATAAAAGATCTAACTTCCCCCACATTCCTTGGTGCTGACCATTCTCGAATGGCCTCAACCTTTTCAGGATCCACAGCGATCCCTTCCTTTGATATAATGTGCCCCAAGTAATGAATTTGCCTTTGATAAAATGACCACTTGCTCAGTTTTGCGTATAGCTAGTGTTCTCTCAACACCTACAACACCATTCTCAGGTGTTGTTCATGTTCTTCCTCTGTCTTGGAATACACCAATATATCATCCAAGAAGACTATGACAAACTTGTCCAAATAATCTCTGAACACTCCATTCATTAAGCACATGAAAATAGCAGGTGCATTTGTCAGTCCAAACGGCACCACTGTGAATTCATAATGACCGTACCTTGTTCTAAAGGAGGTCTTGCTAATGTCCTCATCATTTATTCTCACTTGGTGATATCTAGATCTAAGATCTATTTTTGAAAATATTTTCACATCCTTCAACTGATCAAAAAGATCATCAATCCTTGGCAGAGGATACTTGTTCTTGACAAGGACCTTATTCAACTACCGCAAATCAATGCATAGTCTCAACGTCCCATCTTTCTTCTTCACGAATAGGACTGGGGCTCCCAAAGGTGACACGCTGGGGCGAATGTATCCCTTCTTTAGTAGCTCTTCGAGCTGCAATTGCAACTCTTTCATCTCCGGCGTACTCATTCTATAAGGATCCTTCGAAACTGGAGCTTCTCCAGGCATCAAGTTTATAGAAAAATCGATGTCCCTCTTCGAAGGTAGTCCAGGTACCTCCTCAAATACATCCTTGAATTATTTGAGTACCTCGTGATCTTCCAGATTCGAGACTACCTCTCGGGATGCTTCTTCCACCCAAGCTGCATATAATTGACAGCCTTTCCGGTAACATTTCTTCAGCTGCATGGCTGAGATTTCCCTAACAGCCACGGCTCTGGGAATTCCTTGGACTGTTACCGGATTTCCCTCTTCGTTCAGGCAGGTAAACCTCTTTTTACGACAATCCAGAAGGGCATGGTGCTGGTCCAACCAGTCCATCCCAATTAAGCAATCGTATGAGCCTAAAGGCAAAATGTTCAATTCAGACTTAGTGCTCATTCCTTTCATGTCCACTGAACATGACTTAACCAATGCAGTGACCTTCCTCTTGGTCCCTATGGCCAACTTCACTAACCAAGACTTTTCATGTTTGCTTATTGTTAAATGCAAACTTTCCACCACTCTAGGATCTATATAACTATGGCTAGCCCCTGAATCAATTAAAATAACAAGTGGCCAGTTGTTGATCGTACCTTCCACTTCAATCATGTGAGATTGAAATTCTTCTTGTTTGTTTTCCAGGGCTATGTAAATCCTTGACATTCTGCTGCCCATATCCTCCACTGTTTCACCTTGTTGAATAGTATGGACAGTTATTGCTTTGTCTTTTCTGTGGGGGTAGTCTCTGTACCTATGATTCCCTTTACAGCCCCAACACTCCATAGGTGGAGACCTTGTCATCTTCTCACTCCCTTCAAATTTCTTGGGGTCTCTAAAAGATGACTATCCCCAAGGGATGTTCTTGAAAAAGGAAGGCATGTTTCCCTTCTTCCTCTGTTCTTTCTTAAACCTCTTCTGGTCATCCCAAGCCTTCCGAAAGGTAGGCTTTTCTCTTTGCTATTCGTATAAGAATTTCGCCCTTCTTATTGTTTCTTCCATAGTCTTAGGATCATCATATTGAATCTTGTCGCCAATGGAAGGTGGCAGTCCACTCAGATACCTCTGAATTTTAACAGCCTCGTCTTTGATGAATGGAATATACTTCAGTAGTTCCAGAAAACTTCGTTCATACTCATCAATGGTCATACTGCCCAACTTGAGTTCGAAGAAATCCTTCATCTTTCTGTCATAGTATCTTTTGGTTAGGTATTTATTCTCAAAATACCTCTTAAAAGCCTTCTACGTGACCTCTTTCTCTCTGATGTGTTTCACCTGCACCAACTGATCCCACCACATGGATGTTTTTCCTTTCATCTGGTACATTGCAATTCTTCCTTCTGCATGGGCAGAATAATTCTGCAGTTCGAAGTATTTCTTCATACCCAACAACCATATTTCGGCATCTTCTTCCTTCTTATGTTCACCATCGAGCGTAGGAAGTTTAATCTTGTTGATTTCCCCTTTCAGTTCATCCCTTCCAGATTTTCGGTGCTTTCTGGTAGGAGACGAGCTCGAACTACTGCGTGTTCCCCTACTGGAATGTCTTTCAGAGTGACTAAGATGTCAGCTACCACTCCTCACCCTCCTTTTCCTCTCGGGAGTCCTAACACTTCTTGATCTCCTTCTTCTCCCAGGGGTTCTGCGACTCTCCATCTTACTTGAGTCTCTTCCCTTCTCGAGTTTCCTCTCTATTCTTTCCAGGCTCTTCAAAAATTTTAAGTTTAATACACCCTGTCGATAACTGACTTTCATGAGCTTTCAGCTATCCGCTCGGCGAGCCTGGGCCTCTCTTTGCAATCCTTCAATGATTTTCATTATGTGTCCTTCCTTATCCTTTTCTTCCGTGACCATTGGAAATCGATCCTTCCACTTCCACATTGACATCCTTTCCTTCCCGTTCGTCTCCTGTTTCAGAGGCAATCTGCACCTTTCCCCATTCCATACTCGGCGTTGGTTAACTGGAGTCCTAAACCTTGTTGAACTCTGCACAAGCACTGTGCAATTCAATTCGAAGTTTGTCAGGCCATTAAGACTTCATGAAAAATCCACAACATTTATATGCCAATTCAAACAAGAACAAAAGACATTTCGATTCAAATAAGTTTTCTGAGCTCTCATTCAACTCTGCAATTTTCGGGTATTCGAAACTTTCATTTTCGGCATTTCGAGACTTTCGGGCCTTTAGGTTTTCAGCACATGGGAGTTCATTTTGCAGTGACTCCCAACCTTTTATCATTTCAATTCCCGAATTCCAAAAATTCGGTTTCCTTATTCTCCGGGCCCACAACATAGTTGTCGTCCTTAAAATCCGCTACAATTCTTCTGTCTTCGGAGATTTTGGGACTTCGGGACTTCGGTTTTTCGGTCCACGAGGCTTTTAGACTTGCTTTCCTTTCCAACCCCCGACTTCCGAAATTCTGATTTACTTTACCCTCAGGGCCCACATAGCACAGTGTTCACCCACAACCACAGTGACACATGGCACGTTCATGAGGGTCCACGTCGCTTTTAACGACGTCATCGGGTCCCACCACTCTTGTTTTTCTTCTCGACCCACTGGCACGTGGTACATCTCCATGTGTCTATGTCCATTACTAGTAAAATCCAACGGTCAGATCTTTCTCAGATCTACGACGCAAATTCTTTCGGCGTTTCAGGGTTTCAGGCATCGGAAGTTCGTGCATCCACACATATTGAACTTCCATTTGCCGAAATCCCAAAACCACTGTCTATTAAACTACTTGATCCAATGGTCAAGTTCTTCTCCCCACAATCTACGGTGTAGATTGTTTCGGGATTTTGAGGTTTTAGGTTTCGGAGCTATTCACCTCTCCTCACTTCCCATCTCCCAAAACGTCGATTTATTCCTAGACAATTAACGGTCCAAATCTCTCTTGGGTCAACGGTTATGATCCAACCATGAATTCGCGTTTCGTGAATTCTCATGAACTCACCCTTTGATCATTTCAAGTTACGAGTCAGCGAAAGGTTGATTGCTCTCCACATGTTCTTTCTGAGGGATGGTCCTAACTAATTCGGGATTTCGTGTATCACGATTTCTGCACTCCTGTGCAACTCCAAAGGGATTTAAACCCCGTGCACACTTTCCAGATCTGACGGTCACGAGGGTTCACCTTCCCTCCTAAACAGATCCTAAAGCTCCAACACTTCTGGTGTGGAGTCCTCTCTCCTTGTGGACTTATACCACACTGGCTGCAGTTTCATAATGCCGCTATACCTCCTGAGCTTAAAAACTCGTCAAGTAACTCCTTGACACCTTGGAGAAAACCAGGGTCTGAAATTGGCATTCCAAACCCAATTTCCCCTCGCATTCTCGGTCCAAAGACCGCTCCACTAGCCCATCTAGGCTCAGTGTCGAAACCTTGGCTGTGATACCAAACTGTAGCGCACCTTTTCAGCTACCATGGCTTAATCGCTCTTAAAAGGAAAACTTTAACACCACTTGGTACATAACTCATACAGGTATTATATAATCCATAGGCATTTAAACAAATAAACACATTCTACACAGAGTACTCATATGAGTTACTGCCATAATTAACAATCAATAGCGTTTCATACTAATTCATATACACAGCGGAAATCATGATAACATAAGCAGTAGAGTCATGCAAAACATGATTAAAACATAATCAAATACTTATCTTTTAACAGTGGTAGAATACACCAACCAAGTGCAGGCCTTCCATGAACCTCCTAGCCCTAGAACACACTGCTTATCAGCTCAACAGTGGGTCACCCTCGAGCTGGGACTAAGCTCCACCCCGAGACAAGGAATCCTAGGTTAGGCTAAGGTTACAGGGAAAAAAGGACACGGCCAAAGGAAGGGATTCTCTCCCAGGAACCACCCACACTCACTGCCCACAGACCCTCATTCCCCACATGCTTGTTCCACCCCAGGAGTATACACCTTCTCTATCACCTGGATAGTCCTTTGGCTGCTAACCTCCCTTGCCTTGGGTTACAGCAACAGACCGGACCGGAAGTCTCCGGGCTCTGTGGCAACTACAAGGTTCCTTCCAAGAGTCCTCTCCTTCCTCTGCACACTCTCTCACCTAGAGAGAATTTCTCATAGGTCAACAAACCTCCCATGCAGTCTAGCACTGTGTGGTCACACAACCAACGAAAAAACAGACACGGCTTTTTCCACAAGCTCAGCAATGGAAAAATGGCTCAGGGTCACAGCTTCAGGACAGATATCTCATGCACAGGCTCACTCTCGGACAGTGGATGCACACGGATTCTCCAGACACAACACGGGATTTTTCGATTCAAACAGAGGTGAAATCGGCTCTTTCATAATCGATCACAGGCTTCTAGTTCAGTACGGAGGTATACACGGGTTTTTCAGTTCAAAAGGTGTACAAGATTTTTCTGCAGAGCTCGGGTCATTCGTACTGCTCAGAGCCTGTACACCCTCAGGCAGTCCACTTGAATGAGAGAATGAATCCCCCTCACGGTCCACCCAAATTGTTTTATTCGCATGCACCAGGGTCGACACTTGTCGCCCTGGAGACTGCATGCATTCCACCGGCACACATCACCTTCCCTTGGTCAGGAACTTAGGATAAAAAAATATAAATGGCACATGTTCTTTTGGAATAATAATAAAATATTATTCCTAGGCTTAAGCCCCCCTAGGCTAAACACTTAGTCCATTTTTCCACCTTCTAGCCCCTAATCCCTTGCCTTCTCTGTGGAAGCTCAGTCCCCCTTCACTCATTCATCGTGGTCGGTCTGCACCTGGCAGTGTTTACAATTTTATTAAATGTTTTTGCATATATACATGTACAAAATCAGGTCCTTGGTCTCCAACCCTTAGGCTCTTTGGCCTAACAATCACATAAGCCCATCGGCTTATACAAACTTGGCTTACCAGCCTATAACAAATATTTACAATTCATTTCATACATCAGATTTACAACTGGGCTCGGCCTTGGGGACATTACACTCTTAGTGTGGCCACTGATATGACCATGTTTCTATTCCTCAGGTTCATGCTGCATTTGTCTTTGTAGGTCGGATAAGCTCTGCAGTAAAACTGCATTAATTTCTGTTTGCTTTTCTTTCTCTTTCATCATCCTCTCATTGTCAGCCTTACAACTTTGTAATTCAACCATGAAACTCCTCACAGTCTCGGCTAGATCTGTAGGGGTCCCTACCGCCCTCCTTTCATCAGACTCTTTGTCTCGATTGTGGGAGCCCTCCCCCACTTCATGGTCAGTCACCATTCTATACATTGATAATTTCCCGCGGTTGATCTTCCGCTTGTGTGCAAAAGGAAAAAATGCTGGTTGTTAGTCAATGTTCATATTCATTTACAACCAATACATATTTCATATTTTTTTCTCATGGACACACACAATAGGAGTTTTCGTTCTTAACTTCATCTTTTGATTAGGAAGGTTAAGACAGGGGGTTACTCCTTTTAAGAGTGTTTCGAACGGAGCTTCTGCGCAAATCATTCAGGAGCCCAAACAAGACAAGTGTTGTAACCATGCTCTGATACCACTTTGTAACACACCCACTACAGAATTCGAAATTTTTCGGTCTTTTTCCATCTTTTCTCCGATGAACCGAATTCCCCGAATCCCTACGGGACCTGATACAGACCCTGCCATCCCTTATCCATACTCATATGATCGACGGCTATGACCACAGGTCTTACTGGAGAGGTGCTCCCGGCTTTTGCGATTTGGAAAAATCGCGATGCATGTATTCCCTTGTTCATTTCGGGGTTTCATCCATGGGAATTTCATGTCTAGCGAACGCGAGGAAAATTGACCTTTGGAGATCCCGTGTACCGAAATGCCAAAATACCAAAACCATGTGTGCTAGTCCATTTCAGGACTTCGCCTATCGGGATTTCGCGATATGCGAGAACAGGAGGTTTTCGCATCCAGGTCTCCCAGAAACCGAAACTCCGAAACATCATAACCTGTCCGCGCTCTATCATTTCAGGATGTCACAAGTCGAGATTTCAGGATTCGTGAGGACAAAAGACTTGCCTCCAGATATCCCGGGTGCCGAAGCACCGGAACATTAAATTCTAGTCACGCTATACTCATTTTGGGGTTTCATACTTCGGGATTTCGCGATATGCGAGAATCATGAGGTCCCGCACCTGGGTTTCCCGGGAGCCAAAACTCCTAAACACCAAACTCTGAAATACACTCTACTATTTCGGGATTTCGCAAGTCGAGATTTCGGGATAGGTGAGTACAAGGGAATACACCCTTGAGTATTCTGATTTTTGAAATACCGAAATATTGTAACATGTCTGCGTATCGTCCTTTCGGGATTACACCCATCGAGATTTCAGGATTGGCGAGTACAAGGGAATACACCCTTAGGTACCCTAGGTGCCAAGACACCGAAATGTCCTAACCCCTCCACATGATATCATTTCGGGTTTTCATGAATCAGGGTTTCGAGACTTGAAAAAACAAGGGAGCTCACCCTTAGGATATTACGAATGCCGAAATACTGAAATATTAGGATTTAGCCATACACTGTTAATTCAAGATTTTGCATATGAGGATTTTGGGAGTCGTGAGGACAAGGGTTCTTACGCTCTGATCTCCCGGGTGCCGAAAAGCCGAAATGCTTACCGGCTACCATGTGTATTCTACAGATGGACAGTCCAGGTATTCCCATGGGTCTTGAAATCGACGGTCTCGATTTCTTTGCTACTTACGAAGGTAAAAAGGGGTCGAGGCATTAACACCTACGTTCCTTCATCCAGTTTAACGGTCGTGACAGACCTTAGATCCTCCGAAAGGATCTCGTTCGTGCATTTAGCAAGAGGAAGGGTATCCTGGGTACCGAACCACCGAAAGGTCCTTAATTCATCCACACGCTGTCATCTTAGGATTTCGTGGGTCGGGGTTTCGGGACTTGCAAGTACAAGAGGACTCGCACCTAGATACCCCGGGTGCCGAAACACCGAAATCTCCTAAGTCTGAGAGGACCATTCTCTCTCTCGTGCAAGATTTTAAGACTTAAACTATAACATCCTCCTTTGGGTCCTCAAGGAATTTACATCAGGTTTTGAAGACCAGACTAGAAGGTCTTCTCGAAGGCAAAGGAGTGGTCTTGAAAAGGTGCCTTCGTGGGGAAATCTATCCAAGGCATCGGGTAAGACAAACACGGGAACAAATCTCTGGAGAGCAGACTTGA
>ML778809.1:1079439-1112359 GCA_009831015.1 Picea engelmannii
GAGAATTTGTTCTTATCTTAGCAATGCTTATTTTTTTCTTTACACTTGGCAAAATAGATAGATAATTTTGATCTTCTAGATTAGGGTTGATTACATCTTTATAATACCTTAATTTACTTTTTTCCTCTAACTCTTTATCACACAACATTTTCTCTTTAAATTTTGATTTGACGTTTTTTTTAATAGTATCGTTTTTTCTGCAAAATGGTTTCTTCCATGATTCCCCAATAGTTCAGTCAAGACCGACCATCTTTATGCCATCTTCGCTTGAGTCAATGGTGGTTATGACTTGATTTTGAAGCAATTTTAGGTAGCCTCTTGTCTTCCATGTTGTTTAACTTGTTCTTATACATTAGGTATCTAGTCATAGCCATGCTCTCAATGGAGGAGAGGCTTGTTTCTAAGAGGAGGATGGGATAGGGTGTATTTCCTTTAATTTTGAGATTATAGGTTATAAAATTCTTTTGTATTTTCTCTATCTTTCTCCAGGATTCACGAGAGATACTACAAACCCAAAATTCACACCCATAAAGAATAATAGGTGTAACAAGAGTCTCAAAGAGGAGTTTCTTCTTATCCCAACTCTAAAGATCGACTGATTTACAATTGTTTTCAAGCCCATAATAAGCTTTCCATCCCCCAATAATCATTTTCTCAATGCTATAATTCCAATTGAGCTTGTGCTGAATATCAATTCCAAGATATTTGTATGAAGTCACTTCCTCCAAGTTGTTGTTGTCATATACAAAGGTATAATAAGAGATCTTATTGAATTTAATAATCATGACCTTTGTCTTATCGGTATTAAAATTCATACCCGTATTGGAGAAAAAATACTTGAGGATTCTTAGTTGGTTTTCAAGATCATGGGGACTCCTTTCCATAAGAACAATATAATCGGAATAAATAAGAAGATTGATGACTATACCAGTGAGAGTAGGGCTGACATAACCTTCTTTTTCCAAGCATTCTTCTAACTTGTCAATGTATATGCCAAAAAGGGTGGGCGACAAGGGACAACCTTGTTTGACTCTGATATTGCAGTTAATTTATTTTGACCAGCCCTTAGTGTTTTTAAACTTAGCAATAACATTCTCATACATCCTTATTGCAGCAACCCTCAACTTGAGAGGCAATTTTATCTCTTCCAACCTATTCCAATTTTTTTTCCTAGGAACCATGTCAAAAGATTTTCTAAAGTCAACAAAACAACAAAAAAGATTGGTTTTAGTATTGTGGAACTCCTCTACAATGATACTAAAGGTGACAAGATGGTCCACACTTGAATGATATCTCTTAAACTCGGCCTGGCCTTTAGCTCTTTTACCATTACTTTCTAGCCAAAGGCTAATCTTCTTTTCCAAAATAATTCCACAAAGCTTGGCTAAATTCAGGATAATCATAATGGTCCTATAATGAGAGGGAATGTTTCTATCCCCATTTTTAAAATTAGGAACAATGAGACTTTGTGTCTAGGGTTTAGGGAAGCCTTGCTTGACTACTAAATTGAAGAGCTTGTGTATGAGATGGATAAGGATTGGCCCTCCGATTTTAAAAATTTCAGCTTGGTAGCCTTCAATGTCCTTAGCTTTCCCATTTGCGAGCCGCTTAACCCCAAACTCTATGTCATCTAAAGAAAAGACTTCTTCCTTTGTAGGGACAATAGAAATGGTTTCCATGGCATTAGGGAACTCATAACGAATTTTAAGGTAGGAATTCTTGTCCCTTAAGGGAATCCTATTATTTTCTATAGTATTGCATTTTAGAATTTGGCTCCAAAACTTCTTAGGATCCAACTTGTATATTTGTGAAAGTTGCTCTTGCCTTTTATTGATATAGTATCTTTTTTTCCTTTTAATTAGGGCTTTGTACGTATTGATCTTATCGAGTTTTAAGGGCTCATTAGAAGCATCCCTAATGGCTTTCCTAGCAATTTTACATTCTTTATCATACCAAGGGTTGGTCATTCTATTATTCTTTTTATAGGACAACTCGCAAGAGAACTTGTTAATAGAAGTGGAAAGGGTAGTTGTAAAATTATGATAGAGTTCTTCAAAGTTGTCCTTATAAGTTAGGAGGTTTAATTTACTATTTAAATCCTTTAAGAAAATGTCAACTTTACTTTTGTCAAAGCGCAAATTCCTTTGATTATCAGAATTCTCTTCAATGGTGCTCCTATGCATGGAAAATTTTAGAGTTAGGGTTAAAGGTTTATGATCAGAGTCAGGCTCATGGTCATTTAAAAGGTCAAAAGTTTCTATTTGCTTGGAAACGAGGATATCTGATATCACATAATCTACAACACCACTACCTAGCCCATGAATACAGGTCATTTGGTTGGAGTTTGGCCATTTCATTACTCCATTGCAAATTATAAGGTCTTGAGAGTTGTAGAGCTTGACCAACTCAATACCAAACAAGTTCTCAATTAGGTCTTCAGATATTCTTTTGTAGCTATTAGATAAAACAAGGTACTCATCTAGCCATACATGATTATGGTTGGACTCATTACTTAAAAGAGTAGCTTGTTTAGTTGCAGTCCTAGCATTAAAGTCTCCTAGCAGGAGGATATTACCTTCATTTTTCAAATTAAAAATATCGTGCTCTAAATTATTATAGGGACAAGTTTTATCTAGATTAGTTTTCTTATAAAAAGTAGAATTAATAGGTGCAAAATAACAAATTTCTATATACATCTTCTTAGCATTGGTGTCTGAAATTTCTATCCAAATGTATTGATTAAGAGGGTCAATCTTATGAATTTGAATGTGAGGAGAAATGATCTTTCTAATATAACAAGCTATGCCTCCTATCCCTCTACGGTGGGATTTTTTGTTCCATGCAGAAAACAAGACAAATCCTTCCATGCTAGGGACCTTAGAATCCTCATGCTCCCAAGTTTCAACTAGATAGATAATATCAATATCACTCGGGATCCAACTTATCATAGGACCTTTGCGCCATGGAAAGCCACGAAAATTCCAAAAAAGGATCCCGAGTGTCCCAAATTCCTATTTATTATTATCCTTCTGGTCTCTATCCCTAACAATAGCTTTTAGATTTCTAATTATTGCCCATTTTCCTTCTTTCCTGGCTTCTTTTACCCTTTGAACTTCCTTCCTTAATTCAGCTTGGTCTTCGGGAATGAGGTCTTCATTTATAAATATTCCTAACCCTTTTAAGCTCAGAGATTTACTAAGTATGTTATATTTATGGTCATTACAAATTTCTTTGACACAGATCAACCTATCTTTGTGATCAATTATTTTTCTTAGCCTCTTTGCTTCTATGAGGTAAGTTGTATCAATTTGTGATTTATTTTTTAATTCTTCTTTTACTATTGCTAGCGTATCCTCCTCTTGTTTTTATTTTATAGAAAAAATTATGAGGTTCAAGGCTTTTTTGTTACGCTCATGGTCCAATTCGATTAGCTTATTCATTTCCTCTTTGATGGGTTTGATATCCAATTTGTTTTCCATATTACTGAGGGTCAAATTGTTGGTTAGTTTTTCTTCTAGCTCTTTAATCATATCTCTCAAGTTGTGGTTTTCTTCAACCCCTCCTTCTTGGGTTGATTGTTTATGTTTTTCCATTTCTTGAATTCTATACTTCAAAGAATTTGATTTTTCCTAGCCTATGATAAATCTGGAGTTTAGATGAATTTATATTAATTTTAAATGATGTTTTTATTTTACAAATCATTTTCAATATTTTAATAATAATAATTTTAGGTTATGATAAAATGGGTCTATTATTTCTATTTTAAAAAGACATAACAATAAATATCAAACCTTTCTCAAAAAATTGATTTTGGAGACTCTTTGAGGCAAGGTCTAAAAATTTGATTTTGAAACCTCTTTGATTCAAGCCTTTCTCAATAATTTGGTTTTGGAGCCTCTTTGAGCCTTTCTCAATAATTTGATTTTTGAGCCTCTTTGATTCAAGGTTTAGAGTCTTTGTTGCCCTAGGTGTTTGAAGTTTCTTAATACTATTTGTGATATTGATTATGGCATTCAAAACACCCTTTGATGGTGATGGTTCTTGAGTTCAATCACATTCGTGGGTATCCTCATCACCCTATTTATGTTTTGAAGTTTGAGTCCCACGTGTAGGCTCTATTTGTTCTCATATTTGAGAAAATCGATGTCTCAAAACACAAAGATTCATTTGTATCAATTTGTAAATAATCACATTGATTCAAGAATGTATGCTTCCAATGATATTTCTTTGAACTCTTTTTCTGACAGATTCATAAGGAACTAGAAAACTAGTTTTGGTTGTGGGTGTTGTTTTTCTGGTTTTAAGGGAAAGTCTCGATTTGGTATGGCATTGCGGGACTAGAAAAGGTATAAATATCTTACTTGTGTGTATGATTCTTAGTATACGAAGGTGTTCATAATTTTCAAGGTCACTGCTCACATGTCAGCTTTGCCAATTTGGGAACCGAATTTTGAGAAGCATTTTTAGTAGCATGAGCTTGTATCATGTTTTAGGGGAGTCATTAAATTGTGGGTGCTTTAGTAAATGTGGCCATAAAGCTACTTGCAAGGGAATATATGGGAATTTGATTATTTCTTGGGATACACCTTCAACCTATCTGGGTAGTAATGTTATAGATAGAAATTGTAGTGTTTTTGGTGTGCTTTTGGTGCTATTATTTATGGAAGTAATCTAAATGTGCTAAGCTTTTGCCTTTTTTCGGGGATATTTGCCTGAAATCTAGCAAGATATTGTTTGATCTGCAAATTTGAGTGGTTAAATATATATAATCTGAGTGTTCTAGGGGTTTTTTCATCACGTTGAATCGATTTCTGCATTCATAAATGCAATTTAAACAACATAAAGTTGTGATTTTGTGCAGATTTATGTTGTCAAATTCTGATGAGGAGGGAAAAAATGTAGAATAATTAGACAATTCCTTATTTATGTATTTATTTTTTCAAAGATATATATTTTTATAATTTCAATGACAATTCCACGAAACTTGTTTTAATTATTTAAATAATGATGTGTTTTTATTTTATTTTTAAGTTATTAAACTCTTTTGTATGTGTTACTATTTAAAAATGCAAGTTCGTGTATTTTTTGAGGCATTTAACATTGTATTAGGAGATGTGAACATTGACATCTTGATAGGAGTCATTGATATTTTTGTTCTAAGGATTTTGCGACCATTGTTTTGATCAGAGAATTCTTTCGGATTAATCGCATAGGTTTTTTTATTTTCGACGTTTCGGACCAAACTAGTGTGGTCCATCATCAGGAAAAATGTTTGTGAGAAATGAAGGAAAAAGGATATAACAGGTATATAAATACTTGAAAAGTTTTTATAAGGAACAGACTTATTGAAAATGAAATCAAGAATTATAAAACTTAAGAAATTATAATTGTTTGTTTTAATAATTAATTATTTGTTTTAATAATTAATTATTTGTTTGTTTATTAATTTTTTTTTTTTTTTTTAATAAGAGCCGATTGGAAAATGTTTATAAATTAATATTTAGAATTATTCATATTGGCTAGGGTTGGGATCCAATTTTGACTAATTTTCCATCCATCATCTCTGTTTAGATTGTTAGGTTGTTTTTCAATTTTGATTGCTTCTTTGAATTTTCTATTGTGATAGTGATCTATCTTGGCAAGGATTTTGGTCTCTTCAATACAAATGTGATGTTTAGTTGTATCTCAGTGTTCTGCGAGAGCTGAGGGACGAGTGCGATTGTGTTTGATGTCAGCGGCATGTTCTTGAATCCTAATTCTAAAGGAACGACCTGTTTCTCCTATGTATTGTTTACCACACGAACATGGGATCATATAGACGCCTTTATGTTTGATGGGATCAACAAAGTCTTTGACTGACCTAAGGGAATTACTAATAGTGTTTAGGGGTTTGAAAGTTGCCCCAATGTTTTTCTTCTTTAAAATCCTCACAATTTTGTCTGTTGTTCCTTGTATGTAGGGTAAGTAAACCTTCAACACATCATTATTTGTTTGTTCTTTATTCCTAGGTGTTTTGGTGGAATTTTGAAAGGCTTTCATTACCTGATGTTTTTTATAGCCATTATTTTTTAAAACATTGAGGAGGTGATTTTTCTCTTCCTCTAGGTGTTCATCATTAGAAATTTTGAAGGCTCTAGTGGCTAAGGTGTTTAGAACAGCTAGTTTTTGGGAGGGGTGATGATGGGAATCAGCATTAAGGTATTGTTCAATGTGGGTTTTCTTCCTATAAACTTGATGGGATAAGGATCCATAAGGTCTTTTTGTGACTCTGACATCTAGAAAAGGAAGACTATCATTATTTTCAACCTCCATAGTGAACTTGATGTGATCAGATTGTTTATTAAGGTGAGTCACAAATTCATATAATTTGTCACAACCATGGGGCCAGATGACAAAGGTATCATCAACAAACCTATTCCAGTATTTAGGTTTGAAGAGTGAGGAGTTTAGGGCATTGTTTTCCAAATCTTCCATGAATAAATTGGCTATGATGGGAGAGAGGGGGGATCCCATAGCGACCCCACAGGTTTGTTCATAAATGTCACCTTGGAAACTAAAGAAAGTGGATTTCAAACAAAGTTCAACTAAGTTGGCAGTGCCTAGGTCAGTGATGTTTTTGATGACTTTCATTGCTCCGTCAATGGGAATTTTAGTGAAGAGAGAAACAACATCAAAGCTGACGAGGATGTCATCCTTGTCCACTTTAATGTTTTTGATCTTGTTTACAAAGAAAGAGGAGTCTTTAACAAAGGGGATAGTGTTTCCGACTAAGGGTTTGAGTTTATGAGCTAGGTATTTTGCAAGTTGATAAGTAGGGTTGCCTATTGTGTTGACGATGGGTCTAAGAGGGGTCCCTTCCTTATGAATTTTAGGAAGTCCATATATCCTAGGGGTGGAGGGGCAGCTAACAATCAATTTCTTTTTATCATCGTCTTTTATGTTGCTTAATTTAATGGCATTGGAAACTTCTTTTGCAATCTTATTTAAGGGGTTTTTTATTGAGTTTCTTATAACTTCCACTATTATTGAGGTGATCCAACATTTTTTCAATGTAGTTTTCCTTATTCATAACGACAACAACCCCACCTTTGTCTGCTTTTAGAACTACTAAATTCTTATTATTGTTTAGGGATTTTAGAGACAAAAATTCTTCTTTGGTGATATTGTTCTTTGGTGGTTTTACTCTACGAAGAATCACTGAGCAGTCTTGTCTGATTTCTTCTTTAACATTATCTGAGAGGTTTTTAATACTATTTTTGATACTGCATAAGATATCTCCAATAGGAATTTTGTGGGGGGCAATGGCAAAGTTAAGACCTTTTTCTAGAATTTTAGTAGTGTAAACATCGATGGGATGGGTTGATAGGTTGATGACTAAATTTTTGGGTACAGTGGTTTTGACTTGGTTAGTCTTACGTTCAAAGTTTTCAACTTGTTTATTATTGTTATTCTTGATGCTAAGGATGAGATTTGGGTTAACAATATTATTGAAAATCATGTCGGTGTTGGGTAGGTTAATTGCTTCAAAATCTTTGTTGTCATTACTATTTGATTTATTATTACAATGGGATTCAGCGCTGTGGTTATTATCCACTATAGGGTTGTTGTTGATATTATTATTCGTAATATTTGTATTATCAGGGTTCGTTTTTTGTATGATGGAGGTGAGGGGGTTAATGCTGACAGCGGAGCTGGGATCGATATTACTTAGACGTCGGGTGTTATTAATAAATTCAACGGGAGGGTTACAACGAAAATCAAAACTACTGTAGCTATCATTGCTGTAGTTGGAATTCTGATTTGTTTGTTGAGTAATGGAGGTGTGCGGGTTATTGTTTTTGGCGTGGGTATAGTTGTTAATTATAGAGTTTGCGTGGGGACTGTTTTGGTCACTGTCGCGACTGTTATTGGAGTTGTCCGAGGGCACAATAGAATGAATAGTATTGTTTATACGTGTGTTGCTTGGGGATTTACGAAGATTGTAGTTATTATTGTTTATGTTAATGTTATTATTACTGTATTCTAGGTCAGCGTGGTTACTTTTTTGGATAACGGAAGTGTTATTTTTGGCTTGAATATTAATGTTATTATTAACTATCATGAGTCTATTTATAATATTATTTAAGTTGTTCTTTTGGGTAGTGTTAATTTTTTTGGAAGATGGAGTTTCGATGTTATCGTGGAGCGTATGAGAGTGTCTGTTTTGGTGAGGAGGCAAACCATGCATGTTTTTCGTTCATACATGTTTCTGGGTGTTTTCTAGTTGAGTAAATTTGATGTGTTGTTTGTTTACAATGATTTCTTCAATTTTTGCGGTTTTTAGGGAGGAGCAGGCATCTATTTGTGCCCAAAGAGGTGGTTGGATGATATTTTCCAGAGTAGTGTGAAGAGCGAGAAGTTTACGTGACAAATTATCTAATTTAAACCTTGCTTTCTGAATTTCATTCCGGAGTAATGAAATGTTGGCCTTGTGAAAAATATAGTCATTTTTCTTATCACGAAGTCTATGATTGATTATGGTAAAAATAGGAGTAACATCGGTGTCCCTACATCTTTTCAGAAAAGTTAGATCTGATTTCCTTCTCATTACCTGCAAACGCATCCGCTCAAATTGTCGGATTTTATCAGCTGTATCTTGTCCATACAGGGTCAGTATTTCTGTTCTAAGGCTTTTGCGACCATTGTTTTGATCAAAGAATTCTTTCGGATTAATCGCATAGGTTTTTTTATTTTCAACGTTTCAGACCAAACTAGTGTGGTCCATCATCAGGAAAATCGTTTGTGAGAAATGAAGGAAAAAGGATATAACAGGTATATAAATACTTGAAAAGTTTTTATAAGGAGCCGACTTATTGAAAATGAAATCAAGAACTATAAAACTTAAGAAATTATAATTGTTTGTTTTAATAATTAATTATTTGTTTGTTTAATAATTAATTGTTTGTTTGTTTATTATTATTATTATTATTATTATTATTTATTTAATAAGAGCCGACTGGAAAATGTTTATAAATTAATATTTAGAATTATTCATATTGACTAGGGTAGGGATCCAATTTTGACTAATTTTCCATCCATCATCTCTGTTTAGATTGTTAGGTTGTTTTTCAATTTCGATTGCTTCTCTGAATTTTCTATTGTGATAGTGATCTATCTTGGCAAGGATTTTGGTCTCTTCAATACAAATGTGATGTTTAGTTTTATCTGAGTGTTCTGCGAGAGCTGAGGGACGAGTGTGATTGTGTTTGATGTCAGCGGCATGTTCTTGAATCCTAATTCTAAAGGAACGACCTGTTTCTCCTATGTATTGTTTACCACACGAACACGGGATCATATAGACGCCTTTCTCACAAACGTTTTTCCTGATGATGGACCACACTAGTTTGGTCTAAAATGTCGAAAATAAAAAAACCTGTTCGATTAATCCGAAAGAATTCTCTGATCAAAGGAGTCATTGAATCGATCATCATCTTATTTATCATGCACAAGAGAGATAGTGATGGAGATCTACATGATTACCTTTTTCTTTCACATGTTGAAAGATGTTTACATGTTTGGAGGGTGTGTTTCATTATTGAGTTCAAATATTTTGAAGAACTATTGCATGTGGAAACATCTAATCTTTTGGGGCACTTGTTTACATATATTGATTGCATTATTAGTCCCCGTCGTAGGCATAGAGGGACTATATTGATCGATAATTCGTTGACTTCATATTAGTTTGTCCTTTGACCACAAATGTTTTCATAATATCTATTGTTGGCGCTAGGGAACTAAAAACATTGATTTTATATAATAAAAAGTACCATATATGTAATGATCTGATTGGATAACAGATTGGAGGTCTTATTGTCGGCTTCACTATTCCCAATGTTTTATATGTTAACATATCCAAAAATTTTGATCGTATACAGTATTTTTGAATCATATATTTTTCCTATGTATTGCTTGAAGGTGGATTAATACTAGGATTAGTTCGAATGTTTGTCTTAGCATTTTCTGCTAGCTAAATTTATCCCAATGTTTGATATGCTAGCATGTCCAAAGTTTTTCCTTCGAATACATTCTCTAGAATAATACTATGTGTGATTTTTTCTTTATTCTTGCGTGCTTCTAGAGTCTTTGTCATTGTTGTGTACGTAAACAGGCCTGCCACTCTGCATTATTTCTTAAATGTTTACACAAGATGATGCCCTTCGACGGTTCTGACAGTCTTAAGTGTTTACTTAATAGGTCTCGCAGCCTTAAATGTTTATTGTACAGTTTCATTCCATATTTTTTGATGGTGTTGTTTGCAGTAAAATTGTGAAAAATTGTTCCCCACCGACATCACTGGTTCAGTGGTTGATGCTTGTTTTTCGGTTCATTCCATACTTCTTGTTCTTGTTTGATTCAAATTTTCAAGTTGAGGTCCTGCAGTTGCAGTTGCTTCTTCACTAGTTTGTTGTTCTTCAACTTTGCAAGCTGTTGGGCCTGTTGTTTCAGTTTGCAAGTTTTGTGGCTGAGCTCTTTTCATCCCTTGTTGACAGGTAAGTTTTTGTGCCATCGTTTAGTTTCTATTCCTTTTTTTTCTGCTTGGTGTATTTCACCTTGCAGGCAAGCTTTTTCAATGGTATGAGTCTCTTCCCCAAAATTCTATTGCGGAACATCTGTCTGTGTGCTCTTATTTTCTGTTCCTGGAAACCATGCGCCTTCATATGCTAGATGCCACGTCGTGCATATTGTGCCATATCTATTTTGAAAATTGCAATGCAAAGGGGTTTAGAAAATGAATTCAGAGTTGTCACAAGGGGGAACCATCTATCAAGGTGTAGAGGCAAGAAATGCTTTTATTTTGTGGGTCAAAAAACTACGTACACCTGTTCCGTTTGTCCCGTGATTTCTATTTTGCATAAATCTTTTTTGTCTCTGAGAATCTTGTGTGATGCACACCATGGATAGGTTCAAATCAGTCTTTGTGCTCAGGAAATTTATAGTCTTATTTATTTGAATTGTTTCTTCTATTTGGTTCACTTTTCAATGTAGGTTTGTTTTCTTGTCATCTGCTGTGGTGACTACGGGGGATTGAATTTGACAAGAATAAGGTTGAAGGATACATACCAGGATTGGTACACAGTTCCACGTGTTACACATTATTTTCGTCATCCCTATGACCGTTAATGATGTAAACCTATATGTTGCCTTCAGAGGGGTCAGTGGCCTGAGTTCCTGAAGAGAGAAGGGAGAAGAACTTTTCCTGAGAAAAGAAGTTGCATTTTCCCTTGTAAAAACCCTGTAAAAAAAGAAGTTCCCAGGTTGCTATATAGGCAGGGTGTGAGAATGTCTGATTCTCGCAGGTTGCACCATATCTAGATTGCAAGAGGGTCACAAGTTTCTCTATAGGCAGGGTGCGAGAATGCTTACACGTGGGAAAAACGAGTGTTTTCTCAAATCTTCTAGAAGGAGAAACTTCCATGGATAGGTGGCATCCGAATGGTTTGGATCTTACTCGCTTTCATGATTTAGTGGGATCATCCTAACCTCCTCACCTTATCCTATTCAACTTATAAAAGGAGAGGAGCTCTCATGGAGAAAGTTGGCTTTTGGAGCTTTGGGGATTGGATTGGGCTAAGTTGGATTTGGCTTGGAATTATTAGCATGGTTGGAGTGTCTTTGAGATTTGCCTTTGTCAAGATAGATTGTGAATATTGTCAGATCTATGCTCTTAGAATTCTTGGAATGGAAGTGTGTGGGGAACGAAGGATAGTTAGAAGGGACCTTACGACATCAAGGCCATGGTTGTAATCTTTCTTTCACATTTAATATGATACAATAATATGATTCTTTCCTATAAAGCTTGTTCTATTTTATTGTATGATTCCTTGATCACATACATAGGTTTATATTGAGTTTATGCTATTACTATCACTTTGGTTGGTTATGTTCTTTTCCAGGTTCATCATTGTATGAGCGTTGGAATGGAGCTGGGATGGCGATGGTGAGAGGAAGCGACATTTAAATGGTATGTCACTCATCCATCTTTAGTTAGTAAATTCAATATCTAAAACTTAAGGAAAGCGTCATGTTCTGGTGTGTTTTGTTCTAGATCTAGGTGGATCTAGGGAGATCAGTTAGTGTCCGCACCTACCGATTAGTCCAATAACAAAATTGGTGACTCCACTGGGGAATGGATTATTTCCTAGTTAGTCTAGTTTCCCTTCCTTTGATTGCTTGTTTTCTGGTTTCTGAGTCCATGGGACATCCATTCAGACTCTCTGGATCTAGAAGTTCACTTAGATTCCCTGTCCTTTTTCAAATTTTTCTTTGATTATAGACATTCTCGCAGTGTACCTCTTTGTGGCCTGCGAGAATCACTGATGTTCACACCCTATTTTTTAGTTAGGTGTGAACTTCTCGCACCCTACCAATGTCTAGCTTCTGAGAATACCTAATTCTCGCACTGTACTCTATTGCTAGGCTGCGAACTTGTTTGTAAACTTTTTTAGATTGGGTCTTGTCATCTTTTGATGACCTAGTTTTGCTTTGATCAGCTGGATTAAGCTTTTGGACCCTATATTGATCTGTTTATAGTCTGCTTGAAATTCTTTGAGTTGCTTTTATCCATCTTTGCTTTGTTTGGTTTGGAAGGATTAGTCTCTTGCTTTGAGTATCTTTCAATTACAAAGCGTGTGTTTTCTTTAGAATTGTTTAGGGAAAGATCAGATTTCTTCTGAATAGTTCACTTTAAAAGAAAACTTTTAGTTTGGATTTCTTTGTTTTAAGAAAGTTCATTATTGCTTTTAGTGAATTTTTTGAAACAAAAAGATTTAATTTCTTGCTTTATATTAGACTGGGGGCATCCTTGCATTTGAAGTAGCGAAATTGCATAATTCTTGGCATTTTTTGGTCTTAAATTCCAAAAACATTTCCCCCTCATGGCCGGGGGGGCATGAATCATGCATTGGTGTACAGTACCTTTGTCTCATTTCTTGAAGATATTGATATTGATGAGTTTCAAGATTTTGGGACATTGTGCATCTGGGAATGATAAATGTTTTCTACTTCTCGTAGCATAGCTTTCATCGAAATGAAAAGATTGCATCTTCATCTCTTTGCATAATTTTCGATTCGGTTGAAACACCATATTGTCCATCCCATTTTCCTATTGAGTAAAAAAAACCATAAAATAAAGCACTTTTAAAAATTGATTGGACATTTTTATCTTTTCTGGTAGCAAACCTACATTAGACTAGTCGTAGGGCTTTGGAATAGGTGTGAAAGATAACTTTCCAAAGCTACAAACAAACATAGTATCTTGTGATAGGGAGAGTTAAATCCACTTACTAAATTTTGTCTTGGGAAGCCCTTCTAACACAAGGGTCAATCACAAGGTTGCATTGAGACTGGCAGAGTTACTCACCCTACTTTGTTGGTCTTGGTGTAGAGATTATGTGTATTATGGGGGTCACTTGAGAGGTATACCCACAATGATGAGTGGAAACCTTTCAAGTTGATTTCAGGCTAGATACCCTGCCCTTGTGCGTGGATTGGACTATCGACTGTATCCCCAGGCATCATTGTAGTAATTGGTAACCTTAGTGGCCTATCTCTCTAGGTTCTTTACACAAGGTGACTGTGGAGGGGCAAGTCTTCACGGTAACTGGAATCGACGTTGGCCAAACTCACTCGGGCTCCTTGGAGGGTATACCCATGATTATGTGTGGGATCTTGCACCAGGGTGTAAGTCCATTAAGCAGGTCGTCAACGTAACTTTTCCACCCACTCTATCTTAGCCCCTTCTTACTTTGTTCCCACGACGTTGGATTTCATCACCAACTAGTGCGTTCATTGTGAGAAGGTTTTGTTTGCTTGCTTGCTTACTAGATTTTTAGTGTGTGCTATTTGTTTTCCTTAGAGGACTCTAGATTGAATATTTATTTAATCGCATCAGATCCTGAAATGACCAATGAAGGAACCCCTGCTCCAGGGGAACCTTTTTTTTTTCCTTCTTATGGAAACATTGATCCTCCTCACATCACTACTTTGAGCCTTCCATGTCTCACTATTGGATTACTGGTATGGTTTTTTTCGACTCAGGTAATCCTGAATGTAGTTAGTGCTTCAGTCACAAGAACTTCCCCCCAAGAGCATCAACCTCATGTTGATCCTTCACCTTCTTCACCAGTAAGGTCTTCTTCGCCTTCTTCGTTTGCAATGTCGCCTTCCATTTCATCTTCTTCGTCGGGTGAAAGTTCTGAAGCTAGTAACCCGGTGAATAAGAAGAAGAAGAAAAGAAAGATTAAGAAGAAGAAAGATAAGTGAGGTTCAAAACCTCCAACCACTGTCAAACATGTTGGAAAACAACCAGTTACTGTTAATCATGTTGGGAGTGTTGACGATGTCAATATCACCCAAACAACTCGTAAGCCCAAGTACCCTTGCAGGATTTGTAACGGTAACCATCTTCTTAAGGATTGCCCTGGTCTATCCAAGGTTATAGAAGTATGGTCTACACACCCTGACCAACCCATGTCATCAGGCTCTGAACAACATACTGATGACCTCCCGTCAACTAGTCACGATACCATTGTGAAGAAGAAAAGTAGAGTCAAGTTCCTGTGCATGTTATGCAAAGGGAGTCATCTCACTCACCTTTGCCCTAGTATGGACGAAGCCTCGAAATTACTAGAAGACATGAATTTTTCACAACCTCAACTTCTAGCTGCTTACCGTAAGATTTCTCTCAACCCTCCAATAGTTGATGGAATGATCACTCTGGTCCCTTCACCGGTCAATCCGGTTGATCATGTCGTCAATCTGGTCACGTCCTTAGTTGAACCAGTTGACAAAATGGTTGATCTGATACCATCCTCAGTCAATCCCACTCTCCCTTCAGAGAGTGAAACTAAAATGGTCGATCCGATCCCATCCTCGATCGATCCCACTCTCCCGTTAGACAGTGTCACCCAAGTGGTTGATCCGTTTCCATCTGTCGACCCCATTCTCTCCTTAGAGAATAAAACTCAAGCGGTCAATCTGATCTCTCCATCAGTTGATCCTACTCTCCCACTAGAGAGTAAACCCGATACTGCCCACTTTTTTCTCGTTGATACAGAATCTCTCATGCCGAGGGGTATTCCTACTTCTCCTATGGAACCCCCTCCAAGTTATGAGGCCATCCATTTTGATTGGGGTGTGCTAACTGGACCTCATCTTCCCTCTCACATTCCTTTCTAGATTACAGTACAGGTTTGTGATCAAGACGTTCCCCAAACATTGATAGATGAAGGTTTGTCTATTAGTATTTTGTCCTCTATTGCTTGGCAAGCTTTAGGTTGTCCTCCACTTGCGTCGGTTACGCAAAATCTGTTATCTTTTAACAGAAGAACTAGTCAACCTTTAGGGATCCTTCCTCAGTTTCCTATAACTCTGGGAGGGAAAACTGTCTTTATTGATGGCATGGTAGTCCAAGACCCCTTGGATTTTGTTTTACTCCTTGGCAGAGATTATGTGTATGCCATGAAAGATATTGTGTCCACTCTTTTTTGTGTGATATATTTCCCTCACAATGGAAGAATTGTGACTGTTGACCAACTTTCATTCATTGACCCTGACTGAATTTCCTTCCTAAATGGTTCTTATACGCAAACGATATCGCCCCCACCATAGGTCAATTATGTGGTGTTGTCGCCCATGGCTTCAACTTCTGATGACTTAGATCTAGTAGTTGACATGGTGATCTCCTCGATAGGGTTGTTAGAGCCTGATCTCTTTACTCCTGTCGCGACCCTCGACATGGTGTCCTTCCAGAGTGTATTTCTTCCTTCTAGTGAAGACCTCTTGGAAGCCATGACCGAGTTTTGTCCCTTGACATGGTGTCATTCTGGAGCATTGTCCTCTTGGAATCCATGATCAATGAGAGAAATTTCGAGGATAGTTTTTTTGTGTCTCTGAGACAACCTCATTAAAAAATGAAACAGAGGTCTATGAGCATGATTTTCTGATTTCAAGCTCGTTAAAAAATGAAACCAGACTTGAACATAGTTTTCTAATTTCAAGCTCGTTAAAAAATGAAACCACTTGAGGATAGTTTTTGTGTCTCTGTAGCAACCTCGTTAAAAAATGAAACAGAGGTTACGAGCATAGTTCTTGTTTCTGTTTCAAGCTCGTTAAAAAACGAAATAGTTTCCCCCCTCTCTATTTGAGTCAAGTCCTTCGTCTAGTATTTGAAGCTTCATTTCCTCCGCCTTTGTCATTGGATGAAACGAAGCTTGGGGGGAAATACTTCCAGCCTTTGGACTTCATGCTGAAATAGAGCTGCTAGTTTCTTAAGTTGGGGGCTAAGTACCAACCTTCCATGTGTTATGCATTGGGAAGTCACAAGCATGGTTTTCTATGGTTCAAGCTTGTGTAAAAATGAAACCACCTACCTCAAGCATAGTTTCCTCTGGTCCAAGCTTGTGTAGAATTGAAACCAGGTCCAAGCATAGTTTTGTTTAGTTTTTAAGCTTGTGTAATAATAAAATCTATCCCAAGCATAGTTTTGTTTTGTTTTTAAGCTTGCATAAAAATGAAAACAATCCCGAGCTTAGTCTTTGTTCTTTCTCATGCTTGTAAATACATGAGAATAAGTTACCGAGCTTAGTATTTGTTTTTCTCGTGCTCGTAAATCAATGAGAATGTAACCGAGTATACTTTTATCACTTTTTCGGAATCGTAAAGGTTATACGAAAAAGGAACCCCCTGGAGTTCCCTTTAAGCTCTTTTTAGACTCTCTAAACATGAAAAGATCATCGAGCGATCTTGTTATTTTCATGCTCGTTAAAGTATTTGAAGACAAAATTTGTTGAGCGATAGTTTATCTCTTTTTCGGTCTCATCACACTACTTTACGAAAAGGGAACTGAGAGAGTTATCTTTTAAGTGTTTTTCCAGACTCTGTAATCATGAAAAACCTTCGAGTTTTCTATCCTTGGACTCGTGAAATAAACATCGAAAGACCCGCAATGGGACCGAACCACTCCTTCCTAGGGTTCGTTAAACATACTCCGAGGGACTCATCTGAAGGATGAGCTTACATAACAAGCATATGTTATCCTCCTCAATCTTGTGTAAAAATAAAGAGGTACTCGCCAGAAATGGTGGGGAAAAAATTGGGAAAGAAATATGTCTAAACCTGTATTCCATGGAAGAGTCTCTTTTGAACATGACACCCTTTCACTCGCTTTGTGTCTAGGTTGGAAAATCCACTTGTCTCTTGATCATACTCCTTTAAGATTACAAATTGGTCTGTGATCCCTGTTGTTGAGTCATTTCTTCCAAGACAGTTGTCGTGTCGTCAATATGTTCAAAGAGAAGTTCAACCCGGAAATCCTTCTATTGCATCGATCATTTATACAATCCTTAAGCCTTCTATTTCATCGGCCATCCCTAAATCAGTCTTGAATCACTTGTTACTCTGATCTACATCAAATCTTGTTACTTGTTTCATGTCATTGATGGGGGATACATTAAGGCCCTCCTATGACAAGTCTTTTCCTGTTGACTTCAACTCATTATCCAAGAATTAGACTTAGAAACTAATTGGTACCTTGGAACTTGCATGCCTCAATGGAAAGTTTCCTCGCTTTCGACAGTGGGTTTTCATTATTGACCTCTTATTGGGAGATTCTGCCGAGTGTTCGACCTCAGCTCATTGATTCACATTCATTGGATTGTACTAGTGTACCTTGGGAGTCATTGACATTAATGGTGATTTCCCTTGCGCTTGTTAACGGTATACACTAATGACCGGTAATCAAGTGGTTTCTACCATGTTCAACTTCAACAGATGTATTCACATGGTTAGATTCGTACTATAGAGTGGTGGAGATGAAGACCCTGGATATTGTTTGACAGATTCAAGTTGCGTTGGAGTATATTCAGTGTACTGTTACATAGATCCACATTGTATGTCTGGTGGCTATGTTCAAATTTGAGTCTTTAAAACATAGATCCACAGTGTATTTTTGGTGGCTATGTTCAGATTCAAGTCATATTGGCATGGATCCACAGTGTATGTTTAGTGGCCATGACCTGTCTTACTTGACATGGATCTTCACATGTCGGCATTTATGCTTTGAGTCATTTGTATTCTGAGTATGGGAATGCCTACATTAGTGATGATATATTATTGTACTATATTTCCTTGTTTGTTGGCAGGTTTCCGACCGACAGTTTCTTGTTCCCTACACACACTCGACAAAGTATTTTAGCTATCACTTTGTTCTAACTTCATACTTTGGGGGGCTCTTTGTTACACATTATTTTCATCATCCCTATGACCGTTAGTGATGTAAACCTATATGTTGCCTTCAGAGCGGTCAATGGCCCGAGTTCCTGAAGAGAGAAGGGAGAAGAACTTTTCCTGAGAAAAGAAGTTGCATTTTCCCTTGTAAAAACCCTGTAAAAAAGGAAGTTCCCAGGTTTCTATATAGGCAGGGTGCGAGAATGCCTAATTCTCGTAGGTTGCACCATAGCTATATTGCGAGAGGTTCGTAGGTTTCTCTATAGGCAGGGTGCGAGAAATCTTACACGTGGGAAAAATGAGTGTTTTCTTTTTCTTGAATCTTCTAGAAGGAGAAACTTCCATGGTGAGGTGGCATCCGAATGGTTTGGATCTTACTTGATTTCATGATTTAGTGGGATCATCCTAACCTCCTCACCTTATCCTATTCAACTTATAAAAGGAGAGGAGCTCTCATGGAGAAAGTTGGCTTTTGGAGCTTTGGGGCTTGGATTGGGCTAAGTTGGATTTGGCTTGGAATTATTAGCTTGGTTGGAGTGTCTTTGAGCTTTTCCTTTGTCAACATAGATTGTGAATATTGTCAGATCTATGCTCTCAGAATTCTTGGAATGGAAGTGTGTGGGGAATGAAGGATATTTGGAAGGGACCTTACAACATCAAGGCCATGGTTGTAATCTCTCTTTCACATTTAATATGATACAGTAATATGATTCTTTCCTATAAAGCTTGTTCTGTTTTATTGTATGATTCCTTGATCACATACATAGGTTTATATTGAGTTTATGCTATTACTATCACTTTGGTTGGTTGTGTTGTTTTGTAGGTTCATCATTGTATGAGCGTTGGAATGGAGTTGGGATGGCGATGGTGAGAGGAAGCGACATTTAAATGGTATGTCACTCATCCCTCTTTAGTTAGTAAATTCAATATCTAAAACTTAAGGAAAGCGTCATGTTCTGGTGTGTTTTGTTCTATATCTAGGTGGATCTAGGGAGATCAGTTAGTGCCCGCACTTACCGATTAGTCTGATAACACCACGTTTGTAGTTTCCTATTTTAATTTTTCTTTTCTTTTGTTTTTGTTTTATTCTTTTTTTCCCCTTCTCTCTGTTTTCATACAAACTGAAAGTAGCTAAGAAACCACTTCAAAATCATAGTTCAAAATATGAAACAAGTAATAGATGTTGAGTCATATGAAATATATAAACACTCCATTATACATGACAACATTGATGAGGTGTTGCATAGCAATGGGCTTTTTAGATTGGATGCATTCTTGTATATTGTAGGGGATTGCCTCTTCAATGCATTTCAGGTTCTACTGCATTTTCGTTATTCCTTGACCGACCTGCACAATGGATTGATAGATTATTTCTTGGGTTGTTTAAAAAATGGTGACACTGAGGCATTGGATTCATATGAATACAAACTAGAATCTAATTTTCTTCGGCAGTTGCATGGAATACATGATGTCGCTACATATTTTTCAAATATGTGGTTGTCTGCATCTCCAATTTTTCCTACACATGAGAGGGTACTTTGGGAAGATACATTTTGTATATGATGGTTGTCTAAGTGGCTCAATATATCAAATGGAATATGGTCATTGGCAAGAAAAACAAGATATCTACTATTCAACAAAACTGCATCTAACAATACATATTACATCTTGTTCCATGATGCCAATGCTATTAGTCATCGTTATGAACCACTACTGTACATAAAATTGTCCATATGAAATCTTGGAGGACCTCATATTTACTTTTACATTGTTTGCAAAGACCTTGAATCACAATGGAAATGGATTATGCATCACATAGAATGCCATGGTTTGTAGCTAGCGACAGCTATTGTATCTAGCTGTGGATATAGTCTGTTCAATGCAATTTGTTGTTTGGTAGCAGTAGATTTCGATGTGCATTTGGTGCAGATTTACACTTTACATTCCTTTTGCAATGCAATTATAGGCGGAAGCCAACAGGCTTTTAGCTGCTTGCATCAACACCTTTCACCATATATCCTAGAAAATATGTCGGTGATTGCAAGTTGACAAGAATACCTTGTAAGCATGGAACTACCATATGAAAAACGAAATGTGGAGGGTTGCAGATTATGTTTTCAATGTCTATCTATCATATTCAAAGTAAATATATAGGTCTATTCGGCCCTGCTAGATGGAACTGTCCATTCCTGGTCTATTGATTCAAATTATGATCGAATTACAATTGCCATCCTCTCGTCGAAAATAGATATGACACATATCCATTATCAACTTTTTCTTGGACATATCATTGGTTCAAGGTTCAATGTCCATTTCATCCAAACCGCATCGAATCTGCATACGTGTGGCATGTTGTTTAATGAGAATGAAACTCCTCCCAGTTGCGATAAGGCCATAGAGGTCTTAAACAAAAAACGTAGGCTAAGTTATCAAAACTTGAAAAAATCCATGCGTGAAATTTGTCCCAGTTGTGATGAGGCCATATAGGGCTTAAACAAAAAAATTATTCTAAGTTATCACAACCTGAAAAATTTCATATGTAACAGAGAAAAAAACATTGGTGGTATAGGAAATATTGGTGTTCCACTATCTAGTGTCAATGCCAGCCAAACCACATCGAATGTGCATAAGCATCGCATGCTATTTAATCAAAGTGAAATTCATCCCAGCTGCCATCAGGTCATCTTGCCCTTGTACAAAAAACGTAGACTAAGTTACCACAACTTGAAAAAGGTCATGCACGAGAGAAAAAAAATACGTTGCTATGCTTCATTTTAGAGATAAACTGACATATCACAATCTAAAAAAATGTGTTCATGCACAACACAACAGAGACATGTACGGTCACATATCCCACAATGATCATGCTACTATCCCAGAGGAAAAAAACACATTTCATGGGCTAGAAGCAACACCATGCACTGCTACCAATGAAAACCAACAAACACTTTCTACCCATACTTTCTTGGGAAAGAAAGATGCAAGACAAACCTACATGAAACAAATCAAAGACACTCCTTCCATTTCATATGAAATTTGCGATCAATTGAATTTCGCAAAAAACAATAGGTCTTTCACTCTTGATTTGGAAGAAGAATAGCTCCGCTTGACAACACATGATAAAACATTTTCCAGTGGCAAAATTTGTCTTCCATGCAAATAGTCGCTTGAAAATGGAAAACTGCCACAATTTGCAACCCCTGACCAAATAAGATGTAATACACCACTACCATATGTAAGTTCACTTACATAACTTGAAGAGAGACTTCTGTCTCTGTGAATTTCATTTGCACAAATCAGGCCCTGGGGCTATAAACGACCCCATATGGGCTTAACATGATCAATTATTAATGTTCCTATTCATCTAGATGTTTTGCAAAAAGCCTTGCCACAATTCATAGCGATACACTGAAAATTGTGGTGGCTCTCAAAAGATGCTTGCAATACAAAAATGTGTATCAGACAAGAAAAGTGTGTGTGCATGTTGTTATGAAAGCATTAAAGGAATTATGTTCCAGGGCCCTATACAAAGCAAAAAACATTTGTATAAATGAGAACTGGAATAGTGTTCTTGGAGAAGAGGATGTCAACTCTGCAAAGCCTCTCAAAAATGCTATTGGATTTGATACAAGTGTTGAACTGGAGAATGAAACACCTACTGAGACATTGGTGCATGGATTCATTGATTCATAGTGCATTCGTGACTTGCAAGACAAGATTGTCAAAATTGCACCTACCGAGGGAAACGTCCACTTGGAATATTCAAGGACAAACTCGCTAAGGAAATGAACTTCCCAACACTCTTCTATGGATATCCACGTGCCATTGACATTCCAGAATGATTTAGTTATCATAAAATAGTTCGATGGGAGATGCTACATTCAAGCAGTGACTTCTCCTGTCACATAACAAATTTGTTTTTCAAAACAATGTGCATAATAATAGAGAAAGTTTTGTCTTGCATGTGGGTCGGAATAAGAAAAGGCCAATTACAAGGAAGAAAGTTGTTGGCCAAGGATGTCAAGTACAAGGTAAACCTAGAAAAAATTCTGAAATCTGATATTGGATACATAGATTTCAAAAACATTCGCATCTCTCTTGACTATTTGCAACAAAAAAAGAAAACTATTTTTGCAATGATCTGGCAATTGGGCCCGCCAACATTTTTCAGCACATTTACAAGTGCAGAGCATTGATGGGATCCATTGGTGGTTTCCATATCCAACTTTCATAGGAGCAGGAAATGTAAAAAACAAACCGATACATTGGAAAATAATGACATGGAGTACCTCATAAGAAAAGACCCAGTGACATGTACTCGCTACTATAGGCATAGAATAAATGCTTTGAGACAATTGATATGCCATGATGAAACATTTTTTGGAAAAATATCGAACTACTTTTTTGTGATTGAATTCTAGAATAGGAGGAATGAACATGACCACACACTGTGGTGGATAGAGGGTGCACCAGTCTATGGAGCTGACAAGAATTCATAGATCGAGCAATTTGTGGAAAAATACATCACATGCAACACAGATCATTTGGATCCAGAACTTGCCAAAGTTCATAGACATTATCATACAAGAATTTATAGAAAATGAAAAAACTCGCATTGCAGATACAACTTTCCCGTGTCGCCAATGAGAGCAACAAGAATCATAGAGCCACTTAGTTTAGAGGACAATGTTGTTGCTGAGAAATCTAAATCCTTGTTTTCATTTCTATAACATAGAGAGTTTGACAAGTTAATGAGCTTCGATGACTTCTTGATAGAGCTAAATCTATTAGAAGGTGAGTACATACAAGCTATACAATGTACGCTTAAACAACCAACAGTTTTCCTTAAATGAAAAAATTTCCCATATTTGGAACAACAGTTTCTCCAAGGACATGCCAGTTATGTGGAATGCAAATACAGATGCGCAATACGTCCTCAATGCATATGCTGCAACATCGTACTATACCTTGTATATGACAAAATTTGACAAATCTATGACAAGTGCATTCAAAATAATATGCAAAGAACATGCAAGAAGTCATATTGATGCCATACAAATGATACATACAATTTGCAATACATTGCTTAATCTTCAACAAATGTCTACTCAACAAGCAGTCCACATTACACTTTCCCTGCCCCTCAATTGTAGTTCAAGAAAATGTGTCTTCATAAACACATCTCCACTTGAGAAACACACATTTGTGCTTAAACCACCGGTTTTTCTAGAACAAGAGCCTGACAATTCAGAAGACGTCCTATGTCGCTCTATTATTGATTATTACCTCCAACGTCCATCTCCTATTAGGCATATCTTCTTAGCATAATTTGTATTGCATTACAAAAACAATGGTGTGCCCATATCAAAAAGAAAAAAACCCTTTGTGATACGGTTTTCCAAATACAATAAACATTCTGACTATGAAAACTATTGTAGATAAAAACTACTGCTATAAGTTCAGTTCGATGAAAACGAAGAGACATTAAAACATAACTTCTCTATATGGGAAGTTGTGTATGTTGCCTCTGAGACTATAGTGCAAATCAATGAAGCTAGATTTACTTACAATGTTAATCCAACATGGGGTGATCTAGAAATTGTAGTTAATGAGATAGAAAACCTTGACAATCTTGATGAGACATTGACAAACCGAAAAACAAACAAAACTCCCTGCGAGTCCTATGACTTGCAAGTGGATTTGCCTCATCCTCAAGCAGGTGGCAATGAGAAATGTATCAATCTTGGTTTTCAAGACACAAAACATCCTTTCCTTATTGAAAATAATGAATACCAAAGAATAAGACGTTTGTTGAATCGATAACAACAAACAATTCTAAAGGACATTGCGCTTTAAAAACGCTTGAACATGGACACTCCTATGCACTTGTTCCTTACAGGCAAAGCAGGAACATGCAAGACATTCACAACAAAAGCACTATTCCAAATGCTTATACGAATCTATGATTCAAACAATTCCTCTGATCCTATGAAACCAAAGGGCCTAATAGTTGCATACACAGGAAAAGCTGCATATAATGCAGGTGGAACAACGGTCCACTCTTCATTTTTAATGCCTTTTCACAAATCACAATTTCCTCCACTTAGAAAGGAAATGTTAGATACATTGTCTAAGATTTATGACGAACTCCAACTTGTCTTTATAGATGAAGCATCTTTGATTGGAAGTCACTTCTTGTATTCTATTGACAACTGACTAAGAAGCATAAAACATGTGCACACGAAATACTTTGGAAACATTAACATGATATTATGTGAGGATCTTTACAAGGCACAACCGATCCAAGATTCTTTGATATTTGAACAACCTACGGTTAACATGAAAACAATGATGCATGACTTCTGGAGAGACAATATTAAATTCTTTGAATTGCATACTACAATGCAGCATATAGATGAAACATTTATTGCAATTTTGAATAGAATGTAGACAAACAACCAAACATATGATGACTTAACATATATCAATTTGAGGTGCTTGCGACCTACACCAACAGACCCAACATTCCCTTACTTGTTCTACACAAATAAGGATGTTGCAATGCATAACAAGAACATGCTATCGCTCATGCCTGGCGATGATATCATCATCAATTCAATTGACCTGGAAGAAGACAACCATGGAAATGTGCCACGTCACGAATATACAACCACTTTGCCTATGTAGTTTGTCCTGAAATTAGAAATGTTGGTTGAAATATATGACTGCAAACATGATTCATAGGATGTGTTGGTCAATGGTGCAGATGGAATACTCTAAGACTATACGAAAACAAAAAAACTTGATGTCCTTTGGATTATGTTCCATGAACCGCATATAGGAAAGCGACAAGAAAGCAAGTTGGCTTATCTATATAATTCAAACACTACAAGTGATTGGACACCTATGTTGTGAATATCAAAGCCAGTATCGACATCAGCAAAGATAGGTCATCTAAAGATTCGAAAAAAGTTTCCAATTAAATTTACATGTGCACGTACAGTCCATAGATCTCAAGGACTAACACTTGATAATGTTGCATTTCAGCCTGTTGGAATTCAGATACATGGACTTGTATACACATTTCTATCTCGTGTCATAAACATAGACTCCTTGTATTTACTAAGTCCTCTTACAGAAGATAACTTCAGAGTCAAAAAAAAATTTGATATTGAAATGGATCGCTCAGGACTACCGCAAAATGGCAACTACGTTATGATTACCAATCCATACAAACAAAGTCATTTGTATCAATTCTCTCGCTTAACACACACATCTTACATCCACACATGTATGCTATACTCAATGACTATGAGACAATGCAATCCAATATTTTGTTCTTGCAGGAAACATACATGGCATTATGCATGAAAAACAAACAATTTCCAAAACATAATTGCATATCAAGTTACATTACACATGGGGGGATGATATTGGTCAAAAAACATGTACCAATTTTGCACCATATACATTTCTAAGAAAAGAATGTTGAGACAGTGCTTGCAAAGATATTTTTCCATGGAACAAAAATTGCAATACTGAATCTGTATGTTGCTCCCCATGCAGCATTCTCCAACATACTAAATGTTATTTCCAATGCATTAGGTCATTTCCATATGAACAAACCCATTGTGCTTGTAGGAGACTTAAATATTGATATGCTACAAAATAATGCCAGAACAAAAGAATTGGAAAACTACATGTGCAAATACGCTCTCCACTTTCTTTTGAACAACACAAGCCATGTGCAAAACACACTTATTGACCATGTGTGGTCAAATGTGCCCATTCCTCAATACAACATCTTTATCTTAGACACAAATTGGTCTGATCACGATACAATTGGTATTTCACTTGAATTATGAGATATGCATCAAACATATTGCAAAGTCATATTTCTATGTTTCAAAGCATATATCTATAGCTTGTCACAAAAAAAAAAAAAAAAATATTATCCATCATTTTAGTTTTCCCTAGTTTGTACACATATTGGTACGGTCACCACACGGTTTGTGTTGCACTTGAATTATGAAATATACATCAAGCATATTGCAGAATCATATTTGTATGCTTCAAACCATATCTATCTATCTTGTTGCAGAAAATCGAGATATCCAACTTCTTAGTTTCCCTTGGTTTGTAATTGCTTTTGGTCACAATTTTTTTTTTGCAAAAAAATAAATAGACACACACACACACACACAGAGAAACTTGAATGAATTAAAAAAAAGAAAAGAAAAAAGAAAAGAGAGAAGTACATTCTTCTAACACTATATGTTACTCTATTCCTCTTATTCTATTTTATTTAGTCTATGTACATAGTACTTGCTTTTTTCTTTACATGTCAACTTATGTTCATGTCCATTTTGTTTTGTGCTTTTTTTCATAGAAAAAAACATGAAAACTAGACACCGCAAAGAAATCCTAACCAGGAATATACAAGAATCAATGCAAATGTGTGTTTTTCCTACCCGTGTTCCATATGCAATAGTTTTTCATTTACTCTGTCTGTATTTGTTGAACAGGTTTGCAGCTCTATTTTTTTTGTTTTTCCCTCCTTGGACACTCCATATCTTCCTGTACATTGACTTGTCTTCATGTTAACTATATTTTCTGTGCTACTATCTTGAAACAAAAAAAAAATTACTCCATCTTTTCTTTTCATGTGTTCCTACGTAACAATTTGCTTTCATGACGATTTTTTTTTTTTTTTTTAACTAAAGCGGGTATGAAATTTTTATTAATTGGGAATTGCAACTGGTTGTAGCCTTACACCTTCAAAACATGACTTCTATCTTTTCCTAAATCCAGTTATTATCTTAATCAAGGGATACAACTTTTTACTGGATCTTCATCATTTATGCTGAGATCTCCTTGGTCCAAGAGACAACCTTTATTGGCAAGTTTGTCTGCTTCTTTGTTTGAATCTCTGAGGATATGATAAGATTTGAAGGAGGTGAAATCTTGTAGGATGTACCGCAACCTTTGCAGGTTCTTGTTTAAGCCAACGTCGTTGAACTGACCTTTCGAATGTATCATTTTGATCAGGATTTCAGAATCGCCAAATGCTTGCAGCTCCTGGTGTCCTCTTTCTTTGTCTATTTGGCAGACTTTTATCAAACTCAGAATTTCTTCTTGGTTGTTGGTTCATTTTCCTAATCCCCAGCTGAAGGTTTCTTTAGTTCTCCTGTCAGAAGAGTAAATAAGTCCTCTAGCTCCTACTATCCCAGGATTTCCCTTGGAGGCTCCATCAAAGAAGGTTGTAGTTATTCCTTGCTTCCGCCACCATTTCTGGAATGTTTCATCCTTGTCTCTTAGCCTCCACTTAGGGCTGGGATGGGGTTTTCCACTGCTATGGATCCGTTGAGTAAACACAATGGTACCAAGCCAAATCTTTTCCTCCTGCTGCAACGAAGAGTCGTCTTTCGGGTTTTGAGAGTTCAATGTTTCTAGGAGAAGGCCTTTTGCTTTTGTTGCTACCATGTTGGGAGTCCAGGCTGTGTTGTTGAAAGTTTGCTCGTTTCTGGCAAGCCAGAGCTTCCAACACACGAGTTTGGGAATGGTGATCCAGACTTTAGCCCATAAGGAATTGTAGGATAGTGAAGGATAACGATCCTTCCAAGTGGAGAAGAGTTCTACTACTGAAATTTTAGTGGGGGTAGTGATCGTGAGACCATGGAGTGTGAGGGTCCAGACTTTATTTTCAAACGAATAGTCTACAAAAAGGTGATCCATGGTTTCTGTAGCTTCTTTACATAAAGTGCATCTGTGCGGACCAACGATATTTCTTTTTATTAAATTCTCGTCAGTCAAGATTTTTTTATGCATTACCGTCCAGAAGAAGAAGTTTACTTTGGGTAGTGTCGTTGTATCCCATACCTCCATCCAAAATCTTGCAGGGAGGGTTTTGTCTCGCTATGGTTGTAGAAATTTGTAGCCTTTGACTGAGGAGTATGCGCCAGAAGGACCCCAACCCCATTTGTCATCTTCTGACTTGTGCACCGGAGTTGCATTGCGTAGCTCCTCTATGAGCGTTGTTGTTTGCTAAAGGAGGTGATGTGGTATAGTGCTGAGGTTCCAGTCTGTCTAGAACCCATCGTCGTCCCATTTCGAAATGTCATATATGCTCTTCATTCCTCTGTGTTCTAGGAACTCACGGATTTCAGACAGGCTGACGTTTAATGTTAAGGGCGATTTCCCCATTATCCGATCTTCCCACAATTTTACTCGCTTGCCATTTCTTGGGATGCGATACAGGTGCTGCGTGAAGAATCAGATTCCTTTGATACAGAACTGCCATAGCAGCGTACTTCTCCTGCTGCTGGCATCCTTCAAATTTTGAAGTTTTGCATACGGTATATATTTGTGCCTAAGTGTTTTGCTAATAGGGTGATTAGGTTCATTGTGAAGTTTCCATAATAGCTTATAGCCCAATGTTGTGTTGGCGAGGTCTGGATCTCGAATTTGAAGGCCGCCTTCTCTCAGATTTCATTTTTCTATCTCCCATTTGACCAGATGAAACTTTCGTTGATTCCCTTTTCCACCATGCCACAAAAAGTCTCTCATGATTTTATTGATTTGTCCTGAAATTGATTTTGGTGCCATGAGATAGGACACTTGGTAGATCGACAGTGAGGAGAGAACAGATTTTATTAGGACTAGTTTGCCTCAATGAGTTAGCCATTGACCTCCCCATGCAACGATTTTGCCCTTGATTTTGGTTATCACTCCTTTCCACAGATTGACTTTATTTGTGCCCAATGTTAATGGAAGCCCAAGATAGTTGGTCTTATCCCATTTTGAATGTTCGTTGAACCCCAGATTGTGAGCTATTTTCTGAGTTTCTTCCTCTTCTGCATTCCAGCTGTAGACAACGCTTTTCCTTTCACTTATGAGTGCTCCAGATACTTTGCAATAAGCTTGAAGGGTGTCCTTAAAAATAGAGGTTATTATGTTTGAAGCTCCTCCCAGCATGAGGGAATCGTCTGCGAATAGAGCATGATTAAGAGGTTTAAGATCCTTCGTTATTTTCAATCCCGGGGCATCTCCTGCTATCCTGTCTTGCTCCAGTTTTCTGCTGAGCGAGTCTGCCATTAAGATATATAGAGATGGAGAGAGGGGGCAGCCCTGCCTCAACCCTCTCGAGGTTTTGAAAAAGTCAACTGGCCTCCTGTTAACCAAAGGGGCTATCCAGGGGCTATTGGTCCAGACTTTAATCAAATTGACGAACTCTTGCTCAAATCCGAAGGAGAGGAGAACTTGATAAAGGAAGGGAATATTTACTCTATCGAAGATGTTAACCATGTCTAATTTGATCAGCATACCTTTCTCTTTTCTGAGGTTACTAGAATGCATGGCTTCTTGAACTTGAATTACATTGTCTAGAATGTGTCTCCCTTTGACGAAGCCTCCTTGCGAGTCTGAGATGAGTTTTCCCAACAAAGGCTTTATTCTATTTGCAAGGATGTTTGCGATTATCTTGTAAGAGGTGTTACAAAGGGAGATAGGCCTGAACCTATCAAAGGAGACGAGATTTGTTTCTTTTGGGATTAACGCAAGGAAGGTTGAGTTGGTGTTGCCACCCAATTTTGCTTTCTATAGGAATATTTTTTTCATTCTTGTAAGATCTGGTTTGATGATATCCTAGCATATCCTGTAAAATGAATGGTGAACCCATGTGGCCCTGGGGCTTTGTCAGGGTCCATGGACCAAATAATTTTCCTAATTTCTTCTTCATTGGTTGGCTTCAATAAGGCCGTGTTTTCCTCTTTAGTGACAAGTGTTGGAATGTTCTTGAGAAATTCTTTATTGCCTTCTTCACTGTCATCGTTCTCTTTGCTGAAAAGTTGGTGGAAGTGTAAGGTGGCAGCAGCTTTTATTTGATCTTTTCCTTTGCAGATCCTCCCATCATTGGTTGTGATCTCTTTGATATGATTCTTGGAGAGTCGATCTCTACATTGTCGATGGAAATATGATGTATTTCTATCTCCAACATTCAGCCATAGACTACGGGACTTTAATCTCCAATATTCCTCTTCGTTTTTGAAGGAGAGGAATGTATTGCATTGAGCTGCTTTCTCCTTTTCCAATTCTATTTTAGTTATACTTATTGTCTCCATTTCACTTTGAATATTTTCTAGTTGCTGCACTGACTCCTTTCTTTGGGTATTGGGAGAGTTTGTTGGAAGTTTGCTCCATTCCTTGAGGGTCATTTTTGTCATTTTTAATATTTGGTCCCATACATAGTTGGGAGAGCCCGTGACTGAGGTGGACCATGCCATGTGGACCGTCTCTACAAATCCGATCTTTTCTTTCCATAGTGGACTGAATCTAAAGGGGATTGGCCCCAATTTCTCTTCCTCCTCTAGTAAAAGTAGGATAGGTTTATGGTCTGATGTAAGCTTGGGGAGAATGGCTGTGGAGATAAGTTTCCTTTCTGACAACATAGTGCTTTGGACCAAGAACCTGTCTAATCTAGCAGATATGTGATCTTCCCCTATTCTATTATTGGTCCAGGTATAAAGCCCTTTTCTCGGTTTAAAATCCATTAGGTCCCATTGTTGTATCATGTCCTCGACTACGTAGATCATTTGGTCCTTGTTGTTCCTACCTCCTCTCTTTTCTTTTTCATTCATCACTAGGTTAAGGTCTCTAGCAATGATTATATTGTTTGGGGAGTTTAGCTCTAGGAACTCATTTAAAGTTTTCTAGCAGTCTTTCTTTTCAGAATACAATATCGGTACATATAAATTGAATAATGCGAAGGTTAACTTACTTGCTGTGTGTTTCAATTCTGTGAAACTCTAGTGTTGGGTGTTGTAGGAATTGATGAGCTTGAACTGATCTTCCTTCACAGGGTTTCTATTCCTCCGGAGGAGCCCCTTGCGCTTATTGCTTTTCCTGTGTTCTTCTGCCATTTGTTTTTTCTGATCTCTAGAAGGGCTTCCCCTTTGATTTTTGTCTCTTAGCACATGAGAATGTATGCTGGTTCCGCTTTCATTAGATCCTTGACCGCTTCAATTTTCGACAGATTCCCCAAACCTTTGTAGTTCCAAGAGATGATTCTCATTACTTACTGTTGGAGGTGGTTGGGCCTCCTCCTTTTGGGGGCCTTGCCCTTGTATTTCTACCAATTGACATTTCTATAGTAGGTTGACTTCCTTGGGTCTTTTGTCTTTCTGCTTCTTCCTCCCTTGCTTCTCTGTGGGACTTTCTTCCTGCTCTTTTGGCTGGCTTTTCTAGGATCTCATTGATCTAAAAACGAAGAAGACTTGAAAAACTTGAAACTTATTGCAAGTTAAATGTTATGTGTTTAAAGCAACAGGATCAATTTGCAACACATAAATTAAAGATTACTTATGCAAAATACACATAGACAGCAGCATAAACATTGAACAATAACACATGTGCACAACAATTGATAAAGGAGTTCACCCCTCTTATGGGCTACATCTCCTGGTCCAGCTTCCTATGGATCATTATTATTAATTTCTCAAAAATTTCTCAAAAACATGTCTTACAATGCTCAAACTGACAAACCGACTGCTCCAATGGCTTCCCAGCGTCCCAAAACCCTTGTCTGGGCTCTTTCGGCAACTGAAACGGTCGAAAAATGAGAAAGATAGGCCTCCTGGAAGTCTCTTTCTCCAAGCTTGATGTCTCTAGTTCTACAAATTGCACTCCTTCTTCACAAACCTGGCTCACACGCTCATTTAAGCGTAAAAAACTCAGTCCCGTACACAACCGTGCACCAGTACAAACCGTAGGACGATTAAGGGCGCGCCAGCCCCTAACCGCCTCGGCATCCGGGCACATGGCGCATGGAACCACGAGCTGGGAAAAGTGGTTAGGTCGTTGTATAACTTCCGCGTCATTGGTCAAACCACTGGTTATACATATTAACCATTGGTTATGGTTACCCCGCGCGCATGTTTATTACAATGGGCAAACTATAGCATATATGTTATGCGATTATAAATTGCGCGCAATATACAATATACAACGGTTACATATTAATAAACTATGGGTTGGGCCTAAGCCCCGGCCCGCCCCCCATCCGTATAATACAACAACCGAATTCAAATCAAATTGCAACCATATATCAAATAAGAACTGAGTTGTGGACCAATGGCTGGGCTGTCGTGTGAAGTTGTTAAGTGTTGGGGAGGTCCAGGGGTCAAACCCCGCGGACTCCCACCATATATGTTACACAACAATCATTAACCAGTCATATAGGGACATGTGGCGCCAATGAATTGGGCCACGTGTCCGCACCTTATCAACCACTTATGACACGTGTCAACATAGTATTCACCAACGATCGACCAACCAGCAGCTGCCACATCACCTCCGTACGGCTTGTACGGTCCTGCCACGTCACCGTACGGACTGTACGAACAAGTACAGTCAACATCCAAAAATTTTGCCTGTTTGGCTTGGCGGACATATCGCGATATATCCTCCATACGGACTCCATTTGAGAAAGTAAATATACCACCAGAATCAGGAAGACAAGACGGACACAATGGCACTATTTTCGTCGCATTCTGAGCACTTTGAAAATTGAGCAAAATTTGATCCCCTGATCACACCTCCCCATTGGGAAGCTTTTGGACCTCCAAAAGACTATCTCAGTCTATGTGAAGATGAGGGTATA
>ML778809.1:1116919-1135604 GCA_009831015.1 Picea engelmannii
ACATTGAACAATAACACATGTGCACAGCAATTGATAAAGGAGTTCACCCCTCTTATGGGCTACATCTCCTGGTCCAGCTTCCTATGGATCATTATTATTAATTTCTCAAAAAGTGCTCAAAAACATGTCTTACAATGCTCAAATTGACAAACTGACTGCTCCAATGGATTCCCAGCGTCCCAAAACCCCTGTTTGGGCTCTTTCGGCACCTGAAACGGTCGAAAAATGAGAAAGATAGGCCTCCTGGAAGTCTCTTTCTCCAAGCTTGTTGTCTCTAGTTCTACAAATTGCACTCCTTCTTCACAAACCTGGCTCACACACTCATTTAAGCATAAGAAACTCAGTCCCGTACACAACCGTGCACCGGTACAAACCGTAGGACGGTTAAGGGAACGCCAGCCCCTAACCGCCTCAGCGTCTGGGCACATGGCGCATGGAACCACGGGCTGGGCAAAGTGGTTAGGTCGTTGTATAACTTCCGCGCCACCGGTCAAACCACGGGTTATACATATTAACCATTGGTTATGGTTACCCCGCGCGCATGTTTATTACAATGGGCAAACTATAGCATATATGTTATGCGATTATAAATTGCGCACAATATACAAATCAAATTCAACAAGGAGGAAGCAGTTTCTCCATATAATGCAACGACTGAATTCAAATCAAATTCCAACCATATATCAAATAAGAACTGAGTTGTGGCCCAATGGCCAGGCTGTCGTGTGAAGTTGTTAAGTGTTGGGGAGGTCCGGGGGTCGAACCCCGCGGACTCCCACCATATATTTTACACAACAATCATTAACCAGTCATATAGGGACACATGGCGCCAATGAATTGGGCCACGTGTCCGCACCTTATCAACCACTTATGACACGTGTCAACACCGTATTCACCAATGATCGACCAACCAACAGCTGCCACATCACCTCTGTACGGCATGTACGGTCCTGCCACGTCACCGTATGGATTGTACGGACTGTACGGACAGGTATAGTGAACATCCAAAAATTTTGCATGTTTGGCTTGGTGAACAGATCACGATATCTCCTCCATACGGACTCTGTTTGAGAAAGTAAATATACCGCCGGAATCAGGAAGACGAGACGGACGCAATGGAACTATTTTCATCGCATTCCGGGCACTTTGAAAATTGAGCAAAATTTGATCCCCTGATCACTCATCCTCCGAGAAACTTGGTGAATCTAACACTTTCTTTCTGGCTATGTCGACGTATGAGGGGGAGAGGGTTAGTTCCAGGGTTTCGGCCGTTTGCCCATGATCCTCTATGCCTTTCCCATTTGGGGAGGGTTTTAATTTTTCACAGCTATCCAAGTTTGCTTTTGAGTCTTCTATGGCCTTGCTGAACTCTGCATTTTGCGGTCTTGATTTCGACATGAAATTGGAGATCCCATCTTTTTGCTCTTGCCCCGATGGCCCGGGGTTACTGTCCTTTGTTGTTCCTCTTCTTATAGGTTTTGTTGTCCCTATTTTCTTCACTATGGTCGATTGATCTACTTTTGCATTCTCCCTCTCTTCTGCGTTCTCTTTTTTGCAATATCTTGTGAAATTACCATAGTCGTGGCAATGTCGCATTTGAAGGGTAACTGCTCATAGTCTAGCTCCTGTAAATGCATCCAATCTGCAGCAGTTAGTTTGATTGCCTCTGGTAACCCTACTTCCAGATCAACCTCCACACAGATTCGGGCACATGAGTACTGCTCTTTTCGCACTGCTTGGTCTATGTACCTTCCAAGCTTATTGCTGATTGCATGCAGTGATTTCTGATTCCAGCAATGTAAAGGGAGATGAGGTAGGTGAACCTAAACTGGAACGGCAGATGGCACATCCTGGGCTGGATCGATGTCAGGGGTCCATTTGTTCAAATATAATCCCTGGGGCCCCATGAAATATGGCCCATTTCTGAATATGAGATTTTTGTCCTCGGAGATTTTGAACACAAATACAAAGTATCCTTTCCCTATGAAGTGGCTCTTGATTCCTTTTGAGATGAGCAGCATCCAGTTCGTCTGCACCCAGGCTTCGACGGATTTGGGAGAGGACCAGAGCTCGATAAACTGCCCGATGAGACCTCTATCTGCGAGATTGACTGTCGATCTGCTCGTTTCCTCTATTGGTAGTTCCACAGTTGGGATGTTGTCCAGCTTCTTGACAAACTTCTGCTGTGTTGTGGACAACGGTCTTTTAGAGGCTCCTGCAACCAGTTCCCTAAATGCTTTGAGTTCTAGCAAGGGGGGTGGAGGAGCGGCGCCCCCGCCAGTGTCCATGGTTGAAGGTCGCCTGTCTCTTCACACTGTGATGACCACGAGCACAAGCCAGAGCTCAGCTCAACGCATATCGTTAGTATATTTTAAATTTCTTTCATGTCGATTCTTACCTCCCTTTATTTTCCCTATTCTATACTATTATCCATTTCTGATTCTATACTTAGACCCATGTCTATGCTCGCGGGTTCCCAGGATGGCGGAGTGGCAGATTTCATGTCCATCTATATATCTACATCATGATTTTGACCGACCGTCGTTCGTTTTCATAGTTCACCAATTTTATTGCTATCGGTTCTTGCGTAGGCACCATCCAACTCTCATTCCCCATGTGCGCAGTATATATCTTGCGCTCGATACTTTGGCGATCTACAATTCAACCCGGACTCGAAGCTTGCGACTCATTTTTCCCAGCATCTGTTTATATTTCAAAGCATCTGTTGATATTGTTCCCAATTCGTCTCAATAGTTAGCCAATTTTATGGCCATGGGTTCCCCCCCAATGCATTATCAAACTCCCATACCCATCTAGAATTCTACCCTGGGCTCCTCGAACTCCCAAGCCTCAATCTTTATCAAAATCACAATTTGTATATCCATCTATATCTTAACACCATGATTCTGATTGAGCGCTTACGTTTCCTTAGCCAATTTTATGGTTGCGGGTTCCCAGCTACACGTTATCAAACTCTCATTCCTCGTGTTCTGAGTATACATCTTCCATCCAAAACTTGGGTGATCTATGTCTATGCTCGCATGGAGTGACATATTTCATGTCCATCTATATCTCTACATCACAGGTCTGATTGACCGCGATTCATTTTCATAGCTCACGAATTTTATGGCGATTGGTTCCTATGTGGGCGCCATCCAACTCTCATGCCCTGTGTGCATGGTATACATCTTGCGCCCGAAACTTCGGTGATTTACAATTCGACCCGGACTCGAAGCTTGTGACTCATTTTTCCCAACATCTATTGATATTTCAAAGCATCTGTTGATATACTTCCCTGTTCGTCTCAACAGATAGCCAATTGTGTGACCGCGGGTTCCCCCCCAATGCATTATCAAACTCCCATGCCCCATCTTCAGATAACATATTGCATCCAAAACTATGGTTATCTACAATTCGACCCCGGACTCCTCCAACTCACAAGCCTCACTCTTTATCGAACTCACAAATTGTATATCCATCTATATCTTGACATCACGAGTCTGACCGAGTGATTTTGTTTCCTTAGCCAATTTTATGGCCGCAAATTCCTCGGTACGCGTTATCAAACTCTCATTCTCCGTGTTCCGAGTATATATCTTCCATCCGAAATTTGGGTGATCTACAATTCCAACACAGACTTCCAGGTTAAAAAAAGTACCAAATCATCTTTAATTCTCATCCATGCTCGCCATGTTCGCCCCTTCCCAATAGACATTAATTCTGATTTTACTGGTGATAGTTCACAGATGTTCAAAAATATCGACATTAATAAGTAGAAAGCTCGAGGTAATCTCCCATTAAAATGTACTTATGGGAGAATATTATAGAATCCGATTAGTTTCCTCTGTCAATATTGAATTCGCAAAAAAATGATGGTTCTCTTATTTTTTTTAAGACTTCATCGTAGAAATAATTCGATATTGTGCTAGCCCGCTATCATCTACAAAGGTGTTCACATGATGTCACTCTTTAATATTGTGCACATAATTTTAAAACCTTACAGGTTTGCATATCTAAGGCTCTACCTGCATATGAAAATGTTGCTCCACCATTCCAATTTGAACATAGTTTGCATTTGGGCCACAGAGAACAACAATAAAATAAAATAATATGAAATTTGTTTAAGTAAATCTCAACAAATTATCTTCTGACTTGAACCCGATTTTGTCAAAATCCAGGTATATTACAAAGCTATCAGTGTTTTTCCCACTTTTCAATAGTTTCTTGATTTCCCTGCCATCTTCGCACGCTTTCCCAATGCAAATTGATGACGCTTTTATTATCTTTGAAAAGATTGGCATTAAAGGGAGAAAAGGTCGAGGGCATCTTCTATTAAAACACATTGAACCAAGATTTACTAGAGATTGTATCATAATGTTGCAACGTCCATTTTAAATACGATAAGGAGAAAAGGAAGGTTTTCATCACCTTATGGTTGCAGCTTTGTTAGAAAAACAGGATCGTGAAGCAATAAAATAAAACAAATGCAGAAACAAAACACAAAAAATGCACAATACAATAGAGGCACATATTTATGTGGTTCACCCAGTGTGGGCTACGTCCACTAGAGAAATTGCCAGGTCCTTCCTTTATTATTATCCAACATATGAAGGGATACAACCTACAACAAACCCATTGTAACTTCCTCTTCTTTCTCTCACAGTCTCCTATCTCAGAATACAATATTCACCATCAACCATAGCTGCAATACATTTCCCTCTTAAAAGAGGGTTACCTTCTAGGGAAAAAAACCCTAACATAATCTTTATCATTAGATCTGCGACCTTATAATGAACGGTCCAGATTTACAATGAAATTACAATATACATTTACAAGGAAATTTTTCCTTCAAGGGCTTCGCCCTAGAACCCCCATCGAATGACACTGCCCCCGAACCCCCGCTGGGGGCCCGCTTTCCCCCAGACCCCCCAGTCGGGGGGATAGCCCCCCTGGATCCCGCAGATGAGGTACCCCCCCTTGCACTCCCCTGCATGGAAGAGTGTACATACTTCTGGGGTGTAAATGATTCATGGGGTATAAACACGACTGAAAGTAAAAGACCTCTGAATCAAGAAGGTAATCAGGCTCCACAACCAACAATATCCCACTTGGAGACTGATCTCAACAACTCCACCACTGTTGTATATGCTAGACTTTGAACCTTCTTGGACCTGGCAAATTTCTCATCTTCATCTTCATTCTTGAAGACCAACTGAAACTGAGCAGGAACTCAGTTTCTCCTTGGTTACTCCCTTTGTTAACATGTCTGCAGGATTATGTCTAGTGTATATCTTTTCCAAATTCAAATGTCCATCTTCCAAGGTGGATCGTATGAAGCGGTACCTCAACTATATATGCTTAGTCTTCGAATGGAAGGTTGCGTTCTTTGCAAGATGAATGGCACTCTCACTATCACAGTACAACCTGCTATTCTCTTTCTTTTTTCCCAATTCCTCCATAAACCTCTGTAACCAAATCATCTCTTTACTAGCCTCTACAACAGCAACATACTCTACCTCTGTTGTTGAAAGTGCAACAACCTTTTTCCGTTTTGAAATCCAACTTACTGTTGTTCCACCTATAGTAAACACATACCCTGTGGTACTCCTCCTGCTATCTTTATCACCTGCCATATCTGAATCAACATATCCTTGTAGAATAGTTTCTAAACCTCCAAAACATAATGCATGATTAGCAATACCTATCAAGTATCTGAGAATCCACTTTACTGCCTCTCAATGTTCTTTACCTGGATTGTTCATATATCTTCTCAAAACTCCCACTGCATGTGCAAACCATTGCATACATCAAGCTGCCAACCACTGTTGAATATGGGACCCTGGACATGTATTCTATCTCCTCCTGTGTCTTGGGACACATTTTTGTTGGTCACTATTTATGTAGGCTTAAATATGAGTGGGAAAATGATGTAATGATAGCAAAAAGTGTGAGCAAAAAGGTACATTATAGGGTCCTAACATCCCCCCCAACTAAAAAGGCTACATGTCCTCAGGCAACTTCAATCTAAATTAGAATCTGGATACCGACTCTGAGCGTGCAAATTACTTAAGCATTAGCTGTGGAAAGTACTGTCTGTTGGAGCTTTGAATCCTTGAACACGTTGTAACCTTTGCCAGGCTGTTGCTTCAACCTTCTTGGGAAACTTATGATGAACTTGATACTTCTCTGCTGGCATCCATAGAATGGGAAAATGGAACTGATAACCTATCCAATTTTCAACACATTGCTGGACACATTTGATGTAACTCGGTACCCGGGAGATTGCTATCTCAAGATTAGTAGGACTAAAGGGATTGTGCTCCTGCCTTTTCTCAGAAGATTGTTGCCAAAATGTGTTATTTGCTTCTAGGGAAGCAGTCTCTATGGAATTAATAAACTTTTGGCAATCCTAAAGTACTGTTGCCTGTAGTTGCCTTATGTATTGAGTCATCCCTGGTTTCTTAAAAAAATTGTAATATTCTGCAACAAAGGTGGCAGCGTTCGGTGGTTCCGGCCGTATCCAGAGGAGACAATTATCTTCATTGTTCTTGGTAGCTAGAAAATCATTCTACCACGTAATCTGGTTGGTAAGGAAGGAGACAAGTGCCTGAATCTAGATATCACCAACAAGAGGGTTAAGGTTAAGCTATTTGTTCTCAGGAATGGCTTCATTATGAAGACATACTTCACATAATAGATGTTGATCAATAGTAGATGCTTCTGCAAAGGTTTTAACAAAATCTTCTGGTTTGAGCACTGCATAGGGTCTTCCTTCTTTGATTGATTTAATCTGAAAAAGTGTAAGTCGTTCTATAAGGAAAAGAGAGTAATTTGAGGATGGTTTCCTAGCAGCCAACAATTTTTGTACCAAATCAAACATCAGGAGCAATTTGCCTTTTAACTCTTCATTCTGCTTCTTATGGGCACGAGATGCTTGGCGTGTTTGCTCCAAATCTTCCCAGTTTGAATAGATGTGGTTCAGCCAAAGTAGTCTATGCTCCTGTAGACTTTTATCCTATGTAATAGCATACCCCTTTTTCCATTTGTCCATTATTGCCTGCTCATTCCATGGTTGAGTTTGTGTTTCAGCATCACAAGTGGTAGGCTGAGGTAGGGTCTGAGTGGCTTGTTCCACAAGAGTAGGGGTACTGATCTTGATAGGAGGGGTAGATTCATCAATAGATAGTGTTTGTATAGCTTTACTAATAAAAACAGGGGCTTCAGATGTAGCAATTGTTGTAGGCCAGGGTTCATTTTTTTGAATTTTGGAAGGTCCTACTGGTTCTTGTGTAACAGTAGGGTGTTCTTCTTCTTTAACTGCAAAAGTCGTAGATGCAGGGGAAGCTCTAGGCATTAGAATTTGAACCACTTTGTAGCCTGCTTGATAATAAATATTCCCACATTGGCTGCACATATACTCTCTACAATGATCATCTTCTGTGTTTTTCTCTTTCATGGCCGCTACACAAGCTAAGTTATACAAATTAAGTTCCCTGTCATAAGCTTCATTTTTCATTACTAGCTCTTGTTTGTAAGCTTCCAGTTCTGATATTAGAAACTCATTCTCTTGTAAGAGAGAAGCCATTGTTGGTTCTGGTTGTTTATCTGTCATCGGTGTATCAAGAGGGGTGACTGGTTTTTGTGTAGCGGTCACAACCTCGGTAGCTGGTTCTTGTGGAGCAGCTACAAAATCAGCAGCTGAGTCTTGTGTTTCAGCCACTTGATGTAAGGCAAATAGTGTTGCCACACCCTGGGCATGTGATTCTTGAATTTCAAGAATAAAGTCACCAGTTGGTTCTTGTGTTTCAGCTATAGCTGGTTCTTGTGTAACAACTATAGTTGGTTCTTGTGTTTCAGCTACTCAATGAGTAGTTGGTTCTTGTGTAACAACTACTGTTGCAGCATCCTGGGCATCTGATTCTTGTATTTCAGGAATGAAGTTAGCAGCTGGTTCTTGTGTTTCAGTGGTAGCTGGTTCTTGTGTAACAGTTACTTGTTGTAAAGAAAATGATGCCGTAGCATCTTGGGCTTTTGGTTCTTGTGTTTCAGTGCCCGTGGCTTGAACAGGTAAAAATTCCAGGGTTTGGGAGGGTAGAGGTGTATGGGTTTTTAGCAAAATGGGTTGGGAGTTTAGGGAAGTGGCAGTAGTGGCTTCTCTTGTTGAAGCCCTCATTCGTTTTTTTGGTAAAAAGGAAGGAAAAGTAGGAATTTGCTTCTTTCTTTTGCGTGTGGGTTTTTCCTCAGTGATGGGGTAGGGAGAGTTATCAGGTTTATCTGCTTCAGAATCATCGCTACGGATATGAACAGTAAGAGTAGATGATTCTGGTAAGTTGTGGGGTGAACTTGGTATGGTAGGAGGGTTAATTGGATCAATTGGATCTGTAGGCGGATTAATAGGTATTTCCAGAGGGTCGGGAAGGTTTTGTGGTTGCTCTTCATGAGGATTTTCAGGATGTTCAGCAGCTTCCTGAGGGTTTATGGGTGGATTGTTTAGGGGAGGATTTTGTTGGGAAAAACCCTTTTGGATGAGTAGTTGAACGAGACGGTGATGGGTGAGGGAAAGGGCGGGATTTTTAGCCTTTTTACAATAATGCGACATATTTCTAATACATCCGAGCAGATAGTAGGGAATATTCACCAATCTAGCATGTCGTAAATGAGATAACAAGACAAAATCATACTAGTAAACCACCTAGTATCAGCCTTCACAGGTGAGAGAGTGGTTGACAAACTCTGTAACTTTCGGCCAAGGAGATGGAAATGAGCTAAGTCGAACACCCTGGCCTTTAGGCTCAAATTGTTCTCCTGGCAAGAGAAAATTCTACTGGGCATTAAGGATAATGTGTTTGCAGCTGAACTAGCGAATGTAAGTGACGGGAAGACCCGAGACCTGTGCAATATCATCCTATGTGACTCGAATATGAACCCCTTGAACAATAGATGGTCTTGTTGAAGATTTTGAGAAAATTGAAGAACCTGTTGTTGATCAAATCCCTGGAGCCTCTGAAAATAACCCATCCAACCTGCCTGATGAAAGATTTTGTAGACTTCTGGATACAATTCTAGCAGGGTTGTCGTGGCGGGTTCGTATCGTATAACAAGCCTCCCATAGCTAACAGCTCAGTAGAATGCACAGTCAGAGAGTCAAGTAATCACTCTTTAACAGAGTAAGTTTTGCGGATGAAGGCATGCAAATGGTGGTGAAAAAAAAACGAAATGATGGGTAAAAAGGAGTGACGGTAGTCGGTTCATGTGAAATGATGGCTTAAGATTTTGATATTCCCCCCCCCTCTCCCCCCCAACTACGGTTAAAATAGTGACTTTAAGTGAATGATAATAATGAATCATGATCTTCTCATTAGCCATAGTTCAATTGTATTTACATATAAAGTTTACATACCGCATCTTTACCTTTGATTCGTACTTCGAAAAATATAGTGTCTGTCCATAATAGATCTACAATAACCATGGGAGAGACTTTGGATTTATCAGAGAAATTGTATCAAGGGTTTGTTTAATCATGAGAGAAGGTCGTGAAAGGACAGAATGTAGTATGAAAATAGGATAAGTGAGAGAGAAAGAGCTGAAGCAGATGTTTTTATTGACAGGAAATGCTGAAAAAGTGGTGTTTCAGCAATGGGGAAAAATGGGGAAAATGAGGAAAATGTTGCTAAACAGTGGTGTTTCAGCAATGGGAAAAATGAGAAAAATGAGAAAAATGTTGCTAAAGAGTGGTGTTTCAGCAATAGGAAAAAGGGCAAAATGTTGCTGAACAATGGTGTTTCAGAATGGGAAAAAATGGGGAAAAATGTTGTTGATCAGTGGTGTTTCAGCAATGGGAAAGATGGGAAAAAATGAGGAAAATGTTGTTGAAGAGTGGTGTTTCAGCAATGGGAAAAATGACGAAATGTTGTTGAACAATGGTTTTTCAGCAATGGGAAAAATGAAAAAAATGAGGAAAAATGTTGTTGAATGGATTGAAGAAAGAGGGAGTAATGCTTCACAAAATGAAGCTTGGATCTTCTTGTAGTAAGATTGTCCTTTCTTGGTAGGCCTTTTCTTGGATCGAGAATCTGCAAAAGAGTCAATTGTAACATGCCATTCCTTGACAGGGATTATTAGTAAAAGAAATTTAATCTAATACTAAAGAAATTAAATTTAGAAAAATTAATTGCAATGAGGGGCAGGAGGCTCCTCTAAAAAGAGATAATGTGAATCTGCCACACATGTGGCCTTAAAATATTCTTTGGAAATGGGGCGCTGGTACAGATGGAGCCAATGACCATTCACTAATAACGGTGTTTTAGAGTCATCAATTGTTAGGAGCCTTACTGTTCCATTGGGGAACACAGTGTCCACTTCGTAAGGTCCTAGCCATTTTGTACGTAGTTTCCCTTGAAATTCTTTAAATCGAGAATCATACAGTATAGCCCAATTACCTTTTTGGAATTGCTTATGCTTGATGGTTTTATCATGCCATTTTTTTCTTTGTTGTTGAATCATAGTTGTCTGGTGAATGACATCTAGTCTCTTTTCATCCAATTCATTAAGTTGTTGCAATCTAGTTGTTTGTGCATCAGTCAAATCAAGGTTAACAGCTAAAGCAGTCCTTAAGGTTTTGATTTCAAATTCCACAGGAAAGACAACACTTTTTCCATAAGCTAATTCATAGGGGGGGAATCCTATAGTATTTCTTCAAGTAGTTATGTAGGCCCATAATGCTTCAGGGAGCATTTGAGACCAATCCTTCCGATTTTCCTTCACTGTTTTTGTGAGAATGGCTTCTATTACTTTATTTGTGCTTTCCACCTGTCCATTGGCTTGGGGGTGGTATGGTGTAGTCATTCTATGATGAATATGATATTTTTGAAGGATGGCTTTAGAACCATGAGAAGTGAAAGGAAGTCCCCCATCTGTGACTAATTCTCTAGGCACTCCAAATCTGATAAAGATATCTTCAAATAAAAAATCTAGAACAACTTCTTCAGTAGCTCTATGGAGTGCTTTAGCCTCCACCCATTTGGTCATATAATCTATGCAGACCACTATATAAACTTTTTGATTGAATGGAGGGTTAATGGGTCCTACAAAGTCTAAGGCCCATCTTTCAAATGGTTCGAGTACTACCTGGGGATTTAATGGCATTTCATCTCTATGATTAGGTTGACCCATTCTTTGACAACTATGACAGGCCCGAACATATTTCTTTGCATTTTTAAAAAGTGAGGGCCAATAATAACCCATCCTGAGAATTTTATGTGTTTTTCTTTTATCAGAAAAATGCCCTCCACAAGGGCCATCATGACAAGGTTTTAGTAAATCATAAACCTCATCTTCTCTAATGCATCTTCAAATTTCTTGATCAAGTCCTGTGTGGAAAAGACACCCACTTATCCAACTATACTGAGCACTTTGTTGAATGATTCTTCTTTTCTCTCGGTGGGATAGGTGTGGTGGTAACTTCTCTGCAACCAAATAGTTAGTGATGTTTTCATACCATGGTGAGTGAGCAGATACTACAAATAAATATTCATCAGGAAATGAATCATCTACTGGAGTACTATCATCAGGTGTTAATCGAGAAAGGAAATCAGCAACTGCATTTTCTTTTCCTGGTCTATCTACAATTGTAATATCAAATTCTTGTAATAATAGTAACCATCTGGTGACTCGAGCATTTGTGACGGATTTGTTCATTAAATATTTGATAGCTGAGTGATCAGTATGGACAAAAGTAGGATAGCCAGTGATGTAATGTCGAAATTTATTAATAGCATAGATAATTGCTAAAAATTCATTTTCGATAACTGTATAGTTAAGTTCAGCAGGACTCATATTCTTGCTAATGAAGTAGATAGCATAAGGGAGATTATTTTATTCTTGTCCCAAGACAACTCCTATTGCAGTATCTGAAGCATCTGAGGATATATGAAAGGGAAATGTCCAATCAGGTCCTCTTAGAATAGGAGTTGTAGATAACTGATGTTTGAGTGTATCAAATGCTTCCTGACAAAGATTAGTCCACTTGAATTTGGTATTTTTCATAAGTAACACAAACAAAGGAGAAGCTATTTTGATTTTTTTTTGATAAATCTTCTATAGTATCTAGCATGTCCTAAGAAACTTCTCACATCTGTTTAGGTTTTGGGAATAGGAAGGTATTTAATGACTTGTATCTTGGATGTATCTACCTGAATTCCTTGAGATGAAATAAAATGGCCAAGTACTACTCCTTCACTCATCATCATATGACATTTTTCTATGCTTAAGGAGAGGTGGGCTTGTATACATCGTTTAAGTACTTTCTCAAGGTTTTGTAGTGCTTCTTCAAAAGAGACACCATAAGGGGTAAAATCATCCATAAAAATTTCCATAGAGTCATTAATCATATAAAAAATGATTCATATAACTACTCTTTGAAAGGTTGTTGGTGCATTAAATAGTCCAAATGGGAGGACTCTATAAGCAAAAGTTCCCCATGGGTTAGTAAAAGTTGTCTTATCTTGGTCTTGGGGTGCAATTTTGATCTGGTTATACCCACTGAAACCATCTAAGAAAGAGAAGAATTTCTTCCTTGACAAACTATCTAACACCTGATCAATGAATGGTAAAGGAAAGTGATCTTTTTGAGTGGCTTTATTTAAGGCTCTATAATCTACACACACTCTCCATTTCCCGTTTTTCTTAGGAACTATTACCATCGGGGAAACCCATTCACTGTCCAATATAGGATATATAAACCCTGCATTAAACAATTTTTGAAGTTCCTCCTTAAGAATTTCTCTTAAATTAGGGTTCATTCGTCGTTAGGATTGGTAGATCGATTGACAATCTTCCTTGATATAGGTACGATGAGTACATAATTCAGGAGAGATTCCCTTCATATCTGTATAGTCCCATGCGAATGCTTCCTTATGTTCAAGAAGTAACTTCATTAATTGTTGTGTTTCATCAACTGTCAAGTTGGGGTTTATATTCAGTGTTTTGCGAGGTTCAATTTCTACTGGTATACTTTTAGAAGAGATGGTAGCCGATGTTTGAGGTAGGTCTTCAGAGTTAAGATTTTCCTGGATATCTGACTCCAAAAGTGCAAATAGTTGATTATGTGTTTCTGAAGTCACAGAAGAGGGTTCACAAATAAAATTATTAATTACTTCATCCTTAGTTATGTCTTTAAGGCTTAAGGCTTGTCTGATAGTCAAGATAGGTTGAGTAGTTTGATCATCAAAATCCACCCATAAGGAATTGTCATTATTAATCAAGGGTGTAGCGTGAGGGTAGAGGGTAAGTTGTTTGGTCTCATATCCATTGGAAATTGTCATTGAACTAGATCTATAGCTGATAAAGCCATCTGTCGTGGCTAGCCAAGGCCTGCCCAAAATTAGAGGGTGACCCCCCAACTTTGTTTTAGGTTGTAATACCACAAAGTCAACTGGATAATTCCAGGACTCAACTGAGATGATTAGGTATTCAATGACTCCTTCCGGTTTGATTGTAGAACGGTCATCTAATTCTAGAATGGTTGGGGTATCTCTGATTTCATTCTTCAGTTGTAACAGTTGTGAAGTTTCAAGAGTCATAATATTGATAGAAGCACCTAAGTCTACCAGAACTCGAGCAATTGTTGTTTTTCCAATTTGCACAATGACGGTAGGATGGCCGGGATCACCATATTTAACTGGAGGAACTTTACCCAACATTAGTGCAGACAAATCACCCATGACCTGAACTGTGAGGGGATCTTTAGTTTTCCTACCAGGTTTCTTAACAAAAATGTCTCGCATAGTTCTAGCATAAATTGGTACATCTCTTAGTGCTTGTAATAGTGGAATTTTGACATAGAGATTTTGTAATTCCCCTAGAAGATTGAAAGCAGGTGGCTCAGGCATTTTAGTCAAAGCTAAATGCTCAGGGAATGGTGGTTTTGTTGTTTCAGCAACAGTGTTGGAGGACGATTGTACCTCTTCAGGTACATCATGCTTTTTAATTTCTTCTTTATCAGAATCAGAAGAGGTAACATCATCAATGATAGGTTATACTATTTTCCCAGATCGTAAATGAATATCATTGCATTCTGTAGGGAAAAGAGAAAGTATAGGCTAGTTTTGAATGTCAATGCACTGCACAGCCTTATTATTAGGGTTAGGGTTAGGTTGTACAGGTAGTTGGGGCCTCATCATTTGATTGTTCGGTGGAGTACCTGATGGTAAAATGAGTGGTTGCTAAACTTGTGATTGAAATTGAGGAAATTGATTTGGGAATGAGGGTTGTTGACCTTTCCAATTTGGATTCCATTGGTTAAGGTAAGGTTGTTGTTGTGAAGGCCAAGGTGTCCATATTGTTGGGTCTACAAAGGGAGGGTTTGTTTGTTGCATGGGTGGATAATTCATTTGATTGAAGGGAGGGTAATTTGCTTGACTAAAAGAAGGATAATTATTCCAACGATTAGAAGATGTAAATGGCGTATTAGGATTCATACCTTGTCCCCATGGTTGACATTGCCTTCTCTGTGTCAACAAATAGATAGTTTCAGCTTCTTCATCGGTTGGTTGTAATGTTGCTTTGATTCCTGGTAAAGAAGGGCATTATTGAGTTTCATGATCCTTATCACAAATTGTGCAAATTGGATTTTTGTCCAATGGGCATTCTCTTCGTGGGTGCTTATCTTTGCATTTGGAACAAAAGATGGATAGAGTTGGTTCTTCTTTGGCTTGTTTCTTTTGAATATGCAAGGTGTCAATTTGTGAAGCAAAAGAACTTAACATTTCAGTTTTAAATTCCTCAAGTAGATTACCTATTTCGGCTCTTGTTGCTCCTCCACTGGCTGATTTTTAAACTCTTGAAAATGTGGTATCCCTGCTATTTGATCTATTCCTTGCAACTCCTCTTGAACATATTTTACAAAGGTTAACAATTTCATCATATGATTCTTTAGATATGTCCCCTTTTCCAAGCATATTCAGCATATCTAGACAGTCATCCCTTACTCCTTTTAATAATATTGTTTTCAGAATATCTTTACTTACATCGGGGTGACTCGATCTTTGTAGGTTATATTGTAGCCTTTCCACAAAGTCCTCCAGATTTTCATCCTCTTTCTGTATCATCTTGAATAGTTCCTCTCTTTTTTCTCTTGTTCAACAATAGTCTTGATATTTGTGCAGAAATTTCTATTTCATCTGATCCCATGTTGTGCTTACATGACCTCCAAATCTCATGAACCATCTTAATTCATTTCCCTTTAATGTTGCTGGGAATAGATTTAATTTTTTAGCATTGGAAATGTAATCATAACTTCTGCATAATATGTCAAACTCGAAAAGGAATTCATCAGGATCTTCAGAAGATAAACCATGAAAGTTAGATAAAGCTGAAAGTGGAATATTCTTCATGGGAGCTACTCCTCTAGGAAGATCACCAATAGGAAATCCTAAGGTAGAAAAAAAAATTTCATCATTTACCTGTGCTTCAAGACCTACCTGTTCTTCATGGTGCAGTTCTTCATTATATCCATCCATGGTTTCTTCTGTTTGTTCCCCTACTGCACTTGCTCGATCCTCAATGTCGTCTACTAGTTTTTCAACTGTCGTTGTTTCAAATTTCGCTTGAAAGGGAGTTTGAGGCTTTGGTTTTCGAGAGCTTGGTCGTTGAGGAATAACAAATTCAGATTTTGATATAATCTGGTCGATAAAAGTCTTTCTTCCTCCTCTTCCTCTACCCCTGCCACCTGTAGGGTCAGTTTCCTTGGGGGGTCCGCGCCCTCTCATGCAATCTGTACATCTGAAAGAAAAAACGTAAATGCTTTTGAAATCTATAATTGTCTTCCCCGGCAACGACGCCAAAATGTTGGTCACTATAATTGCTTATTAATTAAACAATCAAGTGTTACATAAATTGTCAACCCAAGGAAGTTTGTTTATTTCAAAGGCAATCACACAATGTATATGCTCAATCTCAAAAACAATCTAGAGTTGTAGTAAAAGTACAGTAATCACACCTTGCTTTGAACAGACTGAAGTTCTACTTTGAATTATAGTAAAAGCAATCTATCTATTGCAGAATTTAAGATTCAAAGAAAAATAATTATCAAAAGAATCCTGGATTACATTAAGAAACAACAACGTAGGAGAAATGAACCTTTCAACACATTGCAAAGAAGACTAACTATTCTGAACAAAGAACAAGACCCTATTCCCCAAAGCAAGAATCTTCAGCACCTGTCTCTGACTATCACACTTTCATAAACTCATCAAACAGAATCACCAATCAAAATGATTAACAATTATTGAAGACTAACTATTCTGTAACAGAGAACAGGACTCTATTCCTCAAAGCAGGAATCTTCAGCACCTGTCTCTGATTATCACACTTTCATAAACTCATTCTGCAAACAGAATTACCAATCAAAATGATTAACAATTATCTAGGAATGAATTGTATGAAAACAATGTAACAATCAGTGGAAATAGAGTTTCAACAAAACAAAGTTTTAACAAGGTATGAATAAAAACAATACTAACACACTACAAAAACTAATGGGTGAATCTTGTGAAGAAGGTGGGCCCTTTCCTTCTCACAAGATTCCCCAGAAATAAAAGGAATTAGGAAAGAATGCTCAGAATGATCTTTTATTCATCTATCAAATGTGACAAGTTACAATATCCAAAGTGAACACGCTCCTTCTCTGTAATTCGCTTCTAGATAAGCCTTTCGTAATTCCCTCTAATGTTGATTTCTCCCCTATTTAAAGAGGAGAATCCTCTTAATACAATTAATCATAAAATTACATGTGTACATACAAATCCTATTCTTAGTCTGATCTAATCTTCTATGCTGGAATAGGATATTCTAATCTCCCGTAGCAAAATGTTGTTACAGTAGTTTGAATGGTGTTGGTTTGAGGTACAGCTGTTGCGGCCGGTGTAATAGCTTATTTATTTATCTTTTCTTGTTATTGTTCATTGTAAAATATTGTTTTAGCATCGTAAATCACGGACTGTTTCAGCAACGGGATTTGTGTCCTTTGACTGTTTCAGCAGCGTGGTCTCAAGCAGCAGCGATGGTTGTAATGGTGTTGGCTTAAGGTATGGTTGTTGTGGCCAGTGTAACTGCTGTATGTGAAATGTTGTTTCAGCATCGTGAATCACGGACTGTTTCAGCAATGAGATTTGTGTGCTATTGATTGTTTCAGCAACGCGGTTTTCAAGCAGCAACAATATATTAACTACAATTCAAATTGTTTCAACAACTATATATTTCTGATTAATGGCTAAATATGAGAGTAATGTAAAATTACATGTAAAACAAATTAAACATATAGCAAAGAGAAGAAACATTATATACCTTTGGAGAAATAGATTAAAGTGATAATGTAGGCTTAACTATGAGTGGGAAAAGGATGTAATGATAACAAAAAGTATGAGAAAAAAGGTACATTATAGGGTCCTAACAATTTCCTTAGTTAATTTGAAATGGCTAGCCAAAGGTGTATTAATTGGTTTTGCATTCTGCATTCTAAACCTCTCCAACACCTTCTCTGTGTACTCACCCTGAGATAATGTCAGTTTGTGATTTTTCTTATCTCTTGTTATTCTCATATCAAGGATTTTCTTTGCAGCACCCAAATCCTTCATCGCAAATGAATTGGCTAATTTCTTCTTGAACACATTTATATCCTACATATTAGACACTGCAACAAGCATGTCATCTACATACAATAGCAAGATAATAAAGCTTCCATTTTCTAGCTTTTTAAAATAAACACAGTGATCATAATGACATCTACTATAACCCGGTTCTTTCATAAACATGTCAAACTTCAGATATCACTGCCTTGGAACTTTCTTTAGGCCATATAAGCTCTTCTTCAACCTGCATACCAAATTCTCCTTCCCTTTGACCTCATACCCTTGTGGCTGCTGCATATAAATCTCTTCCTCCAAATCCCCATGGAGAAAAGTTGTTTTTACATCTAACTGTTCAAGATGCAAATATTCTACTAGCACAAGACTTAAAATAGTTCTAATTGAAGTCATTTTAACAACAGGAGAAAATATTTCATCAAAATCTATACCTTTCTTTTGTGCAAACCCCTTTACAACAAGCCTAGCCTTGTACCGCATTTCTCCTCCATCTTCTTGCTTCAACTTGTAAACCCATTTATTCTGTAATGCTCTTTTTCATGTAGGCAACTGAACCAAGTCCCAAGTATGGTTATTTACCAAGGAATCCATTTCCTCTTTCATGCCTTGCTCCCACTTCCTTTTGATGTCTACCCGCATTGCCTCTTCATAACATTGTGGTTCACCAGAATCAGTCAACAATAAATAATACAATGAAGGAGAGTATCGTTCAGGGGGTATACTTAACCTGATAGATTTTCTAACAACACTTGCAGGTGTTTGAGGTACCTGTTGCTGTACATCTTGATTTTCTGGTTCCTTTGGAATTTCTTTTTCAGTGATCTCATCAAGCACTGTGTATTCTTGTTTTTCTTTTTCCTATTTCTTTCCCTGCAACGGATCTTTGTACATGACCTTCTTATTGAATATGACATCTCTACTCCTAATGATTTTGTTATTTTCATAATCCCATAAGCAATAACAAAAATCATTAACACCATATCCAATAAAGGTACACTTCTTGGATTTTGCCTCAAGCTTTGTTCTATTTTCTTTATCAATAT
>ML778809.1:1137005-1187032 GCA_009831015.1 Picea engelmannii
ATTTGCTTCTTGATTTCTCTCCTACTGTCCACCTCTTTGTTTCTTTGGAGCTCTGCAGTCTTTTTTTCAGATGTCCTTTCTTCCCACAATTCCAACACTCTATCTTTCCAAGTATGGATTTAAATCTTCCCTTCCTAGAATTCCCATGGTTCCTGAAACCCTTTCCTCTATCCTTTTGTCTTCCCCTGTTCTCCATGTTCAACACATTTCCTGATGTCTCACCTGTGTTTTTTCGTCGCATTTCCTCACTAAGGATAACACCAACAACATCATCAAATTTTAAAGTATTTGAACCAAAGACAGAGTTACTTATAGCCATGACCAATCCATTCCAACTTTCTAGCAATGAGCACAAGATTAGAAGAGCCCTGACTTCATCGTCAAAGTCCACTTTTACAGAACTTAGTTGATTAGTAACCATATTAAAATCATTTAAATGATCTACAACAGACCCACCTTCTGCCATATTCATATTAAATAATGTCTTCATTAGAAATACCTTATTGGACACCGAGGGTTTTTCATACAATTTGGCCAATGTGTCCATCAAAGCCTTCATTGTCTTTTCTTTGGAAATATTGAAAACCACCGATGCTGCCAGGCTCAACCGTATCGTTCCTAGAGCCTTTCTGTCAAGAATATCCCATTCTTCGTCCTTCATAGCCGTCGACTTCTTTGTTATTCCACCCAATGGTAGGAATATATCCTTTTGGTATAAATAGTCTTGAATCCATCTGCATCTTCCATAACTGGTAGTTTTGGCCATTAAATTTCTCGATCCTAAACTTTCCATCTTCCGACATTTCTCCCACTCGAACCAGGAACCCTCTTTTCCTACGAGTTACCTTTCGCTCTGATACTAGTTGTTAGAAAAACAGGACTGTGGAGTAATAAAATAAAACAAATGCGGAAACAAAACACAGAATATACACAATACAATAGAGACAAATATTTACGTGGTTCACCCAGTGTGGGCTACGTCCACCATAGAAATTGTCAGTTCCTTCCTTTATTATTATCCAACATATGAAGGGATACAACCTACAACAAGCCCGTTGTAACTTCCTCTTCTTTCTCTCATAGTCTTCTATCTCAGAATATAATATTCGCTATCAACCATAGCCGCAATACATTTCCCTCATAAAAGAGGGTTTCCTTCTAGGGAAAAAAACCCTAACATAATCTCTATCGTTACATCTGCGACCTTATAATGAACGGTCTAGATTTACAATGAAATTACAATATACATTTACAAGGAAATTTTTCCTTCAGGGGCTTCGCCCTTGAACCCCCGCTGGGGGCCCACTTGCCCCCAGACCCCCCAATCGAGGGGATAGCCCCCCTCGACCTCGCAGAGGGGGTACCCCCCCTCTGCACTCCCCCACATGGAAGATTGTACATACTTTTGGGGTGTAAATACTTCATGGAGTATAAACACAGCTGAAAGTAAAAAACCTCTGAATCAGGAAGATAACCAGGCTCCACAACCAACAAGCTTGACACTATGTCTGTGGAGATACCCTGAATATTTTCAAACATGAGGACCAGCATTTTCAGTGGTCCATAGATTATGACTACTACTCATCCACTTATTCCAAATGAAACTTATCTCGACATCTAAAATTTCAATGACACATTGTATCCTTGATTTTTTTTTTACTTTAAAGAATTGGTCACGTGTTGCGCCTAGAACTATATTCTGAACCAACAGATTGTCCAGATGGGAAACCATTTCCAAATCTCCCTATCGCCTAACGTATTTAGAAATATGTTAACACTTCTCAACCCAATGCCTACTTTCAAGGGCAAGAATTGCAAGCGGTTCTTAAAGAAGCATGGAAATGAACTAGACCTATTGCTGAAGTTATTACAGGACCCAGCGCCCGCTCCTTGGGACATGTCCATATTACAGGTCAGTGCATGTAAAAACATTTTTCGATAGATTGCATTCCTTTTTACGAGGAAAACTATAATATCCCCAAGGATGAGCCCTTGTTGTATTTATGAATTGTAAACATGTTTTGTAGGCTGGTGAGCCGAGTGTTGATAAGTTGGTGGGATTATGTGTTTATTGGGCCGGAGAGCCTAAGTGTTAAAGGCCATGAGCTTGATTTTATATATGTAATTATGAAGATCATTAATAAAATATAGACATCATTGCGTGCAGATCGACCATGAAGAAAGAGTGATGGGGGACTAAGCTTCCACAGGGTGGGTAAGGGAAAGGGGGTTGAAAAGGTTGGAAAGAGGAGCTAAGATCAGGGGCCTAAGTCCTTGAGAATAATAATTTATTATTATTCCAAAGCTATTTGAAAGACATGTTTTTATCCTAAGTCCCGGGAGAGGCAACGTGTGTAAAAGGGAATGCATGCAACTCCAGGAAGACAAGTGTCGACCTGGGTGCATGAAGTTAAAAGCTGAAGCGTCAGCTGTGTTGGGAGTTCGCTACCCATTCTTCCATCCTCAGCCTGAGTTCACGAGGATCTCTGTATGAACCCATTTTGCGTCTGCGTCTACTTCTGCATAACCTCGCACATCTGAGAAATCAATGGGAAGGGATAAGTCGACTTGTGTGTCCTGTGAACCCAGGTTTATCCACACTACAAATCCAAGATCGTGCTTAACCGTTTGGGTTGTTGTCCTATGTGTTACCTGAGCCATGTTGTGTCTTAGTGGTACTGTTGTCATTTTTGAACATCCATACCCAATTTCCTGATGCTGTTGTCACCCATGAGTTAACTGAATGTTGTTGTTGTTGTTGTTATCCTTACCTTGTGGGAAATGAGTGGAAAGTGGTTGAAGAAGTAGGTTTTCAAGCCCATGGTTGAAGAGGTAGGTTGTCAGGCCTGTGAGCAGCTCTTCCCAGGTGAGAGAGTTTGTTGGGAAGTGGTTTTCTCCCAGAGAGAGTCCAGCACCAGCTACAGGTCTCTGAGAATTCTTGATCCGGCCTGTTGTCGAGACCTTGAGAGGGAGGTGAAGCACCCGATGGACTATGTGACAGTGAAGGTGTATAGTCCTGGGTGGAAAATGCATGTGGGGAATGACAGTCCCTGAGTAGTGGGCGTAAGAAGGCTCATGGAGAGAATCCTTCCAGTTGCACTATGCAATTTTCCTGTAACCTCAACCTAGTCTAGGATTCCCTTGCCCTGGGTGGAGCTTAGTCCCAGCCCAGGGGTGACCCACTTCTAAGCGTGATGAGAAGCATGGTCTAAGGCTGGGAGGTTCATGGAAGGTCTACACATAGTTGGTGGTGTTACGCCAATTAAAAATATAGGTATCATTTATGTGCTTAATTTATACGTTATGCATGTTTGTGTTACTGATGCTTTAATGTTATCATGTGTTCTTTTGCATGTGGATTTACAGTTAATATTGTTTTGAATCTGAATGGTAACAATAACTCTGTTTTATGTGTTTAATTTTCGATTAAAATGCATGTTATATATATGTGTGTGTGTGTGTGAATGTTCTGGAGTGGTAGCATTTCCCGGCCTGTGGGTGGCTGGGGATGTTACAAATTGGTATAAGAGAATAGTTTCGACACTGAGCCTAGATGGGCCATGTTAATCGTTAACGAGATAAATTTTTTAGAGTGGATTGTTGTCGAAAGAGACAAAATTCAAGGTTCAAAATATCCTTAGGTGCAAGGAGTGCGTTGACAGAGTCTTTGAATCCAAAATCTCGGGAGAAATAGATTGAGGTTTCTCGTGAAGGGACGCAAAGATCTGTTGCAAGGAGTGCACAGATCTGAAATTTGACTAAGTGTTGAAGAAACCCTCTAAGGAGAAATGGGTTCGAGAAACGAAGATCGGGAGGAGGAGCGACAACAGTCGTTAGATCTGTTGTTGGAAGGAGTCTGGACCGTTAGATCTGTGTCCATGAAAGAAAAGGAGAGCGCTGAGGAGGAAACATATCCCAAGTCGTCGGATCTAAGCACAAAGGATTGACAGTCATCCAATCTAGGTTGAAAAGTGATGCAAGATCCACAACTCCATAGCGAGAGAACTTCGGAAGTTCTGTGATCGAGGAGAAAGAGAAATAGCCGAAGTAGATCACAACCGTCCATTGCGAAGGACACGCGTCTAGATATTGTGTACTTTGGGTCGAAGTACTTCGTGAGCAGACAAGTACTGTGAGTTTGAAACTCCTGAAGCCCGGAGTGTCGAAGTCACTCATAGACGTTGATCGTGAAGGATGACACATGTCGGTAGATCGTGAACTCTGTGGAAAAGCACTCCGAGAAAAAGCGAGCATAGAGCAGTTGAAACTACCCAAACCCGAAGAGCCAAAGTGGTGAGTCATGATGATGTCGCCAGGAGGTGATGTGGACCTTTCCTATACCTTCCACGTGCCCTCACCTGAAATGTTTATAGTTGTACTATGTGGGCACTGAGGTTGAATAACATAGTTAAAAGTCGAAGGACCCACACTGGCGTTGATCACGATACATAAAGATCGACGGCCAGGAGGCATTGTGGGGACCCAAGTTGCATGGGAGTTAATTCTCCAAGGCAATCCAAACCACCGTTTCCCCGGGGGGTTACGTGTCAGTGTCATAATAATTGCAAGATGAAAGGCGGGTTACTCCAAACCACCATTTCATGCCCCCACAATTGGAAAAGCATAAGTGATGTGACGTAATGACGTCAACAAAAGTGTCATGGAAGTGTTCAAAAATTAATGGTTCGGGACATTGGGGGTGTGCGGATATGAAATCCTCTGAAGTCCTGAAACTCCGAAGCTCTAAATCCACGAAGCTCACATGCTTGAAGTTCCACAGTGAGTGTCAGTCGTTGGATGTCGAGTAGTAGTGGACGGTTGATCCGACCTAATTCACGATTTCGTTAATTTGAAACTCTGAGAGTCTGTTGTGATGTATTATGAAGTTTTCTGAAACCCCAAGTTTCGAGTAAGTGCCTATCAATCTAGCACTTGGTCACAGCCCTTGATGGCATGTGTTGGGATCTAAAAAAAAAAGGGGCTAATGTTCCAAAAAAAAAAATTATAGCAGAGCAGAGCTCTGAAAGAAGAAATCTACGGGGATTCAAGATTGAACGAGAATCACAGAGAATGAAAATTGAACGTTTTCTTGAATCAGATTTGTTTATGAATGTTGTGGGGTTTGTTAAGGAATGATGGTCTGATGAATTCCGGTTGTCTGCACGTTGTGTTTGCAGAATTTTAATGAGTGTCAAAACCGAATGCAGTGTACTTGTCTGAGCTTTGGTGTATAGAAGATATTCCACGGATAATGTATTGGGTTTGTGCTTAACAAAGGGAATTTATGTGGAGAACTTGTGAATATGTGAGGTTTTCACTCAACGTTTCCTTTACTATGTTTGCAATCTAATTTTAGAGGTCAGAATCACATTTCGTGGCCTTCTTAATAATAGGCAATTTGAAAATTTTACAGGTACATCTATTCTCGTCGGATTAAATTTTTAAATCATGGTATTTGTGTCGAATTTGACAATATCAGTGACCTCTCGTTGATTCTTTGAAAATTTTGGTGTAGTCTGTCAAAAATCGTAGTTTTGGCTACAAAATTTGGTAGCTTACCGATTATGATTAGGCTATTATCATTATCAATTCCATGGATTAGGCTAATAGTATATAGTGTGCATGGAATAATGGATAAATGAATATATATCAACAGGTAGAGATTTCCATTTCTGCTAGCTCTTAACATGGTCTTATAAAAGAGCTCAGATAGTACTTTCCAACATCGAATATTAATGCTCGTTAAACGACAACATTTAAGCAAGAATTAAAATATATGTTCAATGATCTTTTGTTTCAATCTTTTTTCATTTTGAGTTTGGAAAGTTGAGACCTCAATAACTCGTACAATTCGACCTTGGCTTGGGAGGTTCGTACAAGTAATTTTTTGCAGTCGCCACCTCAGATTTGTGCAGGATTAGCCAACTTTTGGAGGCCAATCCATAACTCGTGATGGTAGGCCAGATTGTAATAGCCTAGAATTTGTCATTTGGGGTTGCCAAAGATTGTACGCCTTGATTAGGAACAATTTTTCGGAAACCAACCACCTTCATAGAGTCACCTCCTACTAATATGTGTCAAATGTGTTTCCTTCACTTTTGAAAAATTCAAGTAAAAGATGGTGTCTGAATTGCAACAAGCTTATCTTAATGAAGTGGTAGTTTTAAGAACAAGGGAGATGTAGTTGTAGATAAAGTCAATTTCAATTCAACAAATTGTGAAATGTTCCATATTAAGTAGGGTGACATGAATTGAGAATAGATAACTATCTGTGAGATGTTTAAAGACTTCTTAGGCATCTTTAATGATAAGAGTGCTTCAACTTGTCAAGCAGTAACTCCTCAGACCTATATTTATTTTCACACTATGGCCTATATTCTTTTATTGTATTGAGGGAAATATGCAATATTGATGTAATATGAATAATATCAAGTAGGGAGTATTTCAATTAGGAAGTATCCATTAGACGGTAGATAGTTATGTACTTATTGGAAGTTGAATATCTTTTAATCTTCTAGTATATTTAATGGATGGAAGGATTTCTTTGGCATATAACTTATTTCAATGTCATATGCAATGCTAAATTGTAGATTGTTATGGAATGGATTTCAACTTTGGTAGAGGATGTCGATTTTGGTTTTTATGCTTATTTGTATAAGAGGTCAAAGGTGCTTTGAATTTTTTTGAAAAGAGAGCAAGAACAAGTTTAAAAACTGATTGGAATCATGGTAAATGGAAGTATTGGACAAAATCTTATGGTTTGAGTGACCAGATGCTTTCTTAGTGCATAATAACCTCTAGTTCAAAAGGGAATGATTATTTTTATGAATGTGACAATTGATATTTAAGTTTGTAACTATATTGTTGATCATTTTCCTAAATGAGACAATTGATACTTAAATTTGTAACTATATTATATTTTTTGTTGTGAGAAATTGCTAAGAGGATTTGCATAGGCCAAACATTGACAAAATTCAATAGAAGTATGAATAAACCAAACCTTTGATCCAACAAGTAGAAAATTACAACCTTCTTTAGACTTGTTCATCTAGGTGAATGCATAAGAGCACTACTATGTTCCACCCATGTTAACACCTTAGTGTACATTTTGGATCTTAAATAAGAAATTAACTCTAAGTGAGAAAAGAAGAGGAAACTTATGAGATAAAGGTCACTCAAGATGTTCCTCTAAACTCCAAGAAATGGCTCAATTACAACATTTTTCCATCTCTAAATCAACCTAGAACCTTAAAAAATATTAAAATTCATTGGATCAATCAATACTCTAATGTCTTATTTTGCAGGATTCTAGCATAGATGACCAAGTTGCTCTGAATTCCCCCATAGCGGAAGGTATATGTTGCCTGAGAGAAAATAAAACCACAATTGCAATGTAATTATGTATCTGATAGAACTCTGGTTGATTTTTTCAATGGACCAAATATGATATATAGAATGTAACAGTTTAATCGAAGTCATAAAATCGAAAAACAAGTTGAAAGATGTGAAATGTTTTATGAGACAAACACAAGAGAAAATTGAATAACTAGAAGTTTATATTTCTAAGAATTTTTTTCGATGCCCCAACTAATATACATCACTTGCAGTGGAAATTTATCCAAGGCCACGTTATAGACCGAGGCTAAAATAAATATATCTATGTATACAAATATATCAAAACTGGCTTTGGTTTAGATATAATATGCCATGCCAACTTGCAAAAGATGTTTGTGTGAATATTCAAAGGAGATTTGTCCTTGTGTACATTTCCCCCGCAAAATGTTATATGCATAGTTCACAATAAATATTTTGAACAACGATGAATCTTTACTTGTAATAACCTTGTTATCGTGTAGTTTGTACTTGGGGGTAAAGGATAGGTGAAAGAAAGGAAAACTGGTGAAACCGAGACTATCCTACAACTGTCAGCTCGATAGGATAGCTCTTTCTGTTTAGGTTGGTAGGCCCAAGGGAGACGTCCCCAATGACCTTGGGTTTTGAGAAGGTAAAGGCTTATGGCTAAGTAAAAGTTTCCCCCCTCACAAGTCACCACCGATCAGAAGGTCCAGCTAAGCAACCAATAAATATAACCGAAAGTACAAATGATAAACAAAAGTGTACCTTCCTGAGACAAAGCAGCAAGAAAACTATATATGTGCAAGATCACTTTCTTGGTTAGTGCTTAATATAATCAAGGACTTTCTAATATAAAGCAATTGATATACAATATCGATGAATCAAAATCAATGATGTACAATAGCGATGATTACAATATATCACTTCAAAATAAATGCTAAATAAGTTTCACAATGAACAATAATTATCTATCATCAATGTCAAATACCAACATTCATTAGAAGCAAAGACTAGCCAATCTTTCAATTGCTTTAAATATGTAATAAATGTTGCATGGATATGATTATAACACAAGTAGATGACGACAACAATAAGGTTAGTAAGTATTAATCTAAGCTAGGGTTAGAAGGAGTAAATGATTGTTGAAAGTATTGGATGTTTGCGATTAAGGTACTCATGCATATGAGGTCTTAGATCAGTGCGTTATTAGGGAAAATGGAGTCAAATAGATGCAAATGTTGAAGGGATAAAATGATAATGGTTGGGATAAAGACTAGAGGGATATGATGTTTGAATTATTTCTAAGGCAAGGCTTCAACCTATCAACCCTAGGGGAAGATGACTCACTAAGGTGTAGTAAACCTAGGCCTTAGTGTGTCTTCCTCCTTCTTTAGCTCAAAGGTCAAAGTAAAAACAACTAGCTTGAACAGTGAATGGTAGAGTGTTACTATGGCAAGGCTCTAACATTTATCTTCAGCAAATAAAATGGCTCTTAAAATAACTTAGTAGGGACTTGAAACAAGGACACCAACATGTGCTTATTCTCTAGGGTTTAATCAAGCAAATTTCATTAAAATGCAAGTAAAAGATACAATAATCATTCAAATAAAAGAAGGATTGCAGAAATTCACTCACATTTATCAAGCATTCATTAAGCCAAACCCTAGTTGTAAACCTTCCGCCAAGAAAATGCAAAAAATAGACAAGAAAATCCTCCTTCAACAAGTGTGCATCAATATTTCAGCCAAAAACCCTAAAGCAGGGCACAAATTTCAGACCTCACCAAGAGTGAGTTGAAATATCATGTATAAAAGAGAGTTTAGCTCTCTTACTTATACAATAGCAATGACCTTAATTAAATTTTAGGTCACCAAAAGGCCGATAAGGCCAAAATACATAATAATATTGTTTTACACTAAATGTTATAATTTAAAACCCTAATCAAGCAAAAGTGAAGACGTCGTGCCTCTTTAGGGTTATGTTAGCCCTTTCTAGGGCAACATGGGCCTCCTTGAGAAAAACGTTAGCACTCCTTGGGCCTCTAGAAGTTTCCACACGTGCCAAAGATGCCACAATTGCCTCCCAAAACTCCCATATCATTGGATGATGTCATAATATGTCCTGATTGACATCATGGGCCTTCCAAGGCCAACGTCCTAGTGGAAAGGGCACAACCCCCCTGGGTAAGGCTCTGTTAGGATACCTCTGTGGAACGCCCTCCTCTTCTCTAGTGGAAACCCCTCTGACCTGTCTCTGCCCCATGTTGGGGTCTCAACATCCATCTGGTGGGCTCTCACCCCCATGGAGGTCTAAACTAATCATCTCCCCATGTGTACCTGTCAAATATGGTACCTATTCGTTGGGTATGATCTTGCACATCAACATATACGCCCTCCATGGGATCATAAGTCAAAGGGATCATAGCAATGCCAATCACATATAATCATCAATTTTATTAAACATGTGCACAAAACCCATTTTACCCAGTCAAGTGCTCAAAGACATTATACTAATCTACAAGCCAAGTTTGGAGGAAGTGTCAGGGAATCCTATTGGGATAGTGATCCTTAGATGTAGGATAATTCTGGGAGAAATCAAATCCAAGCCATGTAAGTGGGTGAAGTGAAAAAGAGATTCCTGGGAAAAGGGTGCAGTGATAGCAGGGATGGATTACCTGTGGATGCCTCTGTAGAGGGTGAGCTGCACCTGTCATGGATGCAAGTGTTTCCAAGCCCATTCATTCCTTTTATCTTTATTATTTTTCTTTCAAGAAGTTAGTCAGGGGAAATTACCCTGGCTTGGTGACCAGTGCTAGAAATGTTAGCCACACGCATTTCACAGAAATGAGAAGGCGGGCTTGTGATGAGACCCCCTTTCTCTTGGCTATGCCAACAAGAGCCACTACCCTGGCGTGGTGACCAAATGATAGTAGTGTCATATCGTTATATTCCCATGGACCTAATAGGCTGGCTCGTCATGAGACCCCCCATTCTTTAACCATGTCTTGTCTAATTGTTTTTTTTATCTTTTTGTTGTTTTTTTTCTTTCAATAATCTAGTTAGGAGACACTGCCTTGGCTTGGTGACCAGTGGTGGTAATGTTAGCCATAAGCATTTCATGGAAATGAGAAGGTTGGCTCGTGATGAGACCCCCTTTCTCTTGGTTATGCCACCAAGAGCCACTGCCTTGGTGTGGTGACCAGATCCTAGTATTTTCATATAGATGCCCATGGACCTAATAGGCTGGCTCGTGATGAGACCCCATATCCCTTAACTAGGTGTTGTTTTATTATTTTTATGGGTCCCTTTGTTTCTTGCTGAGAATATTTTTATTTCTTTCTCGGGGATCCCTGGGTGAAGCATATCGAGGTTTCATTTTTAGAATTTTATCTTTTGTCATCTGCTTTTACCCTCCAGGCCTTTTAGCCCATTCTTCCCACAAGGTAAGGTACAACCCCTAAATAATTGGCCAACCCTATGCCCAGACCAGTGTAATGGGATAGATGAGTGGGATTAATATGGAAAGTGGTAAGTATGGTGGGAGAAGACGATGGATTTTTATGAATCCCCCTAGTGGAAACTCAAAACCTATGGGTATAATCTTGCTAGGACATCCTGTCATTACCCCCATAGGAATAATATCCAAGCACCCATTAGAAACAAAAAGAATCAAATGCACATATTCAAAGGTTTTGAGGATCAGACTGACACATACCAAGATACCCAGACTCATTACCTCATGGAGAAAGATCCACTTCTGCTATAGGACCAGGTCGAGGTGATGGATGTTGTTGTTGTTGACAAAGTGGAGGCACTGAAGAAGAGAAAAGATGGGCCCTACAAGGCCATGCTCAAGTCAATCTGGCTCTCGGTACTCCATGTCTAGGACTTGTGGGCCTCAAGACATAATATCCTTAGTTATCCCTAAAGTGGGCGATAACAAACCTCACTACCTCCCAACAAGTATACCACACCTGGTTTCTTTGCATTTTCTATGAAATCCAACTCATGCTCTGCTCTCACCATGGTGCACGCATTCATCACTTTTTTTTCATAGGCGGCCCCAATATCAACTATAATTCCTCCAGAGTCCAAATTATTTCCTTCATTATGAGACCGTTACTTAGTAATATCATATGTGTGTAATCCAACTGTATAAATTCTTTTAAGAATTCCAATAACTAGTTCTCAGATTCCACATTCCCAGTTATAGTGTCCCCACCATACTTAGTGGTGCATCTATACATTTTGTGTTCTTTTGGACCAATACAATGAAATATAAATCGTTCTTAACACCAAAAATAAATTAAATCGCAATAACCCCAATAACCTTATTGGTTAATAACCTCTTGATTCTCATTTACTTGACCAAATTGCTCTAAATTCCTACATAGCGGCAGGTATATGCTGCCATGCAACCTTGTTTTCTCGTGGATCTCATTTTCATGTAATGTTTCCATTTATGTATTGTTGCCATATATTCATGTAAAGGGTTGTTTTTTCTTATCATAGTGTATGGTTCTTTGCTAGAAGAGGAGGTTGAAGAGTGGTCTTAAAATCCTCTTATTTTCATTAATATTAGATTTGAATTATGATGCATTAACATGTTGTTAATTCAATAGAAGGATTTTTCATTTAATATCATCTTTGATATCTTATGTGGTTGCAATAAGTGTATGGATGTGTTGTGTGTGTTTTTGTTGAGAATTTTGCATGGTTGTTACATATATCTCATATTTTCCCTTAACTAATAATCATTGTTGTTTGGTGGTTATATCTCATTTTATTCATCCATTTTCAATTTCCATATGTTCCCTAAAATTCATATCCCAAGGACAAGGCACCAAGTCTTTATTGGTCTCTCACTTTACACCATAAAACCTAAACATTATTAGCTTTCAAATCTGGTTATTATTTCAATATTTAAAAGACAGATCTATTGTGTTATTAGGAATTCCCCCCTTGTGACAAAGGAGTGTCGGCCCAAAGTGAGGAGGGAAATCATTGAGGTGACAATGAGTGACGTCGTCAAGTTTTCATAGGGTAGGGTTTGTACTTAATGATTAGACCTATCTTTTGAAGTGTAGATTTTAGAGGTAGAAAATTGGTGTCATTGTTGGGGATCAAACCTTTTTCCCAAATTTAGTAGACATGTCTAGAATCATGTGATTAAAAGATTTTATTGAATATTTGTCTTTCTCATTTGACTACATTTGTATGAATAAGTATGAATGTGATATATTTTTCACATTTCATTATGAATATTGGGAAGTAAAGAAATATGGCATCAGTTTGAGAAAAATTACAAGCCAGATTGGATGGTCCTCTAGATTTTTCTTGCACATTGCAAGAGTTTATAATCCCCATAAAAATAAAATACTCCCCATAAAAACCCATTTGTTACTCCCTAAAAATGGAAGCTCAATTTTCATTTCAGAGGCATTCTTTCGAACAACACTATACCACGAGATCTGAAGTTTGGGAGCTTGGTATGAGTCATTGGTTTGAGAATGATCTGTTTTTCATGCATGGGAGAGATAATGATGAAAATCTACATTATTAACTTTTCTTTTACTTGTTAAATAATGTTAGTTTTTGGTGGTGTCTTTCATTGTTGAGTTCACATATTTGGATGCACTATTGTACATGTGGAAACATCTCACCTTTGAGGCACTTTTCTACATATTTTAATGCATGTTTTTCCATTGAAGAATTCCTTTGGGTTGTTTTCATGGTTATCAAGGCACGGGTTACATATTTGGAGGCATATCTCACCACCAAAGTGTCATGTGACATTGTATGAGGCATATTCTACACATTTAGAGGCATGATTTCAACCTTGGTCCCTTGTTTGAGTAAAAGTTGGGTAAATAGTGAGTTATTAGAGGAGTGTCATGATTCTAGAAGGTTTTAAGAATCCTTTAGGGATGAATCTTGGAGAATATAGATGCATGAAAAAAATACCCTACTTATGATGAAGACACACAACTATTTAAATCATTACAATCCTTTGTACGTGGTTTCTTGCACAATTATAGAGGAGCGCTATATAGGAGTGCTCCATACTAAGGGGGTTTTAGGGTGTTGTATGGATTTGATTATTGAAATATGAGAACACTTTGGAGAATTCCCTACATAGAGAACCCCCATTTGGTATATGGTACAATTTCATGTAAACAATGAGTCAAGATCCATCATATATGGGAGGTGTCCTTCGTTCGAGGTTGTGTTGTAGAAAGTTTTATAAAATGTAAAAGGGAAAAAAAGAATCTCGAGGATATCCCTATATAGGAAGCTAAAAATGGCACCGACCTTTTATGCATCTTTTCACCGCTAATGAGGAGTTCCTTACTTCAAGGAGAATCCACGAGCATTTTTCATAATAATTTATTATTATTTATTGGAGTAAATGGTGGATCTATATATTTTTAGAGTATTATTTATAATATTACATGGGAATTTTGTTGAGGGGAGAAGCTATAAAAATAAGACTCCCCTTACTTGCTAAGAAGAATTTCAAGGAAAACCCCCTTAAGGTCATGTACAATATTTGTTTTCAAACAAGAGAGGAATGGGTTAAGAAATTGGAGCTTATGTTTCTTTTCTTAAGGATCTTGTGTATGCAAATTTGTCATTTATGTATTGTTTCCATATCTTTATTTATAGGGATGTTTTTTCTTATCATAGTGGGTTTATGTTCTTTATTGGAAGAGGAGGTTAAAGTGTGGTCTTTTTCCAGAAAGAAAATTAACACAATTATATTATAGTATATAATTTTATACATTCGCTCCACTAGCCACTATATAAAATAGCCCAAAACTATGAAATAGCAATTGTAATCAACAATACAATCCCAAAGATACTTTCCAAAAGACAGGATAAATAGTCTCAATTACTGACAATAATGAGACTGTCCAACTCAGGACTCAAAAAGAGTTTATAATACATCCTTTACTAAATTCCAGTAGGATAATGTACCAAAAACTAAAATGAAACTCTGAGAGATATTCATCAAAAAAAGTGGATCGAAAAGATATCAGGATAGAAACCTCCATCAATAAATATTGATGATATTTGAAGTAATATCTCTTCCATCTATCCATTTATGTAGCACTATCTTTCCTTCAGGTTTTGTAAGTGCTTTTTTAGATTGATCATCTGTGGCTCTGTTGAACTCACGAAGAATGTGATAGAAGTTTATATCAATAAACTTTTCATTTAATATGATGATTCTCCTTTTTCAACCTTCTAATGCACTAACTTTGATATTTCCTTTTTTACTTAACCAGTTGATAATAACCAAAAAATCACCAAATACCTAAAGCTTTTCAATGTCAATATACTTTGCCAATTGTAAAGTTGCCCAGACTCCCATTAATTCTTCCTTCGTGTTTGTACCCTGACCACAGTTCACATACCACTTATGTCTCAAAGATGCAGATAATTTTAAAATCCCTCCCACTCTGCAACATCTTCCACCCCCCTAGGCCGCTCCATAAAAAAAAGCAACATGGTACTCAATTGTATCAGTATTCAAGCAGGTAACGAGGCGATTTTTTTTATTCTTTATAACCATCTTGTGATAGTTGCTTAGAGTTTTAATAACGACAGTTGTGACTGATGGTTCCTTTCCCTCGAAGATGGCCTCATTTCTGGCAATCCAGTTGTTCAAACACGCGTATGCCTCCAGACTGGGAATACCTATTTTTTCCTCCATCCAAAGTGAAAAACACTCACATAGATTATTCCCGCTCCAGCAGTGAACAATTTTTGTGTGCCTTTTAATAGTTTCCCAAATTGCCCTTGTGAATGAACAGATTATGAATAGATGTGAGCTATCCTCCGTCTCCTTTTTACAGATAATACACCTTCCCGGTCCAATCCAACCCCTATGAAGGAGATTTTCCCAAGTCACAATTTTATATTATTAACAACGAGCCATATAAATAGTTTAATCTTTTGTGGAATATCCCATTTCCACATTTGAATCTTCCAGCCAGTGACCAATGGAATATTTTGAGTTGATTGAATTGCCTCATAAATATTCTTAACCATAATAACACCAGATGAGTCCCCCCCTGTCCAGATCAGTTTATCTTCATTTCCCAAGAGTATCACTCCAACTACCTGTAGTTCCCGACGAAATTGTCACCATTCATTGAAAAGTTTCCCTGATAATCCCATCTCACTACTATCTTTCCAATTGGATAAAAAAGAGTTATGACCCTATTGATACCAAACATGTGCTAATAAGGAGATATTTTTTTGTTTGAACACTTCTATAATTTAGATGATATATACGAGGAAGGTCCAAGACCCAGGATACAATCCCTACCCAATGACACATCAAGTCTCGATCCAGGCTTCCAACTGATCTAGTTTGTGATGAAGTGCACCGAATTTATAAGACTGGACCAAATCCTGGATGTCGACGGGTAATGGAAAGCTGCCGACCTCAACCAATTGCTCAGTGTATTGTGGGGGAAATATTTACCTTTTAACACTCTGTGCCAAATACCAGGTTTTGAAATAACTCTCCATAAAGTCGATTCCACCAAATCCTTACCAAAGGAAAATATATTATGTAAACCCCAACCACCCCCTTTTTTTGGCTGGGCTAATAGCTCTCACTTGCATAGATGATAGCTTTTTTTTTCTCTGTTCCCACTCCACAAAAAGTTATAGAGAATGCTCCTTAATTTATGAAGAATAGAAATAGGGATCGCTGCAAGAGATAGCCAGTAGATAGGTTGACTTTCCAATACCGATTTGCACAAAATATACCTCCCCCCCAAAGAAATCCATCTATAACTCCATTGATGAATTTTCTTCTCAAATTTTGTTAGGAGCCATCTCCAATAGATTTCTTTTTGAACCCATGACTTCAGATAATATCCCAAATACTTGAAACCAACCGATAAATCAGAAAAGTTGTAAGGCAGAGTATTTTTGAAAACTGATAATTTTGTTTCTTCCAGTCTCGAGAAATGTACTGTCAATTTTGTTGAATTCACCCGTAAGCCGAAGACTGAACATAATAATTGAACAATTCTCTCAATTTCCTTCCATTCCATGATTGATGCTTTTGTCAGAAGAAAAATATCATCAATGCCATTGTTAAAGTGAGGTCTTGAAACCTCTTATCTCCATTGATATCATATTTGAATTATCATGTATTAATGAGTTTTTTCATTCAATAGAACGATTTATCATTTATTTTAATCTCATCTTTGATATCTTACATGTCTACAAGAAGTTTATGAATGACAGTTGTGTCTTTGTTGAATATATATATATATAATTTCTTTGACTAATAATTCTTATTGTTTGGAGTTTTTATCGTTACGTCTTCATCCACTTTGAAGTTCTATTTGTTTCCTAAACTCCATAGCCTAAGGACGAGGAAGTACGTCTTGCTTGGTTGGCCACTTTATATCTTAAAAGCCTAAAACATTACCATTATCAAAATCTCTTTATTATGTTGGCATTTAAAGGACATGTATGTAGTATTATCAGAGATTCCCTCTTTGCGCCAAAGGAAAGCCGGCCTAAAGTGAGGAGAACAATCACAAATGCGACAATTGGTGATATCCACAAGTTTCCCTAGGTTTGTACTAGATGATTGGACTTATATTTTGAAATGCAACTTTTAGGAGTAACAACATCAAGGGTCTAAGTCTATTTTCATTACAAGGTAAAATATTTAAATACTTTGTGATTTAGTTATAAATGTTTTCCTGGTAACTTGATATTTTCCTAAAATGTTTATGAAATATTTTTTTTGATAAAATTTTTAGTAAAAAAATGTTTTATGCTTAATAGCTATCCATTATAGTTTTTCATCCCTAATTATTTTCTCCATTGTTTCAGCGAGAGTTGAGATTTTAGGTTCAAACTCTGGAAAATGCAACTTTTTACTAATCAAAGGGTATACCTCTTTGAAATATCAACAAATTAAATAAGATGGTATTATGGTACTTCTTTGATGAACACTTATGTGGCCTTTTAGTAGTCTCAGATGCAACATCATCTAATGACAATGCAAGGAAATGATCGATCATAATATATTGAAATGATCGATAAGATGCAACATCATCTAATGACATTGCAAGGAAATGATCGATCATGATATATTCGAGGTCATGACTTTTTAGTTTGTAAGTAGCCAATAAAATTTATATCCTTGGTTATGGAGTATCAAACAAGAATAATTCATTTAGCTTAATTTTGTGTAAATGGCGCAAAGTTTTTAGCTTGATCTAATGAAATGTAATTGTGATGGATTTATTGTACATGTTAGTTGGGATTTTAGTGTTATTGTACATGTCAATCATTGTCATTGTAGGCAATGATGCATACTTATTTTTGTAAAGCTTCTTCAAAAATCTTCATATTTATCTAATTTCATTGATGGGTTATTTTCAAAGAGCTGCAAGAAAATGATACTATTTTATTGAGTTGTTGTCCTTTAAGGTGTGTAAATGAGCATAAATACAAAGTTCATTTAAAATCCATTTGGTATTACCAAAAAACCATATGCAAAAATCTATGTTCCTAACTCTAGAGTTGGAACCAGTTAACATGTTATTTGTTAAGGGTATAATTTTTGTTAACATATTATTTGTATTCTATTTTCTATTGTTCAGCAAGTTGAATCCATTACTTACAACTTATGGATTTTATTTTATTTTATTATGTTACAAGAATCGTTAAAACATATTTTGAATTTTACAACAATTTTTTTCAATAATCTCAAAGAAATTACTAATTATTTCAAAGAAACTCACCCAATTTTCATGTTAATTCTTTTGCAACTTTAAATCAAATTCATTTTAAATCAAATTGATTTTGTGTTGGTGTTGATATTTTAGGGCTACATGGTCACGGACAAAGGATTTGATGGCAATAGTATTGTGTCATTTATTCATAGAATGACACAATAATTAATCAAGTAATTAGTCAACTTTTATTTATCACATGATTTTTTATACATAGATGAAATCCATGCATAAAATTTTCTTTGTTAATCATTTAAAAATAATTGATTATTTCCATTCATAAATTTGACAAAATTATACTTTCAAATTGAATAAAATAAATAAAAATAAATAATTATCATAATATTAATTTATATTTCATATTCAAACTTAACCTAAATGTGAATTGATAAAAAGAATTAAAAAAAATGACTTTATTTGAATGGACAAGAAGCATTATATATATATATATATATATATATATATATATATATATATATATATATATCATGCAAAATCTAATGGTTTTTTTATTCTGTAGATAAAATTTAACATAATTAAGCCCACAACCTCATTATGCAACTAAGCCATTATCCAATTTACCTCTTTTTAGTCCTTGTCGAAGGCAATGCGGGATTATAGTGTTTGATCAGGAGTTGACAGGTATTAGTTTTACAGTTGACTTTAATTTTTTTTCTCTTTTCCAATGTTAAACATAGGAAGGTTTAAATAATATATTTAATTTAATTAAAATAAATGAAAAAGACTTATTTTTCTACCGTTTAATTGGATTGCAACTTCCACCTCTTATTGTCGAGGTGACCACTTCCATCACATTTATATTACTTGGGTAGGAACTCATTTATATTACCTACTGGATTACTCTATGTTTGACAGTAACCAACAAGGGATAGTGGCGTGACTCTAATTCATTGACTTGTGGTGAGCGTTAACACCTCTTCTGCATTAATACTTCTATCAGGTATTTAAATTTAATGCAACCACGTCTCTGAAAAATGCAGCCACCTCCCCACCGCCACCACCACCGCCTAGACAGGGTCGCCTTCACAATGCCTAGACAACACCTACACCATCTTCACAAACCCATATTATGTTGCATGAGAGAATGGTTGTGGATATTGTGGATATTCTAGTTGCTTCATACGAACCTACATGAGAGAATAGTTGTGGCTATGGATAAATTCCAATAAGGTCTCTTACTCGGATCAACAATGCCCGAACTACTAGTTGTTCTTAGAATCCATGCCTATTTATTGAAAGTTTCCCCGAGGGTCAACTGAATATGGGATTGGCTTCGCTGCAGAATTAGAATTAAGGTGAATAACAAATCTACCCCTGTTTAAGGTCCAGAGAAGCAACCTACACCCACCTTTGAGATAAATAGAGGAAATTGGAAAAGCTTATATGAAGAACTTGTGGAACAACTGATTAGCGCTTTCTTTCCCAGGGAGCATAGATCTTGTTTTCAATCTGGCAGCCTGGTGGTATTCAAATCTCCGATTCTTTTTCCTATTGCTAAGTGTTACCTTTATATATTTTGACAGGTCGATCTGGTCTATGTGCAGTGCACGCTCTTGGGTCTTCTATCCATAGTTTGTTAGGGTCCTAACCCACACATAGGTAGAACAATATATTCGGATGTAATAAAGGTCAATATTAATAAGGCCTTGCAATAAAATAGAATAAGTCGAATGTAAGAAGACCTAATAGAAGCTTCTGCTTCTAGAAGGATCTTCCTCTAGATGCTTCTTTTGATAGACATATTTAGTATAAATAGAAGTCGAGGGTATGAAAACCCTAGCTTGGATAATATTGTAATAGAGCTTTGCTCATCTGGAGGTTGCCCCCTCGAAGAGGCCCGTGAACATTGCTTTCAGAATCAAAGTGTTATTTCTATTGTTATTCTTATATCATTTCAGTGCTATTGTGGTGATTGCTATGGTTATATTGTTGTTATTCTTCCATTTCTAGCATTTTATATTTTGTTCTGCATACTTTTATATCCGGTATATTACAAGTGGTATCAGAGCACTTTCCTTGGCATAAATTGTGGGTAATTTTTTTTCAGGGTAGAGACGTATTCCGGCGTCTTTAAGCCACAGAGATCTGTCATTACGCGCATAAACCCACAGTTTAGGGATTCATACATGCAGGAAATACAAGTGGTTCTTAAGCGCACATCTGTTGGCCACCCTTGTAACCCTTGTTGGTACCCCTTTGAGTGGTAGTGCATCAGGAAACACCTGTGTACGAATCAACCTAGATTTCCTGAATCCCTATTTAGATAAATCAATCGGTCGCCTGACTGTTATAGTGCCACCGAGAACAGCACTCGGGAAGATACTCTCTAGTACTTGGGTAGTCGGGTAGTGCGGCTAAGGGTATGGTCTATCCTCCTTAGTTAGTGCCCTGAGATATTGGGTTGAGTACTATTGTTGGACCCCACACGTATATCAGAGAGCTATAGCATAGGGCAAACCCTTGTCTGTAGAAACCTTGAATACCTAACCCTTGGGGACAACAACATAAACAAATCAAAACATACAAGATCTAATGCCACACAACTGTGTTCGGGTTTCCAAGTAACTACACATTTCTTCCTGGTTAAGAATTTGGGCATTTCATCACTGCAGTATTCTTTAGACTGGAGTATAACTCTGCGAGTGTAAATATATATATATATATATGGAAATTTTTTCACCATTATTTGAGACCTATTCCATTGGATTCATCTCTTCGCCCTTATCACATTCATACATATCAATCTTCGGCAAATTTTTTTACCCCATCCACCCCTTTTCAGTTCCCTCGTCCTCATGGCCCATACCCATAGCCAATACTTTGAAACTCGCTTCAATACCTTGCAATCTAGTCTCACCGAGACCCAAAAAAAAGTGAAACAACTCAGTGTCAATGTTGCCGCCATCAATACAACCATTCAGTCCTCAATGGAGGAAATCAAGCAAGACCTGACCACCCAGGTTGAATCTGTCTTTTCATCCCTCTACACCAAGCTTCATATCCCTACAGATAACCCTTTCTTTGACTCACCCCCACATACTGAAGGTGAGCATTCCTCTCATCCCCATCACTTTCAACGTGACCGACGCCTTCCGCGGGTGGATGTGACCAAATTTGATGGCTCGGACCCCACTAGTTGGGTAACCGAAATGGAACATTATTTCTCTTTATACGACATTACATATGACTTGGCCAAACTCTGGTATGGTGTTCTCCATCTAGATCAAGAATATTGGAAATGGTGGCAATGGAGAAAAACGTCTCGTCAAGGGTATATTGCTTGGACATGCTTTGTGGAAGAGATTTATGAAAACTTTGACACTGACACCAACCATTTGGGTCATTTGACAAAGTTGAAACAATCAAGAATAGTGGAAGACTCTATAGTTTCCTTTGAGTGCCTGGATTTTCGGACAGAGGGCATGTCTGATGCCTTTTTCTGAGAGTGTTTTATCAGTGGCCTCAAGGATGAGATTCAGGCCCATGTCCTCATGGCTCGGCCTCAAAGTTGGGTGGAGGCTACTAAAAGAGATAAAGAAGCATAACAGGTTGTATCTTCTCAAAACTAAAAACCCTCCTTTATCCCTCGCCCTAAACCAGTAAATCCCACTAATCCCTCCACTCCAATAAAGATCCAAAAATTGACCAGGGATGAAATGGTTGAACGCCAACTCAAAGGCCTTTATTATAATTGTGATGACAGATATGTCCGGGGCCACAAGTGTAAGGAACAAAATCTTTTTTATGGCCATCTCCGAGGATATTTCAGAAGAGGATGTTGAAACTCCCCTTGTGTCTGAGTCACCTGAAACCACTAACATAACCCCTCCCTCAGACCCTCTTGAAGTAGAACCAATCATTTCCCTCAATGCTCTCACTGGATTCTTCGCCCCCCAAACCCTCAAGCTAATCGGTTACATCAAGCATCAAAAGGTCATGATTCTGGTTGATAGTGGAAGTACCCATAATTTTATTCATCACTGCATTGCCCAAGAAACTCACTGCTACATCCATGTCGTCAATAATTTCCAAATCATGATTGCCAATGGTGGCTCAATGAAATGTGGAGGGCGTTGTGAAAATGTGTGTCTCCAAATTGGTGACTACCACCTAAAATCTCATATGTTTTCTATCGACATGGGCAGTTGTGACATGGTGTTGGGTGTCGATTGGATAAGGACTTTGGGTCTCATTCTCATGGATTTTAAGGAAATAACCATGCAATTCGACCAGGAGAGCCACCAATATAAGTTCCAAGGCATCACCGTCAGTTCACCTGATATCATTAGTTCCCATCACATGGAAAAGCTGCTCAAAAAAGGTCATTCTGGTGTTATTGCCCAACTCCATGCCATACAAGCAACAGAGACACCCTCGGTGCTGCAATACCTCCAAGCCATCCTTTCTAAACATCAGGTGGTCTTTTCCACTCCCCAGGGACTACCTCCTTCCCGTGGTGTTCATGATCATTCCATTCCCCTTGTACCCGGAAGCCTTCCTCCCAATATTCGTCTGTATCGTCACCCCCTTTCCCAAAAAAGTGAAATTGAGAAAATGGTCTAGGAACTCCTTAATGCAAGCATTATACGCCCTAGTATGAGCCCCTACTCTTCTCCTGTGGTCATGGTCTTGAAGAAAGAAGGTTCTTGGAGAATGTGTCTTGAATTCCTTGCCCTCAACAAACTTACCATTAAAGACAAATTTCCCATTCCTGTCATTGATGACCTCTTGGATGAATTGAGTGGCACCCAATTCTTTACTAAACTTGATCTTCGTTCGGGCTACCACCAGATACGTATGAAAGAGGCAGACATTCCCAAAACTGCCTTTAGAACTCATGAGGGCCACTATGAGTTTTTGGTCATGCCCTTTGGCTTGTCAATTCCCCCTCCACCTTCCAAAGCCTCATGAATCATGTCTTCCGTCCTTTTCTCCGTCATTTTGTCTTATTTTTCTTTGATGATATCCTCATCTATAGCAAAACCTGGACATACCATATTTCTCATGTGGATCGAGTTCTCCATCTACTCTCTCAGCACCAACTTTTCCTGAAACAGTCTAAATGTGATTTTGGTGCCTCAGAAGTAGAATACTTGGGTCATCAGGTTGGAAAGGATGGCGTCAGGGTGGATCCAAAAAAGATTGAAGCTATGCAAGATTGGCTTGACCCAAATAATCTCAAAATTTTGCGTGGATTTCTGGGCTTAACAGGTTATTATCGCAATTTTGTTAAGAATTATGGAAAGATTGCAGAACCTCTCACTGCTCTTCTAAAAAAGAACTCTTTCGCTTGGACTCCATCCATTGCTCAAGCTTTTCAAACCTTGAAGATGGCCATGTGCACCACTCCCATACTGGCCCTTCCTGATTTCACAAATACTTTTGTCTTGGAATGTGATGCCTCAGGGAAAGGAATTGGTGATGTCCTTATGCAAGAGGGTCGCCCTTTAGCCTTTACTAGCAAGCAACTATTTGAAAGAAATCTAGGCAAATCGATCTATGAAAAGGAAATGTTGGCTATTCTTCATGTCGTTGATGTGTGGTGCCCTTATCTATTGGGGCAATGTTTCCAAATTATTACAGACCATCAAAGCCTCAAGTATTTTCTAGAACAACGCATTTCCTCCCCGGAGCAACAAAAATGGGCGACTAAGCTCTTTGGATATGATTATGAGATCATTTACAAGAAAGGAAAAGATAATGTGGTGGTGGATTCACTTTCCCAAAAATATGATGATGAAGGATCCATTTTTTCTCTTTCCTTCATTGTACTAGATTGGCTCCAAGTCGTTCGCCAGGAATGGCTACAAGATTCCAAAAGTTCGCATCTGATCCAATAATTGCAGTCCAATGCTCCAACTTCCCTAGGGTACTCTTGGCTCCATGATGAGCTTCAATACAAAGGCCATTTGTATTTAAGTAAACAATCAAAGCTTAAATCCATGGTACTTTCTGAGCTTCATGCTACACCCACAGCGAGGCACTCCGGGTTCACCAAAACCTATGACAAGGTCAAACGTTCTTTTTTCTGGGATGGTATGAAACAGGACATTCATAATTTTTTCGTTGAATGTGATGTGTGTCAATGCAACAAGGGAGAAACGGTCAAATCTCTAGGCACACTACAACTGCTTCCGATTCCACCTGCTATTTGGAAGGATATCTCTATGGATTTTATTACCAGCTTACCCAAATCGGGAAATAAATCAGTCATCATGGTGGTTGTTGATCGCCTTTCCAAGTATGCTCATTTCTGCGCTCTTCAACACCCATTTACAACATCCACAGTGGCTCAAATTTTCATGGATCAGGTCTTCAAGCTTCATGGCATGCCAGACTCTATTGTTTATGATCGCGACCCAACTTTCACAAGCAATTTTTGGCAAGAATTGTTCAAGCTACAAGGCACCCAATTGCATCTCAGTACAACTTATCATCCCCAAACTGATGGTCAAATGGAATTTTTCAACAAGTGTTTGGAAACATATTTGAGGCATTTTGCCTAAAAAAAGAAAAATCAATGGGCTCAATGGTTACCCCTAGTTGAATGGTGGTGCAACACTTCATACCATACAACTACATGCATGAATCCTTTTGAAGCGATATATGGACAGAATCCACCTTCAGTTTTCTCATACTTACCTGGTGTCTCAAAGGTCCAGGCGGTTGACCAAACACTTACAGTTCGAGAGACTATTCTCCGTACCCTCAAAGAGAATTTGGTCATGGCACAGAATCACATGAAGCAACAAGCAGATCAAGGTCGCTCTGAATGTCAATCTGCAGAAGGGGATCAGGTGTTTCTTCGACTACAACCTTATAAGAAAACTTCCCTCAAGGTCAAGCATTGTCAGAAGCTAGCGCCCAAATTTTATGGTCCTTATACCATTCTCAAGTGTGTGGGACAAGTAGCCTATCAGTTAGCTTTGCCCAGTCATTCGAAGCTACATCCTGTTTTTCATGTTTCATGCTTAAAGAAGGTGATTGGCACTAAGTGCCAAATTCAAACCAACCTTCTTGAGTTAGCCGAAGAAGGATCCATTTGTCTACATCCACAAGCAGTTTTGGACCAGCAGGAGCATCGCCTGCATCAGAGAACCATCAAGGAAGTGTTAGTCCAGTGGAAAGATACAACGCTAGCAGATGCCACTTGGGAACCAACTACCATTCTACAACAATTTACACATCTCAAGCCTTGAGGACAAGGTTGATTTTAAGGGGGAGGACATGTTAGGGTCCTAACCCGTACATAGGTAGAACAATATATTCAGATGTAATAAAGGTCAATATTAATAAGGCCTTGCAATAAAATAGAATAAGTTGAATGTAATAAGACCTAATAGAAGCTTCTGCTTCTAGAAGGATCTTCCTCTAGATGCTTCTTTTGATAGACATATTTAGTATAAATAGGAGTCGAATGTATGAAAACCCTAGCTTGGATATTATTGTAATAGAACTTTTCTCATCTGGAGGTTTCCCCCTCGAAGAGGCCCGTGAACATTGCTTTCAGAATCAAAGTGTTATTTCTGTTGTTATTCTTATATCATTTCAGTGCTATTGTGGTGATTGGTCTGGTTATATTGTTGTTATTCTGCCATTTCTAACATTTTATTTATGTTCTGCATACTTTTATATCTGGTATATTACGTAGTTATCTTAGTCATTGTCTCCAATTCTATAGGCATACCCTGGTATTTTTTATCCTATCAAAGTAGATCGAAATGGAGTTGGAATCATTCCATAATAATAATCCATTTGAAAGTACGAATCACTGTGGCACAGTCGTCACATCGAATCTTCAATGGTGCACCGAGGCTTCTTCTTCTTCTTCGAAAGTGGGGCTAGTTGTACTAAATACGAGAAGGAGGTTTTCAGGATCCCCCACACCAACTAGTTGGTTCAACCATGAAATTAGCGACATTATCGACATTATGTTACCAATCCAATATTATAAGAGTGAGTCGTTAGAAGATGTAAGAGCCAACCATTTCAAATTCATTTAGCATGTCCTCTTATTAGCTCACCAAATACCAAGATGAGTCCACCTTCTCGTCCTGCCTTAAACATCCTACTCGAACTAGCTTCACCGTGCCATCTCGAGGATGGCCACTTTCATTGGTGTTTCCGTCCTATCCTCCATTGCTGAAACTGTGAGCAAACTCATTTTTAACTTCAGAAGAGGTTGTCTCCATTATTTGAAATAAAGAGAGGTTGTTTATTCGGGTGATTCGGTTGAAGTTGTTGATGATCCAACAAATTAAGCAATCGATTCTTTTGATGTTGAATTTTGACCCAAAATATAGTAGTGGGCCAATAGTACAAGTGCCATACATTGGGGTCAAAAGTTCCTCATATAGTTTGAATATAAAGCAACGATATTCTGTAGTTAGAATCTTTCCTTATCTTCAGCCCTTTGAAAGAAAGCCTATCCTATTTCATAAGGAAGGAAGGGCCACCAATTTAATTAATGTAGTTAGACCCTACCCATGCTATCCTACCTGGTGGGATCATACTTTTAGACCTATTCTGAGAAATGACAAAGGCTATCTCAAACACTATTAAACTTAGGAAGAAATAACGTAATTTAACCCATGTTGATATATTCTTTTTTTTAAGGCATTAAATGGTATATTTGATGCACAAATCTTCATTTCATCACTCAGATGCACTCAGGCACAGGGGGAAGCCCCCAACCCCCCACTAAACGAAGGCATTAATAACATAAGCCAAGATCCAAGGGGGAGAGGAACTAAGTAGCCCGACCAAAGGGGAGAGGAGAGGTACAGTCATTTGTCGGTCATTCCCAACACTTGCCGCTTAACTCCATCATCTCTCAGGTCATAGAAAACAATTAGATGGTCATTTTCCCCACTGTATCAACAATTTTTTTTTACCTTACAAACTATGCTACTCCATCTGCTCCTAGTGATGCTCCCCCTCCAACTCCTCCTCAAAACCATGCACCTCCCCATAATGTTGGAAATCTATGGTGTAATCCGGACTTACCAATATAAGTGCTTGCCCCATGGCTCACTTGATTCATGTTCATAGAAACGTCTCCAGATGAAGAGTTTGTATAACTAAAAGAAACTGCAACTGTCACTTACTTCAACAATGGAAACCATACGTACAAACACATGGTCGACGAGTCCCATGAACCTCGACAAATGTTCACCATTGCATCCCATTATACACCACCTACGATATTGTGTGAGATATGAGGCCCATGAACCTCGACAAATGTTCATTGCCGCATCCTGGTTCCTGTAGTTGTATACAATCTAAACCTCGTGCTCATACACATTGACAAGAATGCATATGCATTTTCCAGTGATTAGACCATGGAGTTATCGAATTTATCAGTGTCGGTCCCACAGGGGCCCTACCACTAGCCAACATTAAATACATTTTTGGAAGCTATGGGTTCTGGTGACATTGGAAGACATGGGTTAACGCCTGGCTTGTTCTCTTTTCACTACAATTATACTGCTATATTGGAGTTCCACAGGTAGAAGAACTAAGGCACAAATTTAGTGTTCAATTTCTTTATTGTGTTATGGACAGATTTAGTATAATGCACAAATTTAGTGTTCCATTGCTTTACAGGTTTGATCTAACTTTTCATGCCTAATTCAGATCTAACTATAGTGATGATTTTGGATCTTTGAGATTTCAAATTAGTAGAAATTATACAAGTGACAGGGATTATGGCGTGATAATTCATTCAGGTGTTGCAGGATCTTCCAGCCGAACAGAGAGGTGATACAGTAAACAACATGGTGTACGAAAGAAGCCAAAGATTTTGAGATCATGTACATGGTTGTGTAAGCATAGTCAATGATCTCCAGAATAAAATGGCAGAACTGCAACCCCAAATGCCTTCCACACAATACGATGTTGATCCTATGGAGCAATGGGAGCCATTCTGGAAAGTTTCCACTGCTTAGGTTTATTCGATCTTATTTCTGTCTGAAAGTTGTAAGGACAATTTTTCCAATTATTTTCAATTTATACATATTTATTGTATTTAATATTAGGTTGAATTGAATACATTTGTCTGCAATGCATTGTAGTGTATTGAATATTAAGTTGAATTGAATAAGTTTGTTTGGAATGTGCTTTGTATTACTAGGTTAAGTTTAACATGGATATGGATTTTTTATTTTATATTCATTGATGTTTTATTTATTAAATTACTTTGTAATATAAATCAATCTACAATGATATAACGATCAAATTAATTTATTAAATTATTTGTAATATAAATGAACTTTGATGTGAAAAGTTACAAGTTCATAGAATTCTTCATGATAATTTACTTTCTTGCAGGTTTCAAGCCATGTTTTCTTTTCATTTCATGGAGGCTTCACCTATGCAGGGTTCATCCATATTTCATATTCTTCATAGAGGCTTCAAAATTTACGTTTTGTTTTAGGAGGGAAAAAAATCGTCCAAGCTAAAGACTGACCTATATTTGCCCACCACTTCAAAAAGATTCATCAAATTAAGAGAATATTTGTCTGAGGCAATAAATGTAGCTGTGTATTAAAGTTCTTTCACAATTTCAGATTCCTAAATTAATTACACTATCTTATTTATTTAAATTGTCATTTCTCATTATCTTATGATTTTCAGAAAGATGTTATTCCTATAAAAGCGATCAAGACAGTCGTTAGTTGTGTCTTATAGGGAATGGGGATTGGGCACATGGTTACAACAATATTTGTTGTGGTTGAAAACATCTTATAGAGATTTGCAGATGCTGGTGAGAAAAAAAATGAGTGCCTGAATCTTCTCAAAGATTTTTAAGTTAAGTCCCTACACTATTAATGAGCTATCCGAGGAGAGGAGCTAACCCAGGCGGGTTACTCTTTTTCCATGGCTCGCTTTGAAGGGGAAAATGTTGACCCTATCTAGCACTCGAAAGCTTCAAATAGTAAAATAATACAGATTCGAGCTCTAGAGAAAACCGTATCTGACCGAGGCTTACTTCTTTGAGAAGCTTTTCAACCATTATGGTCTTATAGACAGTCTTTGTAAGTTACCGACAACGATGGTAACAAAGCCTTGCCTTCTTTATATTTCTGGTTCAATGCACCTAATTGGTGAATTTGTCCTCAACCTGCCCTTTAGAGAGTGATCAAAGCAAATATTAGAACTCATTATTATGACTCCCACTCTCTAGCAGTCAAACGTGATCAATAAAGAAGTCGCCATCCCTTAACGAATATAATCTTTGAAAAAATGTCTGTACATATCATCTTCGTTGCCATGGAATATAACACCTCTTAGACAAATATTTATGGATTGTTCTTTTCTAGTTACCTTGACAGTGATAGTTACCTTGACAGTGAAGCAAAGTGGTGTGGAAACTCATTTTGAAATAAATTGAAAAATACATTGAATATAAATTGTGTTATTGAATAGAAATTGTGTAGCTCAAAGGGAGAACATGCATGTATACAAACGTGTCCATACACGCACATTGACAAGCGTCCTCTCTTGTTGTCATCTAAGCTAATTTTAAATAATTCTTTTTTTTTAATTTTTTTTTATCTATTATCATATCTAAGTTTTAAAAAAAATAGCAGCATAATACTTATTATCTTTTTAAATACTTTTTAATTTTAAATTACTCAATTTCAATTTTTTTTATATTATCATATTTAATTTAATAAATATTATAATAACATAATATTTATTATCAATTAAATGAATATAAAATACTTTTGATTTTAAATCATTCAATTTTAAAACCTTTTACTTATTATTATTTTTAATCAAAAATTCTTTTAAATTTTTAATCAAGAATATTTTTACTTATTATTATTTTGAATCCATAATTTTTTATTCCATAATTTTTTTAACAAAACATTTTACGACTCGATTATCATAAAATAAGAAAATGTTAAACTTTGTATTTACTTACTAACATTATATAAACTTGTGTTTATATTTTAAACATTATTACATTAGTTAACTAAATGTGTTGGTAAATACCAAACTAAAAGAAGAATCCATCGACCAATATCCAAACGATATATACATATGTGCGAAGCACGCGCTATATAATTTGTTTGATTGAGCGATAAAAAGAGGGAGAAAGCATGAGATGTTGTGATCGTCTTCTCTTTAGTCTAACTAAACATTTAATCAATAATTGAACTGATAGAACATGTGGATCGTAAAAATTTCCTTGGACCATCCACATAGTGACACAAAATGAGACAAATATATGTAATTACAATTGGTATTAAAATCTCGCTCAAAATATTGATTGTCAAATCCTTTCGCAATGATGTGAAGTGCATCCCATGCCTACCATGTAATTGAAACATTTCACAGAGACATATACTTCCTAACTAATATTTGGAAGATCAATTATAAAATTTAAATTTATAATTGTCCACTTCACCTTATAACAATCATGTACAAGTGTTTAAAATTCCGAAACATGCAAAATTATAATTCATATCTCCTATACCATGATTGCATTGGATCCATTTCTTTATGCTTGTGATTTGAAGGAGATTTTTCCCAATTCATAACCTCGGAAAAATATTGATTGTTGTAACTTTATACCTTGAGTATAATAGATAATTGAGTTTTATATAGTGTTAATGTTGTGTTCATAATTTGTGTATCATATGTGAAAATGAATAAAATGAATCCTTAGCTATATTTATCCTAGTGGTTGTATTGCAATAATTTGAAGAGCATTTATCTTATTTGTAACTTAGGAAATTTAGGAAATGAATTAACTATTGTATCTTTACATTCTCGTTGTTAATAGAAACGTTTGAATACAAACGTTTAAATACAATAGATAATAGGATTTTATTTATGAATGTTTATCATAATTGAATTAATTAGGGAAGATATTTCATTGTATTCAATTTGCATGGTTTGCATCTCAAAATAGTGAATGTAGGAATAATTCAAAAGTATTGTGACTACGAGATCATAGTGAAATGTCTTCAATTAGCTCATAGGGTCTTGATATGAGAATGTTTAAAAAGATAATTTTAGTAATGTAACCTTCCATCCTAATTTTGATGAAACTCTTCTTAATCACATGATTATTCTAGTAGTAAAAGAATTAATGTCGCATTCTTGTTTTGAACGAGTTTATAGAATTGTCTTGATTTCCAACCTAGGGGAAACATCTCATTCTAAAATTGTTGTATTCATTTAGTAGAAAAAACTTTGACTACAATTGAATAAAAAAATTGCATGGAGATGCATTCATATATTGGTCTTTCATAATTGTGAGAAATTATTGCATTATTGTAGGGTTCAAGCAATTGAAGTAGATAAAACATGAATTTGATATCATTACTTTCAGAAAAATTGTTAAGATCAAAGAGTTGAAAGAGAGAGTTAGAAAAGTAGAGTTCCTACAACAAGAATGGTTTGTCTCTTGTGATTATAGAATAGTTCATTTTATATTCTTATACTTCAACTGAGAGGAACCTAAATAATACCTTGTTTATGTGAGTTGTATCATTTGATTCCAATCTTCACCGTAAGACCTAATAGATTATTGAGTTTGACTTTACACTTTTAAGAATATAATTGAATCTAGAAAGAAGTAATAATTTAATTGTAGATTGCATCTAGTGCGAAAAATTATCTAGTTTAAGTTAATCAACCCTTGAAATAAGGAAATATAGGTACTACCATTGTATAAGTTCAGAATTAATTATTGAAATGACCATGTCTATTGTGTTCATATTTTGTGAAGATGAATATTAGATCATGATCTATATCTTGGTTGTAAAGAGTTAAGTAGAATTTATTTATAAATATTGAGAGCAATTTGATTCCACAAACATCAATTATTATATTGTATTAAAAAGAAAAACATATATTCTTAATTTATAGAATAAATTTGATTACTTGTCTTAGTATCTTAGAGGGCACTACAATAACCAATCCATGGATATCACTAGTACAAGCCTGATGTAAGAGGCAAAAACCATTGGATTTGAAAATTACTAAAGATCGTCTATAAAAGGAAAGGATGTTTGTAACATTTGGTTTAGGGACCTCCAATGTTGGCACCTCTTCAAATTTCTCCATGATATATGCATTAGAAAAATGAGGGTTCTCAAAAATGAAAGTATAGGGTTTGTTTTTTAACACATCCTTAAAAGAAACAGGTTTTGAGGATGAAAGTTGTCCATTTCCCACCACTCCAACACATAGGTGAAAAACTGAAGTGAGATTTCAATTTTTCTTGACGCTATAGTTAAATAAAAAGTAACGGATAGCAAGTTGTCTACCTTTAAACATAAGTCATTGTTGGTTCATAGGGATCCTTTGCAAGAGATCCACTTTATGTTTTATTGAAATACCATATAATCAAAGGAGTTGACCCGCAAGATTAAGGTTTTCCCAAAAATAGACTTGACCATGATTTGAAAATTTCCGTTGAGATCATAACCCTCTTAGTTTAACATCTTCCCAATTATAAGGCCATGGGAGCTTAGCTTGGGCATGCACACTTCCACCACAGTCTGAATCGAGAAAGAAATACAATCAATACGAATGAAGAAAAGTACATATTCATATAGTGGGGAGTTGGGGTTCCTTGGGTGCATGATGTGCCAAGGGATGACTCCACCCAAGTTTCCGTGTGACGCAAGTCAGATGAAGAACAATTAGACAAAGATTTTAGGTCAAGACTTGGGCGCTCCATTGAAACAAAGGAAAATCGACTGAGGCATGGGGGACAGACTTGGGAGAGTTATCTTGAATCACATAAGGGGCACGTGCACCGACCACGCACCCAAGATGATGATTCGATTAGATGGATGGGGTGTGCCAGCATGAGGGGCACACCAAGGATTGGCGCGTTGGTCCCAAGGGGCACGATGGTTGAGAGCGCATGGGCTTGTTTGGGAGACCAGGTTCATGAAGGGGCACGACGATTCATTTGGAGATGGGTTCGTCAAGGGGCGTGACGATTTGTTTGGACATGGGTTCACGAAGGGGTGTGACACCCCCAAAGGATGTGACAGTTCACAATGGTGACCTTTCGAGAGTGTATAAGAAAAAAAGGGCGCACAACCAAGGAAGGAAAGTTTGGAAAGACAAAGAGACAAGGAGAGCTCTATGATTCTAAGGTAGACGAAGAGGAAGAGCTCCATCAAAGAGACAATTTGCTTCACTCTAGGAGGACTTGTGCTGCTTTGAGGAGGAGGGTTTGACGGACAGAGCTGGGTAAATTTCTCTTGGGTATATTTTGGCTAAGTCTGGAAACACTGGTCTATGGAGGCATGTCTGAGGTAGAACTGAAATCTATGAATTCTGTGGAAACAAAGAGGTAGAGTTTGTAGAAATAAAGAGACAACAAGTTTGTGGTTGGAGGCACATCTGAGGTGCACCACAGGTGGAAGCAGAGACGGTTGCAACATAGATTCTTGTGGGGACGAATCTATTTATGAGTGTCTTAGTGAGGTGATGTGAGTTGTTGGACTCCGTTGAAGTTGTAAATCGAGCTGGTAGGGCTCAAATTGTAACTGTTCTTCTATAACAAAGACTTAGTCAGTTTTTAGGCACGGTTTGTGCCCCCCACACTATATCTATGTTACTCTTGTTTGTTTTTTTGTTTTTCTCTTGGATTCTCATGTTCTTGAATGTATGCTTAAAAGTGACTAAGTGTTAAAGCATTTAACGAGTGTCTAATTATACAAGAGTTGCACTAGACTAGGAGTATGACACGTCGGTAGCCTAGAATAGAGAATGGGTATGATCTAGGTGAAGAGGCATAGTCCAGACGAATTAACCTTGGTGTTTCCAAGTATCCAACCATGAGACGTTGCAGTTTTGCACTCCCCCAAAAGGTGCATGATCACAAGGTACAATGTGGGGATGTGACAGATTGTATCAGAACAGAATCATTGCAGATTTCGGAGAAAGGTTGGGGACCTCCTCACCACTATCTCGACGATAGATGCTACCAGAGAGAACTTTGGAGGGATTTTGTTGCGTAAGAAGTTCAATGGGAATGTTTGCAGACTTGGTGAATGGTTTGTTGTAGAGAAATTGTTCATCGTAGATTTTGTGTCAAACTTACGACATAGGTTCGATTGATGGTGAGATGGGAAGGTTGATCTTGGCACACACCTTGTGCAAACCAAGGACAAAGTTGTGGTGAAACGAATCACTTGGGTAGGGTGGGTGATCGTAGAAATCATCGCAGCGTTCATCGTAGAACTTGTCATGGAATGATCACAGAGGAAGCCTTGGTTTGTTTGATTTGTGACAGAAGTCAGTATCGAACCTGTTATCCACACCTTGGAGAGACCAAGAGCAGAGTTTGTTGGGTGAACCGAGCACTTGGGAAAGGAAGTTGAATGTAATATCTGTTGCACGACTTGTTGCAAATATAACCACAGAAGTGATCACCAAAGTGAAATGCAGAGGGTGATCGTAGAAGTGATATTGAAAGGGGAGCAATTTTGGGTTGCAGTGAAGTAAATCACTTGGGTGCATTGGATGACCTAGGGAGACCTAGAGAAACTCCGTAGAAGGTAATTGGTTGGGAATGTTTCCATCATAACGTCTTTGTTCCATGCATCACCAAGAACAATAGTTGAGTTGAGTTGGGTTGTTGGATGAGATCACAACCTTCAGACAAGGTATCTCTTTGCAAAGTTATGTCAATGGGTTAGCATCAATATGAATTGACAGTCAAGCAGTGGATGCATGGTGCCTTGAAGTGAAAGTAGTCAAGATGCGAAGATGGAAAGACATTGGAGAAGGATTTAGGAAGTGGACAAATGGACTCGGCCTTGTATCATAATGAATGGTGGTTGAGGTGAGTTCATGCTGAGAATCGGTTTCTTGGGAGCGAAGATCCAAGATAATGGGATTATAACATGGTTGCAATAAACAATGTTGTTTGAAAGGTATGGTTGGCTAGAGTTCTTGAAATTTCCAAATGTTGCAATGAGTTCTTTGAAGGGAAGACATATGACTTGGTTCAAGTGCATTACTTTTCTGCGGTGGAAACTGACAGACTTGAGGGTGACTCAAGTGGTGCATATTTGAATAAGTCTTGTAGCATTTTGGAACACCATGGTTGGGTGAACATGTAGAAGAGCTTGGGATGACCTGTTTGGATGATTCTTGTAGTGGACTTAGGTAGATCTAAATGTAGCCATGGAGGTGGCTTGAGGAAGCTACCGAACTCTTTGATGAGGTGTGTTGGATGCGAAAGTGGGCAATGAGGTCTGTACGTGATGAGTTTGCAACGAGTGTAAGGAAGTTTCGTTTCAAGAGACGGATGGAGTCAACAAGGAAGTCGACCAAGAATTTTTGGCAGTCAACCTGAATGGGAAGAATGCATACCAAGTGACATGGGTGGTGTTCACTCGCCTTTGGTATGGGACATTGGATGAGGCAGAGCATGCTTTGGTTACTTTCAAATTATTTTGCGATGACTCAGAGATCCGACGGGGATCATTAGTTGAGGGTGGCTGAGTATTGGTTCAAATGTTTCTAAGGCATGCAAATTCTTTGAGGTGACTCATTCTACTTGGAGTTCTTTGGAAAATTCATTGGGACATTTGAGGAGTGTAGGCACATTGGCCACACTTGTTGCAGAAGTTGAGTTGCGTTGAGGTGACTTGATGAAAAGGAGGTGAGTTGGGGACTTACCTTCATTTGGAGGATTGTGCGAACAAGAATATTGGAGCATGAAGAGGGTACTTAGGAATGGGTGTTGCTCTTTTCATTGGGCATAATGGTTGAGGGTGGATTATAACCATTCCAAGGAATAGAGAGCTAGACGAAGAAACATGACTAGGTGATGAAGTAGTGAGGCAAATGCAGTTTGGACGTATATTTCTTTGGTTAGATTGGTTAAATGTGCCATAAGGAGGATAGTGGAGTCAAGTTGTCGCATATGAATTTGCTTTGGAGTGAATTCATATTACAGCAAGGTCAGGGGCGACCTTGCCTTAAGATAAGATCATTGCATGGATGGACAGAATTATGGAAGGAATTCAAAGTACGAACACACCAGTAAGTTCAAAGTGAAACACTTAGACATTGTGGAGGATCTCCTTGATGAAGGTCAGACAATGGTAGCAACAATGAGGCAAGGATGGACACTTTCCTTATTTTTTGGAGTTGGATAGAGTGACAAAGATGTGACATAAAAGACTAAGTTCGGGGATGAGGATATGCATGCTCATGGATTGGGAACGACAGTTGGATTAGCTACCCAACCATTTCGAGACGTGGGGGTCGAAATTGCACAAAGACATGGTAGAATTGGTTGAAGTATGGGTGTAGTAGAAAGATCACAAGAGTTCAAAACTTAGGCGAATTTTGAATTGAAGTGCGCAATAGTTAGTTGTAGCAGGCAACGACAATAGTAGTGGATCTGAACAACAATAAGGCAACAACAACACAACAAGAGAGTGCAATAGAGTTGTGTGACTTTTATCCTTGGAGTTGGGTGAAGTGACCACATTGGCTCATGCATTAGATCGTGTGAAGTTGGGTGCAATACAATTTGGTTTATGGAAACTTGGGGTTTCCACTTAACAGGGAAACTTAGGGTTTCCACTTTGATAGAATTTGGGGTTTCTAGTTGGCACAAAACTTGGGGTTTCCAGTAGACTTGGTTGCAGCAGAGGCACAAGTTCGAGCAAAGACTTGGGGATCGCATATTTTATGGATGTTGTCGAGGACAAAAATGAATTGAGGTGGGGGAGGATGTAAGGCCTCAGAGCTTAGCTTTGGCATGCACACTTCCACCATAGTCCTAATTGGGCAAGAAAGACAATTGGTATGAATGAAGAGACATACATCTTCATATAGTGGGGAGTTGGGGTTCCTTGGGCATGTGACATGCAAAGGGACGAATCCACCCAAGTTGCTTTGCAACACAATTCAGACGATGGATGTTTTGACGAATATTTGAGGGAAAGACTTGGGTGTTCCATCAATGAAGGAAAATTGGCTAAGGCATGAGGGGTGCACTTGGGAGAGTCAGCTTGACTCACCTAAGGGGTGCACGCACCCAAGATGATGAGTTAATTAGATGGATGGGGTGTGATAGCATGAAGGGTGCACCAAGGATGGGTGTGTTGGTCCCAAGGGGAACGACAATTGAGAGTGCATGGGTTCCTTTGGGAAATCGAGTCCGCAAAGGGACACAAATATTCATTTGGACATGGGTTCACAAAGGGGCACAACAGTTCACGATGGTGACCTTTAGAGAGTGTATAAGAGAGTAAGGGCGCACAACCAAGGAAAACAAGTTTGGGAAGACAAAGAGACACAGAGAGCTTTGTCATTCTAAGGAAGATGAAGAGGAAGAGCTCCCTCAAGGAGCCATGTTGCTCCACTCTAGGAGGACTCATGTTGCCTTAAGGAGGAGGGTTTGACGAACAAAGATGGATGAATTTCTCTTGGGTAGATTTTGGCTAATTCTGGAAACACAGGTCTGTGGAGGCATGTGTGAGGAAGAACTGGAATCTGTGAAGTATGTGGAAACAAAGAGGCAGGGTCTGCGAAAACAAAGAGATAACAATTTTTTATTTGGAGGCATGTCTAAGGTGCACCACAGGTGGCAACGAAGATGGTTGCGCTAGAGAGTCTTATGGAGATGGATCTATTCATGAGTGTCTTGGTCAGGTGAAGCGAGTCGCTTGACTCTGTCAAAGTTGTAAATTGAGCCGATAGTGCTCATGTTGTAATTTTTTTTCTATAACAAAGACTTAGCTAGGTGTTAAGCACGGTTTTTGCCACCGGAACTATATCTATGTTTCTCTTGTATGCTTCATTGTTGTTCTCTTGGCTTCTCATGTTCTTGAATGTATGCTTAAAATGACTAAGTGTTAAAGTAGTTAACGAATTTTTAAGTATACAAGAGTTTCACTAGAGTAGGAGTGTGACTCATTGGTAGCCTATTACAGAGTATGCATAAGCTCTAGGTGAAAATGCATAGTCCGAACGAAGTAACCTTGGTGTTACCAAGCAAACAAATGTGACTCGTCGATAGTCTATAATAAAGTATGTGTATGCTTTAGGTGAAGAAGCATAGTCCGAACAAAATAACCTTGGTGTTACCAAACAGTGAAACATGAAACATTGTGATGCCACACACCCTCAAGAAATACATAATTACAAAACACATTGTGAAAATGTGACACCAACAATATTATTAACATCAAACATTACATTAAGTAACCTACAAACATTTTATCAAACACTTATCGTATAAACATTTCATCATTTAATATACATTTTGAATTAAAAATCAAACCTACTATTTATCAATAATATTGGCATCTACTATTTACCAATAATATTGACATCACTAAGAAGTACAACCTCTTCCCTTGTAACTTTATCAAGCCATGAAATACAACAATTTCCTAATACTATTTGAATGAAAAATGTTTGGGAGGCTTTTTCAACTATTTTTTCTTAGCACTTTATTTAATCAACACATGTTAACGCGTTCAAATTTATGCTTGATTCCATGTCTTACCTTTTTTCGGTTGGTTGTTGGTAGGGGTTGAAATTCATGTTCGACTTCATTTATTCTTTGATTCCATGTCGTACCTTTCTCGCTTAGTAGTTGTTATTTAAGGGTTAAAATTTATGTTCTAATTATTTATGTTATATTTACCATTTTTTTAAGATGGTAAAAATGATTATAATTTAATTCTTAATTAGTGGTGAGGATAATTATTGGTGAGGATAATTATTGTTTTCTATTATTTATAAATATGAATTGATATATTCTTGTTATTAAAAAACACATTATTTGAAAGAAAAACAAACTCTTAATTAATTAATAGTAGTGTTAAGTTTATCTTATTCTATTAACAAAACAAATAATATTTAAAAAAAAATCAATATTCATTATAATCATGGATATAACTATTTCTAATAAAATTATGTATATTTTAATAGTATTTAATTTTAATTTCACATATAAAACTAAATACTATTTGAATTATTTTTCTTAAATTTATTAAAATATACATCTTTTTTATTTTAAAATTTAATAAAAATATCTTCGGATGGGGTGACAACAGTGGAAGCAGGTGACCTCGATGAGGAGTGGAAACAGGTGACCTCGATGAGGGGTGGCCAGTTGTCCACTTGACACACTAATTGTCATCATCCCTCCACTTGGACATTGGTCGACAAACCTCCCATTTGGTGAATGTCACAGATGGAGGTAGATGGGAAAGGACGACAGTAATTAGGCAGTATGCCAATTCAAGTAATGACAGTACGATGAGATGAGCCAATGGCCAAAAACACGAGGGAAGGAGATGGGATGATGCCCATGGCGTACCTCCCTGGTACAATGGGTATTATGTTCATGCGAGGACGTACCAGGACTCATGGGAGAAAGAACCAAGTCATTAAGCATGGCAAAAAGGGGAGGCTAGGATGGATCTCGAGGCAGAAGATAGAATTTATTAATCAACAAAGGTGACCATAGGGAAAACACAACATTAAATCTAAGGAAAACCCAACGAGATTAGGCTCACCTAAGGTTTCTATGGGAAATCAATGCTACTGTTTGGAGGAACAAAATGTGGTGACTCGGGGGTGCTCCTTCACCTCAGGTTGTTGCATATCTTTGGTGAAGATTAATTGAGGTAGGGAGTGGAACACCTTTGGGAGAGAGAATATTAGTCAATAATCCCTTCAGTGTAGGTGGCAAAGAATGTGATGGTAGTGGCCAAAAAGGATGGACCTTGGACATGGAAAGGCCTTAGTGGCAAAGATGGAGTCGACCAACACTAGAGGTCGTCACAAGAAAAAAAAAGGGATAGGGGGTTGGCGTTCTCTAGGAAAACCAAGGTTGCACACTAGGTCAACAAAAGTAGCAGGGGAAGCCAGTGAGTACTTCCACCACCTCTACTCATCAATCGAGAAAAGGTTGATGTTGAACATTCAAGATGAGGTCTGTAGGAAAAGGAGGGAAATTCAAGACGAGGATATCCTCTCAGAAGTCAAGAAGTGGGTTCCATACCCATGCCAAACAAGAACCAGAGAGACCAAGTACTTTTGCCTCGCAAAGGTCTACTGGCTCACTAAAGCTATGGTAGCCCAAGCGGTAGCTCAACAACAAATGGAAAATGTAGGCACTTGACAAACAGTGCGAGTCCTGAAGGCAAAATTTGAGATCTTCTGCAAGGCCCAATTCAACATCTGGTTTATGAGAGGGCATCAAAAGACTAGAAAAGAAAACCATCCCAACCAGAGAACATAGGGATCATGGAAGGGACAAGGAAGGGATCCATTCTCGTGGAAGAGGATCAGTCAAAGTCGAGCTCGCGCCATAACAAGGGGACTAGAGAAGTGCAGTAGGTTGGGATTTCCATGTGCATGCTCAAGTAAAAAAGTAACTTCTCCCTATAACAACAATTAACTAAAGTCTAATAATAAGAAAATGTCAAAAATATAGGTGCAAACTTAGTGAGCAATTACATGAAGTTAACATGCATTCCATAATAGGAAAAAGCTCCTAGAATAAGACTAGAGTCCAAGATTGGAACTAAAGCCCTAACTGAGTGAGAATTTGCTAATTATGGAAAGTCACTAAAAAGGTGAAGTGAGTTAACCCCAAGTATTATATGGGCAATGCACACTTACTAAAGTGTGCTCTATAGCTATGAAATATGAAATATCTCCTAAAATTAAGGAAATACGAATTATCTCCTTAAAAATAAGAATTTACCTAATGGTGGTTAAAAAATAGGAGTTGGCCTAGTGGTAGCTAAAAATAGGAATTTTCCTAATAGTGGTTTATGAACCCATGGTTTTGGAAACCCATGATATTACATATAGGAATTCATCGACTAAAAATAGACCTGCTATAAATAGACAATAGAAAAAATGAGTATATCACCAAGTATGTAGTTGAGCATGTACCCCAACACATTGAATGTAAACTCAGTTGCAAATTTAGATGTTGCTATTAGGGTGTTGTAGTAAATGAAATGTTGGTGTGTAGTATTCAACTTTATAAGAGATTTATTTTTGGAAGAGATAAATTTATGGCAAGGTGTTATATTATGGTATAGTATATACCATTGTTGTTTTTAATTTTAATTTTTAATAAAAATATTATTTTTATTTAAAAATTTAATAGAAATTTTTTTTTTTTTAATCTTTATTTTGTATTTACATTTATATGTGTTATATTATATAATGTATTTACATAAGATTTAATGTATGTTTTATTTATGTTTTATTAGAAATAATCACTTATTTTATTTGTTTTTTCTTTTTCTTTTTTTAATCTCATGTCATTTTCTTGGAAATAGTTTTATAGTGATTGATAGTAATTCATAATTCAAAGGGTTCAGATTGATATGGATAACCAATTCCTTATCATATGGATAACTAATTCCTTGTCAGAATATAACATGTTGGATTCATGAAGTCTTTTCATTCTACCAGGTTGGTTTTCATGTACCACTACCACCCTTGATGAGTGAATCCAAATATTATCTTCCTCTTCTCTATCTTTTAAGGGAGAACACGATTCCTTATTATCCACTTCCAAACATGCAATGTTATCCTTCTATGAAACTGTAAATTGTTGATTTTTGATATTCTAATCATCTTTAAAATTTGAGGATGGTTGCTCACATGTTTGGCAACTCTTTGGTTTTGGTTTTCCTTTTATTCCTTTTAGAGTGAGTTCATGCTTGACGATGCCTTGAATATGACCAGCTTGATGGAAAATCTAATACCAAAAAGTTGTATTATCATAATCTAGAACCTGAGCCTAGCTACAATTTTCCCTCTATAATAGCATATTGTCTAACAGAGCCTAACCGATGTCAATATCGACACATATTCTAGCATAAGTGAAAAAAAAAACTTAATCCACTCAAGATTTTTTTTAATGTAACTACCCAAGGTATCCTCGATTTCTTTAAAAACTGGTAAATTCCAAAACAAAAGTGGAAAATTTGGGAGGAAAACTCAAACTGTTATTTTGGTTAGAAACATAGTAGTAGGGTTAACATCTGGGAATCATGTGGTAAAAAAATGTCTTTCTCTTCCCCAGGACCGAGGACCCTCCTAAAAAACCTTTTGATAATCAACAAGGTTTGAAAAATAAACAATAAACAAACCCTTGGAGCATAGATTTACATCACAATGGTTTATCTAGGTAAAATGCATTCACTAGTACAAGCTTGATGTAAGAGGCAAAAACCATTGGATTTGAAAATTACTAAAGATCATTTATAAAAGGAAAGGATGTTTGTAACATTTGGTTTAGGGACCTCCAATGTTGGCACCTCTTCAAATTTCTCCACGATATATGCATTAGAAAAATGAGGGTTCTCAACAATGAAAGTATAGGGTTTGTTTTTTACCACATCCTTAAAAGAAACATGTTTTGAGGATGAAAGTTGTCCATTTCCCACCACTCCACCACATAGGTGCAAAACTGAAGTGAGATTTGAATTTTTGTTGACGCTATAGTTAAATAACAAGTAATGGATAGCAAGTTGTCTACCTTTGAACATAAGTCATTGTTGGTCCACATGGATCCTTTGCAAGAGATCCACTTTATGTTTTATTGAATTACCATAAAGGAGTTGACCCACAAGATTAAGGTTTTCCAAAAAATAGACTTCACCATGATTTGAAAATTTTCTTTGAGATCATAACCCTCTCAGTTTAACATCTTTCCAATTGTATGGCCATGGGAGCTTAGCTTGGGCATGCACACTTCCACCACAGTCTGAATCGAGAAAGAAATACAATCAATACGAATGAAGAAAAGTACATATTCATATAGTGGAGAGTTGAGGTTCCTTGGGTGTGCGACGTGCCAAGGGATGACTCCACCCAAGTTTCCTTGCGATGCAAGTCAGATGAAGAACAATTAGACAAACATTTTAGGTCAAGACTTGGGCGCTCCATTGAAACAAAGGAAAATCGACTAAGGCATGGGGGGTACACTTGGGAGAGTTGGATTGAATCACATAAGGGGCATGTGCACCAACCACACACCCAAGATGATGATTCGATTAGATGGATGGGGCGTGCCAGCATGAGGGGCACACCAAGGATTGGTGCGTTGGTCCCAAGGGGCATGATGTTTGAGAGTGCATGGGCTTGTTTGGGAGACCGGGTCCATGAAGGGGCACCACGATTCATTTGGAGATGGGTTTGTGAAGGGGCACGACGATTCGTTTGGACATGGGTTCACGAAGGGGTGTGACACCCCCAAAGGATGCGACAATTCATAATGGTGACCTTTCGAGAGTGTATAAGAGAAAAAGGGCGCACAACCAAGGAAGGAAAGTTTGGAAAGACAAAGAGACAAGGAGAGCTTTGTGATTTTGAGGCAGACGAAGAGGAAGAGCTCCATCAAGTAGCCAATTTGCTTCACTCTAGGAGGACTTATACTTCCTTGAGGAGGAGGGTTCGACGGACAGAGCTGGGTAAATTTCTCTTGATTATATTTTGGCTAAGTCTGGAAACACTAGTCTATGGAGGCATGTTTGAGGCAGAACCGAAATCTACGAAGTCTATGGAAACAAAGAGGCAGAGTTTGTAGAAACAAAGAGACAACAAGTTTGTGGTTGGAGGCACATCTGAGGTGCACCGCAGGTGAAAGCAGAGACGATTGCGACATAGAGTGTTGTGGTGAGGAATCTATTCATGAGTTTCTTGGTGAGGTGATGTGAGTTGTTGGACTTTGTTGAAGTTGTAAATCGAGCTAGTAGTGTTCAAATTGTAAATGTTCTTCTATAACAAAGACTTAGTCGGTTTTTAGGCACGGTTTGTGCTCCCCACACTATATCTATGTTTCTCTTGTTTGTTTTGTTGTTTTTCTCCTAGATTCTCATGTTCTTGAATGTATGCTTAAAATTGACTAAGTGTTAAAGAATTTAACGAATGTCTAATTATACAAGAGTTGCACTAGACTAGGATTATGATGCGTCGGTAGCCTAGAATAGAGAATGGGTATGATCTAGGTGAGGAGGCATAGTCCAGACGAATTAACCTTGGTGTTTCCAAGTATCCAAGTGTGAGACATTGCAGTGTTGCACACCCTCAAGAGGTGCATGATCACAAGGCACACTGTGGGGATGTGACAGATGGTATCAAAGCGGAATCGTTGTAGATTTTGGAGAAAGGTTGGGGAGATCCTCACCACTATCTCGACAATAGATGGTACCAAAGCGAACTTTGGAGGGATTTTGTTGCATAGGAAGTTCAGTGGGAATGTTTGCAGACTTGGTGAACGGTTAGTTGTAGAGAAATTGTTCATCGTAGATTTTTCATCAAACTTACGACATAGGTTCGGTTGATGGTGTGATGGGAAGGTTGATCTTGGCACACACCTTGTGCAGACCAAGGACAAAGTTGTGGTGAAACGAATCACTTGGATAGGGTGGGTGATCGTAGAACTCATCGCAATGTTCATCGCAGAACTTTTCATAGAATGATCACAGAGGCAGACCTGGTTTGTTTGATTTGTGATAGAAGTCAGTGTCAAACCTGTTATCCACACCTTGGAGAGACCAAGAGCAGAGTTTGTTGGGTGAACCGAGCACTTGGGAAAGGAATTTGAATGTAAGATCTGTTGCACGACTTGTTGCAAATATAACCACAGAAGTGATCACCAAAATGAAACACAGAGGGTAATCATAGAAGTGATCTTGAAAGGGGAGCAGTTCTGGGTTATAGTGAAGTAAATCACTTGGGTGCATTGGATGGCCTAGGGAGACCTAGAGAAACTCCATAGCAGACAGTTGGTTGGGAACATTTCCATCATAACGTCTTTTTTCCATGCATCACCGAGAACTATAGTTGAGTTGAGTTAGCTTGTTGGATGAGATCACAACCTTCAGACAAGGTAGCTATTTGCAGAGTTATGTCAGTGGGTTAGCATCAATATGAATTGAAAGTCAAGCAGTGGATGCATGGTTCCTTGAAGTGAAAGTAGTCAAGATGCAGAGGTGGAAAGACATTGGAGAAGGATTTAGGAAGTGGACAAATGGACTCGGCCTTGTATCACAATGAACGGTGGTTGAGGTGAGTTCATGCCAAGAATCGGTTTCTTGGGAGTGAAGATCCAAGATAATAGGATTATAACATGGTTGCAACAAATGATGTTGTTTGAAAGGTATGGTTGGCTAGAGTTCTTGCAATTTCCAAATGTTGCAACGAGTTCTTTGAAGGGGAGACATATGACTTGGCTGTTCAAGTGCATTATGTTTCTGTGGTGGAAACCGACAGACTTGAGGGTGACTCAAGTGGTGCATATTTGAAGAAGTCTTGTAGCATTTTGAAACACCTTGGTTGGGTGAACATGCAGAAGAGCTTGGGATGACCTGTTTGGATGATTCTTGTAGTGGACTTAGGTAGATCTAAATGTAGCCATGGAGGTGGCTTGAGGAAGCTACCTAACTCTTTGATGAGGTGTGTTGGATGCGAAAGTGGGAAATGAGATCTGTACATGATGAGTTTGAGAGGATGGGTGAGGCCTTAGCCATATTCGTTGGGTCATACAATGAATTGACGAGTTGCGACAATAGTGCCAAAGTTTAGACGCTTTCAGCGAGTGTAAGGAAGTTTCGTTTCAAGATATGGATGGAGTCAACAAGGAAGTCGACCAAGAATTTTTGGCAGTCAACCTGAATGGGAATAACGCAAACCAAGTGACATGGGTGGTGTTCACTCACCTTTGGTATGGGACATTGGATGAGGCAGAGCATGATCTGGTGACTTTCAAATTATTTTGCAATGACTTAGAGATACGGCGGGGATCATTAGTTGAGGGTGGCAAAGTATTGGTTCAAATGTTTCTGAGGCATGAAAATTATTTGAGGTGACTCATTCTACTTGGAGTGCTTTGGAAAATTCATTGGGAAATTTGAGGAGTGTAGGCACATTAGCCACACTTGTTGCAAAAGTTGAGTTGCGTTGAGATGACTTGACGAAAAGGAGGTGAGTTGGGGACTTACCTTCATTTGGAGGATTGTGCGAACAAGAATATTACAGCATGAAGAGGGTACCTAGGAATGGGTGTTTCTCTTTGCATTGGGCATCATGGTTGAGGGTGGATTATAACCATTCCAAGGAATAGAGAGGTAGATGAAGAAACATGACCAAGTGATGAAGTAGTGAGGCAAATGCAGTTTGGACGTACAGTTCTTTGGGTAGATTGGTTAAATGTTCCATAAGGAGGATAGTGATGTCAAGTTGTCGCATATGACTTTGCTTTGGGGTGACTTCATATTGCAGCAAGGTGAGGGGTGACCTTGCCTTAGGATAAGATCGTTGCATGGATGGACAAAATTACGGAAGGAATTCAAAGTACGAACATACCAGTAAGTTTGAAGTGCAGCACTTAGACATTGTGGAGGATCTCCTCGATGAAGGTCAGACGATGGTAGCAATGATGAGGCAAGGATGGACACTTTCCTTAGTCTTTGGAGTTGGATAGAGTGATGAAGATGTGACATAAAAGACTAAGTTTGGGGATGAGGATATGCATGCTCATGGATTGGGAACGACACTTGGATTAGCTACCTAACCAGTTCGAGACGTGGGGGTCGACAGTGCACAGAGACATGGTAGAGTTGGTTAAAGTATGGGTGTAGTAGAAAGATCACAAGAGTTCAAAACTTAGGTGAATTTTGAAGTGAAGTGGGCAATAGTTAGTTGTAGCAGGCAACAACAATATTAGTGGATCCGAACAACAATAAGGCAACAACGACACAACAAGAGAGTGAAAAAGAGTTGTGTGACTTTCATCCTTGGAGTTGGGTGAAGTGACCACATTGGCTCATGCATTAGATCATGTGAAGTTGGGTGCAATACAATTTGGTTTGTGGAAACTTAGGGTTTCCACTTCACAGGGAAACTTAGGGTTTCCACTTTGATAGAATTTGGAGTTTCCAGTTGGCACAAAACTTGGGGTTTCCAATAGACTTGGTTGCAGCAGAGGCACAAGTTCGGGCAAAGACTCGGGGATCGCATATTTTGTGGATGTTGTCGAGGATGACAATGACTTGAGGTGGGGGAGGATGTAAGGCCTTGGAGCTTAGCTCTGGCATGCACACTTCCACCACAGTCCTAATTGGGCAGGAAAGACAATTGGTATGAATGAAGAGACAAACATCTTCATATAGTGGGGAGTTGGGATTCCTTGGGCACGCGACATGCAAAGGGATGAATCCACCCAAGTTGCCTTGCAACACAATTCAGACGATGGATGTTTTGACGAATATTTGAGGGAAAATCTTGGGTGATCCATCAATGAAGGAAAATTGGCTAAGGCATGAGGGGTGCACTTGGGAGAGTCAGCTTGACTCACCTAAGGGGTGCACACACCCAAGATGATGAGTCAGTTAGATGGATGGGGTGTGATAGCATGAAGGGTGCACCAAGGATGGGTGTGTTGGTCCCAAGGGGCACGACAATTGAGAGTGCATGGGTTCCTTTGGGAAACCAGGTTTGCAAAGGGATACACATATTCATTTGGACATGGGTTCACAAAGGGGCGCAACAGTTCACGATGGTGACCTTTAGAGAGTGTATAAGAGAGTAAGGGCACACAACCAAGGAAAACAAGTTTGGGAAGACAAAGAGACAAGGAGAGCTTTGTCATTCTGAGGAAGATGAAGAGGAAGAGATCCCTCAAGGAGCCATGTTGCTCCACTCTAGGAGGACTCGTGTTGCCTTAAGGAGGAGGGTTTGACGAACAAAGATGGATAAATTTCTCTTGGGTAGATTTTGGCTAATTTTGGAAACACGGGTCTGTGGAGGCATGTGTGAGGAAGAACTGGAATCTGTGAAGTATGTGGAAACAAAGAGGCAAGGTCTGCGAAAACAAAGAGATAACAATTTTTCGTTTGGAGGCATGTCTAAGGTGCACCATAGGTGGCAAAGAAGACGGTTGCGCTAAAGAGTCTTGTGGAGATGGATCTATTCATGAGTGTCTTGGTCAGGTGAGGCAAGTCGTTTGACTCTGTCAAAGTTGTAAACTGAGCCGGTAGTGCTCATGTTGTAATTGTTTTTCTATAACAAAGACTTAGTTGGGTGTTAAGCACAGTTTGTGCCACCGGAATTATATCTATGTTTCTCTTGTATGCTTCATTGTTGTTCTCTTGGCTTCTCATGTTCTTGAATGTATGCTTAAAATGACTAAGTGTTAAAGCAGTTAATGAATTTTTAAGTATACAAGAGTTTCACTAGAGTAGGAGTGTGACTCATCGGTAGCCTATTACAGAGTATGCATATGCTCTAGGTAAAAAGGCATAGTCTGAACGAAGTAACCTTGGTGTTACCAAACAACCAAGTGTGACTCGTCGATAGTCTATAATGAAGTATGTGTATGCTCTAGGTGAAGAAACATAATTCGAACGAAATAACCTTGATGTTACCAAGCAGTCAAGCATGAAACGTTGTGGTGTCACACACCCTCAAGAAATACATAATTACAAAACACATTGTGAAAACGTGACACCGACAATATTATTGACATCAAACATTACATTAAGTAGCCTACAAACATTTTATCAAACACTTATCGTATAAACATTTCATCATTTAATATACATTTTGAATTAAAAATCAAACCTACTATTTATCAATAATATTAACATCTACTATTTACCAATAATATTGACATCACTAAGAAGTACAACCTCTTCCCTTGTAACTTTATTAAGCCATGAAATACAACAATTTCCTAATACTATTTGAATGAAAAATGTTTGGAAGGCTTTTTCAACTATTTTTTCTTATCACTTTATTTAATCAACACCTGTTAACGCGTTCAAATTTATGCTTGATTCCATGTCTTACCTTCTTTCGGTTGGTTGTTGGTAGGGGTTGAAATTCATGTTCGACTTCATTTATGCTTTGATTCCATGTCGTACCTTTCTCGCTTAGTAGTTGTTAGTTAGGGGTTAAAATTTATGTTCTAAGTATTTATGTTATATTTTTTATTTTTTTAAGATGGTAAAAATGATTATAATTTAATTCTTAATTAGTGGTGAGGATAATTATTGTTTTCTATTATTTATAAATATGAATTGATATATTTTTGTTATTAAAAAACGTATTATTTGAAAGAAAAACAAACTCTTAATTAATTAAAAGTAGTGTTGAGCTTATCTTATTTTATTAACAAAACAAATAATATTTAAAAAAAAAATCAATACTCGTTATAATCATGGATATAACTATTTCTAATAAAATTATGTATATTTTAATAGTATTTAATTTTAATTCCATATATAAATTCAAATACTATTTAAATTATTTTTCTTAAATTTATTAAAATATATATCTTTATTTTATTTTAATATTTAATAAAAATATCTTCGGATGGGGTGACAACAGTGGAAGCAGGTGACCTCGATGAAGAGTGGAAGCAGGTGATCTCGATGAGGGGTAGCCAGTTGTCCACTTGACACACTAATCGACATCGTCCCTCCACTTCGACATTGGTCGACAAACCTCCCATTTGGTGAATGTCACAGATGGAGGTAGATGGGAAAGGACGACAGTAATTAGGCAGGACACCAATTCAAGTAATGACAGTATGATGAGATGAGCCAGCGGCCAAAAACACGAGGGAAGGAGATAGGATGATGCCCATGGCGTACCGCCCTGGTACAATGGGTATTATGTTCATGCGAGCACGTACCAGGACTCATGGGAGAAAGAACCAAGTCGTTAAGCATGGCAGAAAGGGGAGGCTAGGATGGATCTAGAGGCAGAAGATAGAAGTTATTAATCAACAAAGGCGACCATAGGGAAAACACAACATTAATTCTAAGGAAAACCCAACGAGATTAGGCTCACCTAAGGTTTCTATGGGAAATCAATGCTA